>CM023948.1:41725173-41729974 GCA_013407115.1 Glycine latifolia
ATTACTAAAAAATATATAAAATATATTAAATAAATAATATAACATAAATTAATAAAATATTAAATAGAATCATAAAAATAATATATACAAATATTAAATCAAAATACGAAAATTTAAATTACTTTATTTTTAAATAATTAAATTAAAATCATTTTTATATTTTTTTTAAAAATTAAACGAAAATAAAATTAAAACAAATTACAAATACAAAAAAAAATTAAAAAAAGGGTCATGCGACTTTAAAGTCTTATCCCAAAAAAGAAATAAAAGATTTGACGACTTTGAAGTTGTAAACCCCAAAAAAAGGGAGGGATACAATTAGAAATCATAAATGATTTTACAACTTTCATTAAAAAATGTAAAAAAAAAAAAAAGAAAAGACAAAATTTGTTACAACTTTGAAGTCATAAATTTTTTTAAAAAATTACATTGAAGTAGGAAAGGATTTTACAATTTCAATTAAAAAAATAAAAAAATAGAAATCGTAATAGGGATTACAACTTCTAACTCGGAAGTTGTAACACCTGTTACCACTTATCCCAATTTACTAATTTATTTAAATTCTACCTCCAAATGATAATTAAAATTAAAAAATACTCCTTTTGGTAAAAAAGTTCATTGTGGTCTTCCTTTGGAGTTTGTGGTGTGTTGTCACCATTGCATTTGCAATTAAGTAAATGATGCAAATTGTTGTTGTTTTGTTGTTTTTTGAGGTATACTAATTCAAATTGTGTTGTGATCAAATTTAACGTTGTGGGTTTGGTGTTTAGTTATTGTAAGCAGAAGTTTGAAATTAACACATTTAGTAATGACACTTTTTGAATCAGGTCCTCATTAAATTGCAAAATTTTGTATCAGGTCCCTATGAAACCTCTATTTTTATTAGTTTTAATTTAATTAAAATATGATGTCATGTCTAACAACACGTTGCCAACACTGTCACATTTAACTTGATGTAGTATCATAAATAGCTTGCTAACATATAGAGTTAACGACCACATCAACAACAGGTTCCTTCAAACGGCGAGAATCTCATACAAAGCTTTTCAAATATTAGGGACCTATCGCAAAGAAAAATTTATTAGAGACAAAATGCAAAATTTGAATACATATCAAGGGTCAAAAACACATTTAAGCGAATTTAATTTGTTTCTTTCAATATACTGTAAGTTAAACGTCAAAGAAAAATAACTGAACTTTAAGAGCCAAAATGTGTGACTGAAGTACACACAAGCAAAAAGAACTAAGTTAAGGAAAAGAGAAGGCTTAATTTGCAGAAAATCCCAACAGCATGCAGTTTACCACAAAACTAAACTATTGACCTCCCAAAATCCATTTTGCCTTTTCTTCATATTGTGTGCAACGGTGCTGATACCCATATCAATTTTTCTGCTACACAAGCCATTGAGTAAATTTGGCTGCATGCCTCTTTGAGGAGTTGGAGGAAAATCAAAAGAAAAATGCCTCCAAAAGCAGCAACTCTCAACATCACTCTTTCTGGTGGTGAGTTTAGTGTGAGGTAAACACAATCCACAGTTATTAAGATCCAGCTAAACCTTTCCATCAAGGCTTTGATGAACAGAAATTTCCCTGCATAGTTTTCTCCTGAGATTTTGCACACAATCCTCAAACACAAAACCCCCACAACAAAAAATGTGGTCATTGACCAACCCCTATACCTCACTAGTTTCCCTCCCACAACCAAGGCCTCTTTCCTGCACACACAAGATGCACACTCACCTGAAAATGTTGAGGACATGAGTGCATCAAAACCTGTGTAGTAAGGCAGCACAACAGAATCCAGATACAAGCTTGCATGCAAAATGCCAGACACTGTTGATGCCACAAAAAAAGTGTACTTGAAGTCCTTATCAGCTGCATTGTCAAAGGACAATGCAGAAATGAGAACCATTAGAAGAATTGCAGGACCAATGCAATTGAGTGGGAATATTGTGTTGATTTGAGGACCCTTTGCAAAGGCTAAGATTATTAGAGGGAGGGATATAGGACCTGAGGGCAGAAGGAATCTTTTTGATTGACACAAAAGGATTCTGCCTCTTCCTGAACTCATGTCCATTACCAATATGACAAGAGTCAAAAAGTAAGAAGCTGCTGTGAAGAGAAGGACCAAGATATCAACAACAAGAGGGTAGTTTGAAGGGTATGTTTTATCACAGAAATAATGGTAAGGGCAATTGACTGTATCCAAAGTTTCTTCCACTTGCCAACTGATGCATTTGAAGAATGTGGCATGGATTTCATCATCTAGGTCCCAGCCAGGTTGGAATGTTGGGTATGCTGGGAGCCAGAGCAACATATTCATTATGTGGTTTCTGTTGGTAAATTAAAGTTTGATATCTTATAAATAAGAACCATATGGATAATTTTTTGTTGTTGTTGGTTGGGGTATTCAACTCCAAGTTGAACTGGATGAAGAAAGACCAACTAATCAAATTCTATTTTCCTATATAGATAATAAAATTTGGTAGCATTAAAAACAACATTGTGGCTTCATTTGTTTAATTGTTCACTTTCCGTTTGCAATTTCCTTGGCCAATTACCTTTCAGAGAGGAATTCAGTTCCTATCTGAATTATACTAAGTAGTTGAATTATGTAAGCAAAATTTTGTAAGGGTGGTGTTGTTGAATTTTTAAGTGAAGAAATGAAGTGTTAAGATTAAGGCAACGTGACTCCAAAGGGAAAGGGACTTTGTTTGGTGAGTGATGACCATTTATTGATTGGTATGATGTGCTGCCAAACTGATGTAGTATCAGCTATGTACAAACAAAAATTGGTATACCAACAGTACCTCATATGGAGCATGACAGAATTTGCATATGATAATTATGTTTTGCATTTTTAATTATTAGTTGTATGAGACAACTTATTAGAGACCACTCAACTACACAAATTATTGAAAATTTGAAATTCCGTATTTTTACTCATCTTTAGAGAAATTAATATTATCGCCCAATTGGTTCTCAAGATCCAGAAGATCATTGGGAGAAGAATCCCATGCCAATTAATGCATTCACCTTCTTCACCAAGACAATGTTAGATTGTCTTTTTCTTCGCAACAAAAGTTAAAACTAAAATAGCACTACCAAAAGAAGAATTATATATACAGCAAATTGAATCTAAATCCATATTATTCTAAGAGTAGTTATATTATTATTATTTACACTAAACCTTTTATTCATAAATGTAAGTGGCTTTAAGTTCTAGTGACCTAATAAAATCTTTTCTCAAACTTTGATACGTAGCATGTCATATCCAGTGTGCGTAAATATTTTATAAAGTATTCTATAACTTACACTACTTTTATTGTATAGTAATGTGATATCATTTTTTTAGGGAATACGTGATATCAATTTTATTCACCGAAAAAATAATGTCATTTTTTATGTGAAGTTGATTCAAACTAAGTTGCTTCCATGCATAATACCTCATGCTAACACTTTAGCAAGACGATATGTTGGAATTGTGTAGGTGGTGAGCATGCATTTCTATTAATCAGTTGGAAAATAAAATTTATATATAGTAAAATCATACCATCACAATTAATACAATTCAAGAGACATATTTAAACTATATATTTCATAAGACATTTTAACTAATTTCTAATTTATTTTACTAATTGAAAAATTCATTTGATTGTTCTATCAACAAATTTTTTAGTAATTTCTAATGTTTTAAAAATAGATTAATTTCTATCTTCTACCTTTTTATATTTTCTTTCTTTTTATCCTTAATATATTTATCAAATTTCATATTTATCCTTTTTAAATAAATTATGATTTTATTATTTTTCAATTCTTTTACATTTTTTCAACTACCTCAACAACTTATTTTGTTGAACACTTATAATTTAATACATAAACTAATTTTTAAACTTCCAATTAGTAGTTTCCAACTTTCAGTTTTGAGCTAACTTTGCTGTTGATTTTGTCAAACATAACTTAAACTTGAGTATTCCCTCTTAGCACGGATAATTTGAAATTCAACTGGAATTCATATAAAAAAACAATAAATAAAATATTTTTAAAACTGAAAATGAGGATTTTCATTTTAGAATATTTTTAGGTAACTGATGTCAGATGACACAATTTCATTCCTGTAGAAAAAAAAGGAATAAAAGTGAATTAAAACGAATAAACCAATCATAACATTAATACATTTTTTAATAATAATATATGCTTTCACTTATCTAAATTCAAACAGAACAGGTTAACTTGCATTACATCCATCGTAATACAACAAATGGTTTCGCAGGGAAAAATGTTTTAAATTGATTGAAGATGTTTTAGGCTCTTGCTTCCTACACCTGCCGTTTTTCCAATACACCCAGCATGAACAGTGAAGTTCCAATTTTGCCCTCTGTGTAATCCGTAAAGATTCTCCGTAAAGGTTCTTACGGATTCGTAATCCGTAAACCTCTTACGGATTCGCAATCCATATTCGTAAAGTCTCTTACGGATTCGTAATCCGTAAACCTCTTACGGATTTGTAATCCGCAATCCGTGTGCGTAAAGCCTCTTACGGATTCGTAATCCGTAAACCTCTTACGGATTCGCAATCCGTATGAACCTTACGGATTCGTAATCCGTAAGGTGAATCCGTACGAATTAAATTTTTTTAAAATGGTTTTCAAAATAATGACCCAGGTAGGTGTCGAACTTGTGACCTTCCGATTACAAGCACAATGCTCTAACCAACTGACCTACTACACCATTTATGTTAAAAACTAATTAATATTACTATATATGACATTACAAATTTTAATGCATATTTAATACACAT
>CM023948.1:41744974-41766241 GCA_013407115.1 Glycine latifolia
TATATATATATATATATATATATATATATATATATATATATATATATCTTAAAGCACAAATCTGAGTAAAACAAGTAACAAAAGGAAGAGTGACATTAATCATCAAAGTGGTAGTGGTGTTTCTTTGTAGTAATTACGTTATAGAAGTGGATTTCAGTTAATCTGTAAGAAGACTTAACTTGAGAGAGAGATTTTTCTATAACTATATACATACAAATTTTGAAGGATGGCAGGTGGCAGTTTCGTTGATTCAACAGGAGTTCGGCATTATGAAGGAAAAGTCACATGGTTTGTGCTATTCACATGTTTTGTGGCTGCCATGGGAGGTCTTCTCTTTGGATACGATCTTGGTATTACAGGAGGAGTCACTTCTATGAACTCATTTTTGATAAAGTTCTTCCCTACTGTGTATAATGAAATGAAAGGTGAAGCAGAAAGCAAGAATCAATATTGCAAATTTGACAATCAACTTCTTACATTATTCACTTCTTCCTTATACCTTGCGGCATTGATAGCATGTTTCTTCGCTTCTACTACAACTAGAAGGTTTGGACGTAAACCCTCGATGTTTTTTGGTGGCTTGTTTTTCCTTATCGGTGCATTGTTAAATGGTTTTGCCCTAAACATTGAAATGCTTATCATTGGCCGTATATTACTAGGCTTTGGTGTGGGATTCTGTAATCAGGTAAAAGTTATAATATTATTAGCATCCTAATTAATTCCATTTGATTCTGAAAAGAATATATATAATAATTAATTAACAAACTTCAAACTTTGTACGTTAGTCTGTACCGGTGTATTTATCTGAAATGGCTCCAGCAAAAATTAGAGGAGCACTCAACATTGGCTTTCAAATGATGATTACAATTGGCATCCTAATTGCGAACCTCATCAACTATAGTACTTCTAAGCATGAAAATGGTTGGAGAGTGTCTTTGGGCGTTGGAGCTGTGCCAGCAATTTTGTTATGCATAGGATCTCTTTGCTTAGATGAAACACCTAACTCTTTGATTGAAAGAGGTAACCATACAAAAGCTAAGGAAATGTTGAAGAAGATTCGTGGCACTGAGGACGTTGAAGAGGAATATCAAGATCTTGTTGATGCTAGTGAAGCGGCTAAAATGGTTGACCATCCATGGAAGAACATTGCACAACCCAAATATAGGCCTCAACTCACTTTCTGCACTCTCATTCCAACATTCCAACAACTCACTGGCATCAATGTCATCATGTTTTATGCTCCGGTCCTTTTTAAGATTTTAGGGTTCGGTGATGATGCTTCACTCATGTCTGCCGTTATAACCGGAGGTGTCAATGTTCTTGCCACACTTGTTTCTATCTTCACAGTAGACAGGTTTGGAAGAAGGGCATTGTTTCTTGAAGGTGGTGCACAAATGCTTGTTTGTCAGGTAAAAAATTAATCAACAAGTCTAATAATGCTTTTAATTAAGTTTTTATATTAATAACTTGTAAAAATCTTAAAGACAACCTTTGAGAAAGAGGATCGCTAGCATTTTTCAATCTTAAAACCTAACTACTTTGTTTGTGTATGATGATTTATTTATTGGCCATAATTTTTTGCTTTGCTTGTAGACAATTATTGGAATCATGATTGGCTTTACGTTTGGACTGAATGGTCAAGGATCATTTAGCAAAGGAGAAGCCGATGTTCTCTTGTTCTTTATTTGTGCATATGTTGCAGCATTCGCTTGGTCTTGGGGGCCATTGGGTTGGTTGGTGCCAAGTGAAACATGTTTTCTTGAGATTCGACCAGCAGGACAAGCTATCAATGTCGCAATGAACATGCTCTTCACATTTTTCATTGCTCAAATCTTCCTTACCATGCTTTGCCACCTCAAGTTTGGTCTCTTCTTCTTATTCGCTGGCTTTGTGGTGATCATGACCTTCTTCATTGCCATGCTTTTACCAGAGACCAAGAATGTTCCAATTGAAGAAATGAATAGAATATGGAAGGCACATTGGTTCTGGACTAAGATTGTTCCTGATGACGTTGCTATTGGTGGTAGTAGTAAAAAGGCGGTTGCATGAAGGATTAGTTATGATAACAAGGGAAAACTGAACTATCACTAAACATAAATTTGAGAAGGATATTGAATCAACAAATAAAGTGTAGTCAAAGGGTCTAGTTTAGTTGAGTAATTTTTTACTCTGTTTTTTTATTCTCACATAAAAAAATAGTGTAATCTTCTTTTCTAATCTGTGTAGGGAAATTTTGTAGTTCTTCTCAATACATCAATTAGAATAAATTAAAGTTAGTTCTTCAATTTATTTTGAAGTCTTGCATTAGAATCAATATGTTTTTGTTGGTATATAAATTGAATAATCTATATCTATATTATATAACATATAACAATATAAAGATGATATTGCCTTCTAATTAATTTCAGTACAAGCTACGTAAAAAGATTATAACAATTTTCAACTTCTTACTAAGTGTGCTTTTTAATATTGCTAAATGATTCTTCACCTTCAAATACACAATATATATTAACTTTTAAATTGTTTAACACTAAAATTATACAATTTTTTTTATATTATCAATCAATCATGATAATTGTATCATTAGAAATCATAAATTTTGCAATATTTATTTTAAAAATCATATGTAAAATGTAACACCATGAACAAATCATAATAGAATGAGAGGAATTTAGAGATTATGTAAGTACGAAATTGTCCAGTTGATCATGATTTAAATAAATTAAATTGATATTACCTATATCAACAAAATATATTTATTTTTTGATTGTCTATCATTTAATAGCTCCAAAATTATATGTGTTTAGTAATTTGAAGTAATTATGAGATGAATGATCTTATGAAAAAAATTTCAAAAAATGTGTGAGTAAAAAAAATATACTTAAAAGTCTGATATTAGTTTATCGAAATAATAATATACTATTAGTTAATTAAATTATAATTTATGTAACATTTTTAACTGTCCACTTCTCAATAGCTCATATTTTATGACACTTTACATGTTGATATTTCACTCAATATTCTTGTTAATTAAAATCTTCTTTTTAAGTAGTCATCTCTAAGTTCTCAACAATATGTTTGTATGTAATAATATATTACATAAAAAATTATACTTTAATAAATAACTAGTTAATTAGTCATGCATTTACACGGATTGTCTGATGTTGTAAGATTTTTTTATAGGACTTATGTATATAGCAATTTGCTTAAAATTTATATTAGATACATGTTTGTTGATCAAAACAATAAGAAACCAGACATGAATGCTTAATAATAATCGGTCATTATACAAAATGAGCAAAATATATTTTACATACAAAATAAATTTTAGCTCAAGAGTTGTATATAGATAAAAGATTTCTTAAATACAACACAGAGAATGTTAAATACGACATTATAAAAAAGTTAAGTGAGAAGTAGCTGAAGATCATGAGTCAGTTAGGCATGATTAATCTTCCTATGAGGCCTACGGGGGAATTCAAAATTTTCTGCACATTCTCTTCAAGTAGGGGTGTGTTTAATTCTACCCCTTACTAGGTACGGATCCAAAATCTATTGAAGGGGCTAATTTTTTTTTCTTCCTTTGTACAAATATTTAATTTTTAATAAATAATTTAAAAAAAAACACTTATTATTTTTATACATAAACTTGTTTTTATTTTAAATAAATGATAATGATAATAATCTTAATTGTTACTATAATAATAATTAACAGTTAATTTTACACTAATTATAACCTTAACCATTATTATAATGATAACATACACAATTAATTTTATACAATTTTAAATTAACTAAAATATATATGTATATACATGACTTCCATTCATGCCCCTGACTGCTACCTATGGATTAGTCCCTGCCCTAAAATGGAAGAATATTACTTTTTTTCTCTATGCCATGTTTGGTAAATGGGAGAAAAATAAAATGGATGAGTAAAATAGGTGAAAAATAAAAAAAAATGGTTGGTTGAAGAAAAATATATAAGAGATGGTGAAGAGACGGAAATTAGTAAAAAATAATACCAGGTAGAAAAAGAGTACAAAATAATACAATAAGTCCTATAAATTTTAAAATTGTTTTGCCTCTAATATACTTTACCAAACAAACTATATTATCTATATTTCTCCCTCTTCTTCCTATTTCTTCTTTACCAGACAAAGGATAAAATACTCATTCTTATTTACATGGGTCACTCTCAAATTTTATGCGGGTTCTAAATACACTTATAAAATTAAAATTTTGCATTGAGATAAACATAGCGGTAGCTGTTTTATTTCTCCAAAAACTATAATTTGTTTTTACTGGAATGAAGATATATTTTCACCCTCTATTTTGCACGTGATAGAAGATCTGTACATCTGAGTGCTCTTCTTTTTTCAACCTTTTCTTTTTGCATATAAAAAATGGTGCGAAAATAGACATTTTGGTGAAAATCAAAGGTGGTTCCCCTATAAAGGTGAATGCGTAATTAAATTATATGAAAAAATGTGGTGTGCACAAACTACCTTCAATCCTTGAGAGGATCTATTTGAAGCATTTTTAATCAATTAAAAATCTTCTGCTCTCTTTCACTCTAAAAAGTATCACATCAGTATCATGCAAAAACCAAAGGTAGACAGACACCAATGAGTGACATTGTGTAGTTGCAATTTTGATACGACGGACAAACTTTTTAGGGTCCTGCTTTCTACACCAACAAATGTTCTAATACACCCAACAATGAATAGTGAAATGCCCGAAATAACCTTTGTAAAAAACGTTTAATTGAAGGTTTCAAATTTTTTCCAATACACCACTCATTCACTATTGAGGCGCTCTTCGTTATTCCACTGCCGTCACTGTTGTGGTTCTCCTTCACGTCGTCTTCAACAGTGGTTCTGCATTTTTGGTTGGTGATTGTTGATCGTAGGTGCTTCTGCCGTCGTCAGTTGTTGTGGTTCAGCGAGAGAGGTAAGTTCGTTCATCTTCTGCGTTTGGTATTTTATCGTTCATACGGATTGTCAATCCGTAAGAAGGAATTGGAATCCGTAGGGGTCATACGAATTGCCGTATGTGTATTTTGAGTTTTTTATTTTTTTAAATACAAATATATTTTTAGAAATGATGTTGATTGAGTTGCCTGCATAATACGAAAATTGAAAATAAATATGGACACTGAATATGGATCCTGTGAGCCTTGAAATCTCTTTGATTTTGAAACAATTAAGCACGTACCCTTTACGGGTTCAACTTGTCTCACCCACCATTAAGTTACCCGCGGCACAATCTATCCAACGACAGTCCCTACATATGACAACTAACTTGATATAGTATCCTCTCTAGTTATGTACCTATTCTACTTATGTGTTGATTTATTTGAGCATTGATGTATCTTATAACCTCATGTTGATTCGGTACCAATGTTTGTCTGGTCCATATATATGGTTAGTATCGAACCCAATATCATGACTAGTGTACATGTGTAAATTGATAGTTGATTGTGTATATTTTAGTGGCATTTTAGTTATAGAATTTTATGTGTAGGATGTTGTGATATGTATTTTAAACAATGTATTAATCATGAAAGCTTTCATTTTTCTTGCACTGCTAAAAGTGAAACTAACAAGAAGCAAAATTACTATAGGTACCGGTGAAGATGCATGTTGTCGAATTTATATGCCGTTATTGTTGTCATTGTTAGATTGTTAACTTGAACAATGATTGTGATGTAGATGGGTACAATTGTATATTTGTTGTTTTGATTTGTATGAAAACCATTGTATGATTTGATTTGAAGTTGTAATGTAACAAATTGGTTTGAATGTTAGATAATGGTTAAAATGAGAGGATTACGGGTGGCTTTGGCCAGAGAAGGCAGAGAAGCCATTCAAAAAGAACCTCCTGCACGCCGAAGGTCGACAGTATCGGCACGAAGACAACGCGGAAGGACTAGTGTTGTTGAGGATGTGCCTGCTGAGCAAGTTGTCGACGTCCCTGACATTGTTGCACCTGATGATGGAAACATTGATGTTGAGGTCGAGGGAATTCCTGGTGGGCCTCATGACACTTCAGTGTTGTCTCTTTACGCTGATCATGTCATAGCTAAGGTTTGGACCGGAGAGGTACGATTGTATTAAAATATAATTCCATTTGACAATCATTTTTGGCATTTATTTGTAGGTAGCTAACTAACAAATATTACAGGAACGCCCTGAGCTGAAGTTGGCATCTCATGGGAGAAAGGTGCAGAAATTTGGTAGGCCTGCACCTCAGATTGAAGGTTTGGTCGCCGGTATGGGGTTAAGCCCAACACATGTATGATAACCTAAACTACGCGTGTCAGCACCACGGAAAACATGTTACTGGTTAAAATTAGTCTGCTGCAGGTATTTTTGACAATTTAAGTTACTTTTGTGTGTTGTTTAATGTTTGGGTTGTACTTTAATTGGTTACTTGTGTTAACTTTATTTGTGACTACAGTGTTGGGTATACGAGCATTTTCCTGGAGTTGCCAACATGATTGCAGATGAGGACTACGTGGAGAGCCAACCACGGGCATGTCGTTGGAAGCCAGGGAAGTCGTTACCTGTCGCAACCTATCGAAGGCGACTAGATAGGTTAACGAACGACAGTGTTTGTTGGACACCATACACTGATCGTCGTGCGATCTGTGAGTTTGAAGTCATTTGTCTGTTCTCAGGTCATATCCAGTGGGACCCATACATTGTCAGATATCAGCCAGAGAGGGTACTCAGACAGTTTGGCTACGTTCAGAGTATTCTGTGTCTTCTGAGCTTGCCCTCCCCATCCACTAAAGAGGTCGATGCCAGGTGGATTCAGTTTTCTCAGTTTCTTGCAGTCACAGGAGATTTTGCCAGTTTCCCTGGTCAGTGTGATGCAAATTATTTGGATTGGTTCTACCAAATATTGCACCCTTTCATGATCCCGCCACAGGCTGGGGAGCCCATAAGACGTCCTCCTGTCATCCCACATTCTGTAGCAGATCCACCACGTGGTATGCTAGATCCACCACCTGTTCCACAGACAGATGTAGTTGCACCTGATGAGCCAAACATGCCTCGACATGCAGTGGTAACTGAAACGTGGTTAAATTTGGTTGTAATTTGCAATATTTTTTGTCTTATTATCTTATTTGGTTTTGCATATTGTATTCAGGGCGCATGCCAAACAATTGCAGGGAGATTGCAACAAATGATAGATCTTTGAATGGTTACCGCTGGAACTGACGCATACAACATAGTAGAGCAGTGTATCACATTAGCTCGTGGAGTGTGTGAGGATCAGATGGTGTATGTAAGGTCTAGACGTCCCAGGAGTGGACTGCGACGAGACGGTCGTGACATAGTTTGACTTTTGACATTGTTTGTACGGCGTATGCCAATATGTGAACGTATTTGTTAACATTTTCATAAGCTACATTACTATTTTAATTGTTTAAACATCATCCATTAGTATTGAACAAAGATTTCATTTCATAGTACCTTAACTAATCAAAAAACAAAGATTTAATTTCATAATTCATTCTAATCAAATAACAAAGTAATGTCAGAATGTCAAACGAGTTACTTTTGACTTCCCAAATCCACATAATATGTTGCTGATCTCGTCAAACTGTTATATTTTTGCATTCGACTAATATAACTAGTTAGCCACTGCTGTGCTTAAGAATGACAATGTCTTGACCATAACAAAGCAGTTGGTGGCATAAGACATCTGTCTCGCAAAGTGACCTGAACAAAATCATGATCAATACTGTTGTGTTATTCAAGAAAATCATGATCAGTTGGTGGTTCTAATGATTGTAAACAAATCAAATCGTATTTGGAATACCTGAACAAAATGATTTCCATACACGTGACCAATACAAATGACGCGATGTACAGCAAGATCTCTAGGCGGTTGGCTTCTAAGCTGGAAAAACGTCATACTTTGTTGCTTAGAAATACAAATAAGAACGAGGTTATAACGTGAAACAATGATATAACCCATGTCAGTAATATTCATCCATTTATCCTGTGTTACCTGCAATTTTACAATGTATAAGTATAATGCTACACAAAATTATCATATACTTATCAAAACAAGACATAAAACATTTACCTTTGACAATCCGTCAACAATGAGTGATATCTTTAACTCCTCAAATCTTTGTAACCCACCAAACAAGACAGTATAGTCTTCAGACCATTCGGCACGTTCTTTGAGCAAATGGTTGTGAACCACAGCCCAAGCATCTTCACCAAAACCAAGTAAACCCGCAATAACCCGATATCCACAGTTACCATCAGCTTTAACATCACATAGAACAATAATGTAATTCCTCATGCATGGAAGAAATTGATCCAACATTGGAATATTACCCATCGGTAAAGGTCCTGAAGATGTTGATGCAGACTGTTGTCAAGACGAGCAACTATCTTGTTAAGAATGTAACGTGTCCACGTACTCAAAGTACGATGGATCCCGCTTGGTTGATCTTTGGTGCTTGGTAAGGTTTTTCTTTTGAGCCCCTTTGTCTTCACCTTTTCAGGAGGAGGGCACATGGATGTTTTATCAGGATATGCTATTTCTTTGAGTTTAGTCTTTAGAGTAACTTTCCCACACATGCCAAGACTTTCGAATCGCTTCGATATTGCTTTCATCTCTTCTGTTATGGTGACTTTGCACTCATCAACACCTTGGTCTGAGAAATGCAACCTCCAGCAAAACATGTGTACGGCACCTAGTGGTATGCTGCCAAGACTATACTTGACTAACTCACATGCACAAGACAAACCATGTGTGCTTCTCAACACGCATCCACAACGAGAACTATCAACACCTGCATACTTAACTCGCTCAAACTCCACAACAATTTCATTTAACGCAAACCTGTAAATCATGCCCACGAGTCTTTTGTACAAGGTAACTTTAAACACATGTCCAACGAAATGCGTGCTTGTATAAAAAGAAGTCTTAATTTCACTGTGTTGCAATGTGATCATGTTGTTCATCGCATCCCAAACATTACAGAGATCTCCAAGGCTATCCTGCAGTAGTCACTTTAAGGTCCAATGAGCATACTCAACCCTGTAGTTAAAGGTTAAAACAACATCGATTTAAAAAACGTTACAATTATTGAAAGGATAATGTCATCAATTTGTTGTGCAGGATTTACCTGTTTGTAGTGGTGTTGCCAAAATGCATGACTTTATTAGTCCATGTCATCACAAATCTTTCTTTGTGGGAAATCAACCACGTGTCTTTGACATATAGCCACGGTGCACAAACACATTCAAATCTCATAAGACAGTCATCATATACATTTTCAGAAGCACAATCTACAAGACTTCCCCATGCTTCCATGACATAGTCTCATGCATTGTTTTATCCCACAAGCATTTTACATTTTGCCTTCACATTTTTGTCAATGTGGAACCGACACAACAAGTTCGTTGTGTCAGGAAAAACATATTTGATGTCATTCATCAGTGTCGTATCTCTGTCTGTGACAATGACTTTAGGGAAAAGATCACTCTTTAGAAAAAAACGCTATAAATCGTTCAAGAGCTCATACAAGATTGTTCATACGTTTGCCCTCCAAATACGCAAAAGCAGTTGAAAATGTCATCCCAGTAGGTGTCACGCCAACTATGTCAACCAAAGGGAGTCTATACTTATTCGTTTTGTATGTACTGTCAATGAGGAATACCAAATGACATGAATTTATCAATTTCACTGCATCCAGATGTGCCCAGAAGATGTCTGGTACAACAGTTTCATCCTTCACTCTATGCCAATGGGCATACATATTGCGTTGAGGAAGCTTCATTAATTGTTGCATTTCAATATTGTTGCCTCTTATAGAAGTACAAAACGCATATCTTGCATTGTAGACTTGTTTCATTGTTGTATAACTTTTCGGATTGCGATATTTTAAAGTCAGAAGAATATTCTTTGGTTTAACCCTTGACTTTGTCATTTCAGCAACAATACACTTCTCTTTCTCAGTTAAACGACCAGCATATGGATGTCCAGTAAATGACTTACCCAAACAATGGTAAATCTTTGTTGAATGCTCTATACTTTCCACTCCTTTCACAATCTATCAAAATAAATGAGGTATTTCCCTTCTTACCAGTTGATGTGTCAGACCTCATTACCACAGCTACAAAACTAATCTCATATGCAACACTACGAGCCCATTACAATACCTCCTCACGAGAATTAAACACCAACACAAATTCAGAATACGTCTTTAATCTTATGAAAGAATCATTTATTTACTTTCAGCAAATACTATATCATATAAATACATTTGAAGCCTTGGAGGCATCAGAACAATCAATTAAAGACTTGTTATTTTCAAACGCAAATAGTTCGCCTCCGTTGTCTTCACTCATATTCATTTATTCATACATAATATCATCATGCATGCAGTCATCATTGTCCATCTTAACAAACAATTCAAAATAAATCATATTCACAAAATTTACTATTATTTTAATTCAAATTCAATACATCACTTAAAAGGACAAATACAAAATCAATAACAAAAAATACACATCTCACAAATACATTAATTAATAATAATTTTAAAAAAATACAAAACAAAAACTAAAAAAAAAATTAAAAAAAAAGTCATACGAATTGTTAATCCGTATGACTCATACAGATTGCCAATTTGTATGGCTTTTTGTTGCTACAATACCCACGACACAAAACTTACCTCCGACGACGACACTGGCCAACAAAACCTCAACGAATGCTAACCACGACCTCCACCACCAAACCAACAGTGCAAGAAACAGCCAAACGAAAATTCAAACAAGAACCAAGAACCAAGAAGCAAGAAGCAAGAAGCGCAACGAAAACGGGTACAATATACAACCTAGTGTATGTTAAAACAAAGACAAAAGGATCAAGGGCAACATTGACATTTCAATAAAAGTGTTGGGTGTATTAGAATTGTGTTGGATGTAGGAAGTTAAACCCAACTTTTTAACACATTATGCGGCCCAATCTTAGTAGCCCAAGTTTTATGCCCTACAAATATAGAACTTGAACAGGTTCTAGTTTAGGAAACAAATGATTCTAAAGTTAGTAGATACATAAAAGACACATCTATCCTTCAATTTTAATAATTAAAAAACTAATAAATAAATTTTTTGTTAAATCATTTTTTATCTTTTTTTTTGTATCAAAAGAAACTGTAGAAAGAAAACTTCTTGCTCTCTAGTCTTGCGGACCAATGCTTCCAGTAAGTCAAATCCCTTTAGGTTTTTATCTATTATTTTCAAGACAATGGTTCAAGAATTAAAAGTAAAAATTATTTATTGAAATATAATTATATTCAACAAGAGGGCAATACCAATATATTATCACAATTTTTAGTTAAAAAATATTTCGTGTATTAACTTCTAAAGGAGTGATATCCTTAACCTTGTTAAAATTTCCAGTAAAAATGCATTGATAACATTAAAATTTATACTTATATGTACAAAAAAATCCCTTTAATTATCTATCTAGGACTAATACCCATTAATTATCATTCTAAACAAGTTTGAACTTTGAAATTTAAATATCGCCCAAATCCATAATATGTTTCTTACTAGTACTAGTTTCACGGCACGTCGTGTAATTTCAGGGACGCATCAATTATTGGAACCTGCCCCTTCTGTATTGTGTTTAGCAATAATTTAAAAACCTGTCAGCATTGCAAACTTAAATACCCCACCAATAATCCATCTGCAATAAAGTACAAAATTAATAAATAAATAAAAAAGATGGGTTGGTTTTGGTTATACTCATCATCCTTCTGGTTTCCCCTTCACACACCACCACCATTGGGGTAACAAATCAAATATTCACAGCTCAGCTGGACCCATAAAACAAAACAATTAGTATCATTTTCACAAACGCTTTCTAAAATTTCTATTGGAATGAAATTCTTTCACGGACACAATTAAACCTCTGATTTTCTTGCCAAGAAGTCATCATCAAACCTATCATCTTTTTCCAATATCCCTCAAGTTATGCCTCAAACATGCCATACATCTTGCAAGTGAAACCTATTGGGGGAATATTGAAAATTGAAATACAATATACACAACCAACTGTTTATGTTAGTCAGAAGATCAATGATTCAGAAGATCCTTTCTTTCTTTCCACAGCTATTCAGTATAGTGTGTGCTTTGGTGTTGGGAGGATAAGATGGAGAGAGAAAGGGAAAAAGGGGGGGCCGGGGCACATGGTTGTTTCAAAGGGAGAGGCAGCAAAAGCCAATGACATAGCGACCAGTTTAAATTAGTCATTAATAAGATACAATAATCATACAAGTTGTATGATACAACACATGTCAGCCAATGTTGAGTTTTAATACCACCTCGAAGACCCAGATTGACTAGTATGCTATGTTAAATGAATCAGATGCACCACAAAAGATTTTAATTTTATTTTAACCAAGTATGAAACGTCAAAAATGGTAACCATACCACGTAGTAGGTTAGATCTTCCTAGTTACGTGTATTATAAGATTTGAACACAGGATGTACCTAACCTTATCTTTCCTTAAATACTGAAAGGCAAGAGTACAAGCTCCTCGGGAGAGAGTACCTTGGTCATGACAGCAAAACATAAAAGGTTTCAAAACACCAAAATGAATTACTATGGTATAGCTAGCCTACCTTCAAGCAAATGTTCAAATTACCAATCAATACATTATTAAAGAACAGAAAGCATACTGCAACAAGTAAACCATTCAATTTGAAATTTTAAATGCATAGTAGCAGAATGAGTATATAAAATATTTAGATAGGAAAAAGCAAAAAAAATGACAAGCATAACAAGATGTAGAGAAATAAACAGATGGGTCTTTATTCACTTCACTAACACCCCAAGGAAAGCCAGTTACATAATAGAAAACACATTTTTGTCACCCTGATCAATCTAAGAAATGGTTAAGAATTTCAGATAAAAATATTGAAACAGAGGTCTTGCATTGCAGAACCAGGCCGTTAGTCATCCCAGAAACAACTAACTAAGACTCCGTGAAAGTGAAGGGGAGAGCAACTAAGCAAGGTAGAATGCATAGTTCACCATACCAATGGACACTTTAGAAGGACCACAATCCTTCAACGATGCCCAATAACATGAATTCTCAATCAACATTGAAAAGAAGTTTACTCCAAGAAAATGGGAGTGACACTTGATTGTCAAACACACAATCACTCAACCTAAGGCTATGAACACTAACCACTTTTAATGACCCAATTAGGAAAGTGAAAGTAAGTCAGTCAGGTTGTTCAGAACCCATAGTGAAAGTGAAACAGAAGCAACAACAAGAAGCTTAACCTTCAACTCATAGACTCACCTTGGAGCAAGCAAGCACTCTGTGTGAAACATTTTCCACAATAACATCATTAAATTAATTTTTGATTTCATTACATTTGCATCTGCGTTTGCATTTGCATTTGCATCTGCATACCGATCGATCGAGGTCCTGAAACCTATTTCCAAGCCTCAATCCCTAGTTATTCATCTCATCATCATACTCTCTCCTTCAGCAATATTCTAAACAAATTCATCATCTCTCCTAAGAAGTAACCTAATCAGTTTTCCAAACCAGGAAAACCCTAATAATCCAATTGAATTCCTTAATTCATGGACTTCTCCACTCAAAAAACTAGCAAAAATTAAAAAGAAACAAAAAAACTAACCCTACAAATTTCACTAAGAATCTTCATTCTTCAGTAGTCCTTCTGCTTGCCCACACACAAAAACAAAGTCACAGAGAAAAAATACAAAGTCACCCACCCACCCACAAACACAATAACACATATATTTATATACGAATCAAGAAGAAGAACACAATCAAATCCATCATTATTTCACAATTGACATTCATTCAGCGAGGCTCGTCGTCCAGCCGGCCGGAATTCCCGTGGCCGCCGCCGGACAACGAGGCAAGCAAATTGAGGTGGCCGGGGAGGTAATTCCCGAGCCTGGCGGCCGAGGCCTCTCCCATGGCGGCCTGCTGGTGGTGGTGGTGGTGTTGGGGGTGAAACAAGGAATTCTGTGGCGACACCGACAAGAGTTCGGGGGCGGCGAAGCTCCAGACCTGGCCGAAGTCGGGGCGGGGAGGGAGGGCCCACAGGGAGGGCGGCGTGGGGGGAGCGACGAGAGAGACGGCGTCGTCTTTGGCGGAGTTGTCGTCGTCGGGGCGAATGCGTTTGCCGAGGATGAAGGGGGTGGGGGGAGGGAGGAGGGGCTTGTGGTCGGAGACGGTGGAGAAGCTCGCCGGAGTGGTGCCGGTGCCGGTGGCGGCGATGATGGATGGCTCCGCCTGACGGAGGAGCCACTCGATGGTCTGGCCGTCGGACTTGTGACCGAGCTCGCGCGTGAGCTGGAAAACGCGCGCGGCGCAGATGATCGGCATGCGAATGCGGCGGCCGCGGCCGTCGACCTTGCTGTGGCGGTCCTTGGAAGGCGGTTTCTTGACGGCGAGGGCGGTGATGGTGGTGGTGGTGGTGGTGGTTGGCTGCTGCTGGTAGTCGACGATAGTGTTGTTGTTGGAGTGGTGGGTGGTGGTGACGGCGTTAGTGGCTCCGTGAGAGTTGGACATGTTTAATTATATGGTGTTGCGGCGTGAGAGAAGAATGAATGGAGAATAGATGAATTGAGAATGGAAGAAGAGGGAAATGAAATGATTGAGTTGAGCACATGGGGACTGGGGCCCACAGCTCACACTTCTCTTCTTCCCCACGCGCCGTACTCACTTTCCCTCTTCTTCCTTAGAGACTGCCAACTTGGTAAAATAAATAAACCTTAATTTAGGAGTTATGTATTTATTTTACATAATTCAATATATTTAAATGTAACTTATGACTGAAGATATAAATATTATTTTTGCAATTCGATGCTATGATTTTTTTGTCAAGTTTTTATTTTCGTATAATGCTAAAACTAATTCATATGATTGATATATTTTTATTTAAAAAATCTTTTGTATAATGTAAATATTATTTCATGATTTATATATTTAATATATTTATGTATGAAGTTTATTTTTCATTCTTAGTATAATGTAAGTATTTATCTTAAAAATTTAAATATTGATTAATAAAATTTCATGTAAATATTTTTCAACCTAACGCAGCGCAAATATTTTTCATCTGTGACGTGGCAAATAATAAAGTTGTAATTTATGACAGTTTTTTATAGTCAAAATTCCATTTTCTATAAGTAGAGTTTATAGTAGCTAATACGGTCAAAATATGGAAAAAAAAATATAAAAATGTGAATATTTTTAAAGGTATATCTAATGCAAGTGTATTATGTGGGGTTTTTTAATCATCTTCTTGTGCTCTTTGTCATTTTTATTTATTCTCACGATATCATATCATTTTTAAGAAATTCATACAATTTTAGTTTAATGTTAAGAAACTTTAAAAAATATATATATTTATATTTTTTATTATAATTTAATTATTGTTCAAATAAAATAATTAATTTATTTTTTGAGTTTTTATGTATAAAAATAATAAATATGAATAATTGAATAAAATATTAAATATCAATTAAAAATAATAAAAAATACATAACATTGAAAGAAAATACGTAACAATAAAAATACATTTTTACATAATAATAATAATTGAACACAATGACATTGAAATTGTAAAAAAAAACATAATGATTCGAAAATATTACATAAAATTAATTATTGTTATTTTACTTTTTGAAACGTTTCCAAATATGCTTCACAAAATCTGTTTGAAGTTTGTGTCGTTTTTGTTTGTCATGAACCTCTGCTCTCCTTTGGAGATATGTTGAAATGATATTAGGGTGATCGAGCACCTGAAAATACTTCAAATGTTGACGTGCTATTACCTATGCTATCGTAATCAATATTATTTTAATATGTGTCACATTCGTCCTCAACAATCATGTTATGCAATATACATAGATGATATTTTTCATTATAGCAGCATTCCAAAAATGTGTCTGACCACGTATAACTACGAATCGAGATTGGAGCACCTCAAACGTTCGTTCTACATCCTTTCTTGCTGATTCTTGTCATTGTTCAAATAATTTTTGTTTTTCTACTTGTGGCATTGAGATGGTATTCACAAATGTAGCAAGGTTTGGATAAATGTCATACACTAAATAGTATCCCATATTATATTGGTTATATTCACTGTGTATTGCACTGCAAGCGCACGTCCTGACAAAACTTCATCAAGCACATTAGATCCATTTAACACAGTAATGTCATTATTTGAATCCACAGTATGCATATCAAATCCACAAATCCACAAAATTGACCTTTCCACACAGCTGGACAATTTTTCCATTCCTAGTGCATAAATCAATGGAACCTAACATACCTAGAAATCTGTGTGTCGCTCCTATTTGTATTAGTCGTTCAGTGTCTTCGTTATTTGGTCTCCTCAAGTACTTATTCCCAAATATGGTGCAGATGTCTGATACAAATCACTCCAAACATTCCACTGCACCAATTTGAACATATTCATCCATACTATCAGCAGGTGAGCCATAAGTCAATATATGAAGTGCAGTTGTGAACTTCTACAATGGAGATAGGCCTTTTCGATGCAGAGCATTGACCTTCATTTGGAAGTATTTATCATAATTGTTGAGCGCATCTACAATTAGGAAAAACACATGCATTCGCATCGAATTTTGGTTGATATTTCAACAACAACGAAACATATTTAACCTCAAATTTTTTACCAGTATCCTATGAGTAAATCATATGAGCATCAGCCATAACATCTTTCTTTGAAATTTCACTTCTCTTATGTTTATTTGCTTGTTTGTAGAACTTGTTGAACTTTTGAACTAGAGGGTAGATTCTAATCCATTGAGATTTCAATTAAGTTTAGCTTCTTTCACAAAATTGTCTGCTTTGACGCACATCATCGTCGTTGTACGCATTTTTTTATCCTTGTCCAATATTGTTTTGATGTTTGGTCGACTCCTATAATTGAATCATTTGACACATTGAGCCATGATCGGACAAGAATCACATCTTTTGTCATTGAAAGTGTTATGCAAGTTTTTTTCCACTAGAATTTTGTTCTTCCTCATCTAGTTGAATACTGTCTAGACCAATTGGTGATTCAACTTCATTGCTAGGGGGCTCATTACTGTGTGGATTTTGATAAGTATGACTAGTATGTGGCTCTACATTGGATGAAAGATGCATATACCACATATGTGAAGGTGGCGAATACATAACATACTGTGGTGGATTTTCAGATTTTTCACTGGTAGGAGATGGTGGTGGATACATAACATATCGTTGGTGGTTGGTTTTGCAAATGGTTTATTAATATTGATAATTATAATGATTGGGATTCATCTCATAGAGAACAAATAAAACTGAGGCCTGACAAGAACAAGAAAAATAGAGTAAGAAGTGCAGGAATTGTGTACAAAACTTCATCAATTGAACTCATATTTATACTATCAATAGTTAACGATAAAAATTCAGTGCTCACAAAAAATTTAATCTTGCTCACAACGGCACTTTGGAAAATGACAAGTGATAGATATCAGTAAGATTGATTGCAAACGGTAACATAAGAGTAGTTGCAATTGACATGTAAAATTAAACAAAGAATAAATGCTAATATTTTATTTTGCTTAATTTAATTTTTGAAGAAAAAAATTTACATAAGCTTCCACTGCCTTCCTTTCCCTTCATCTTTTCACTTTCCTCTTTGTCATTTTCCTTAAGAACCAACCTCTCCACTATCATGCATGATACTAAATACATATCAAATCCACAATATTAACATCCCTCACTCCACTTTCAACCTAACGGTGTACTCTAGCGGCTTCTCACAAAGATCTCATCGCCAGGAAAAACACAAAGCACCTCAAACATTGTGACGTGTTGGTCAAGGTCGCCAGAGAGGAGGGCGCAAATGGAGGCAATTTCGGTGGGACTGAAGAACATCAAGCGATGTTCGAAGTTGGTCAAAATGGCATCATTGGATTCTATGAGTTGTTCGTACTCAGTCGATTGTGACTGTGAAATGAATGAGGTCGACTTTGACGACCATGACATAGTTGAAACAGAGTGCTAAGATGAAACCACCGCATTTCAAACTTTGTATTTTTCAATATCTCTTTAATTTGATTTGTATTTTATTTTGAGTTGAGATTGCATTGGGTGATTTGATTTATTTAGGTAAAATGTAATTTTTCTTGTGAAATTTCATTTGGTTCTGAATACCGGTTGAATTTGTTATTGTTGGAACTGTTTATCTTCTTTATTTGCTTCATCTTTGTGAATTTTACCCTCTTAATTAATGATTGAGGAGTATGGATACTGTAAAAATAATGTTATAAAAATAATGATTCCTTATATAAAGAATACATCATACTTTGAAGAAATTGGTAATATCACATCAATTTGCTCCCATTATGAAGAAACCCACAAAACACCTCCGGTTGGATAGCCTAAACGTCAATTTTCTTTATCCTTCATCTTTTGCACTTGTTACTACAATTGAACACAACAAATAAGTCACAACGAGCCTAAAAAAACTAGTCACCACAACCCAACAACAGAACACACACTCCCAAATCAATGCTTTCCTAAGATCTAAAAGAGAAACCAAGCAAAAGCATGATAAAAATAAATAAATAGAAGACCACCGGCGGTGACAGTGAGCCTCCACTGTGTAAACCTCTAATAAAGAGGGAAAAAACGCAAAATGCATGAGAGTAAGGAAAAGGAAATAAACAAATCAAAAGAGACAACAACATAAATAAAAAAGGAAAAGCCTTTGGTTGCTGCGTTGCCGCACTGGCAGCACATTCCCCTTTCTTGAATCATCGTGATCTTTGCTAGAAATTAGCCTTCATCCCCAAATTTGTCGTCGAAGTCGTTCTTGCGGACTGGGATTTGGGGGTTGTTTGAATTGGGTGTGGCTCAGGGCGAAGAGCATAGGTTCCATGCGGCGGCAACACTCCTCCTCGACTTTCACCAGGGAGGAGACAAAGTGGAGATGGAGGGAATTTGGGGTTTGGAGGGATAGGATGGAGAGAAAGATAGGGTTCACGATTTGAGCCTTTTGTTTTTTTTAACGAAAGGAAGAATTATACTATGTTGGAGAGAGAGTCAAATAGGTTTTTATTTTGACGTATTTGGACAGTTTTTACCTACTAGAAATGGTATTTAAGGATTAAATTATAAAAACCATAGGCTCCATTAACGTTGTTATGACATAAGGACTAAAAATACACTTTCCAATTTTGTGGGACTAAAAAAAACATTAAATTTGAGGGACGAATCGGTTCCATAGAAGTCCTTACTGGCTCCGATAGTGAGATCAGGACGCATTGCAGCCTTGTTAGTAAAATTTATTAACATAGCTGCTGCATTTGTCTTGAAACAAAGTCAATTTGTTTCTCACTGCATTCTTTTCATTATTTTTGGACAAAAAAGTGTGAATTTTTGCCAATTGTTTCATTATTGAAGAGGATTTGGTTGGGGAGATGGGGGTGTGGAGGGAGAGATATGTTCGAATGGGAGAGGGAGTTGATTTTACAACTAAAGTTTGTTACAAAATGTACATGTACAAAGAGCCAACTTGGATGCTTGGATTTGGTTTATAGCCCTTCAGGTGTCTATTCTACAAATTCTGCATACATATATCGTTTTAGTGAGGAAGGACTGGAGGAACTCAATACCATTTTATTGGAGGTGTGGAAACTAAAGATTCCCAAGAAAATTGCGTTCTTAATTTGGAGAGCAATGAGGGATAGACCCCTACCAAAGATAATTTGAGAATGCACGGAATCATTGTTGAAGAATCCGAAGCGGTATGTCCTTTTTGCCATCAACCATGTGAGACACTAAATCATATTTTCATAACATGTGACGTGGTTCATAAATTGTGGATGGAGTGCTATCGGTAGACTTTGCTATTGCTCTTCTGGGTTCAATCCAAAGCCATTTTCAGTTGAATTTGGGTTTAGGAAGGTCTACAGGGGAGAGTCACACTTGTAAAGTTATTCGGAGTGCAGTTATCTTTACAATTTGGAAAAAGAGGAATAACATTGTTTTCAATATGGATTCTGCACAAAATCTGTCTCGTACAGGATATTATATTTCGTTATTTCTGGTTTGGTCTTGGCTATGTTCGTTGGCTCCGAATTTTAATTTTTCCTTTGTTCAATGGAGCATTAATATTCCAGCATGTCTCATTAGCTTATAAGGAGTTAAGCTGCAAGATTTATACAGGGAAGCAGAACCCGAAAACTATGGGTGAAGTGCAGCATATGGTGGTAATTTTCATAACCTCATACATGTTGGCAGATTACAAATCTAGAAAAGGGATACTTAGGTGGGCTGTTCATAGCATTTGTGGGTTTGGAGAAAGCATTTGGCCTTTGGAATCTTTTGTTCTTGTTGGGTCGTGGTGGTAAGTGTAGGGATGTTCTTACTGGATGTTAATACATCTTAACCCTGTTGCTTCCATTTTGGATTTTGTAATATGTACTTTGTTTATTGGGTACTTCAGGTTCCAAGTTAATGAATTATGTTTTGCTGATTTTAAAAAATAAAATCTGCAGCGAATAAAGAAGCTGGAGTACAGGAAAAGTTTGAACAAATCCAACATAATTCAAACCAACGGCACACTAAGTTTTTCAGCGACAAATGAACAAAAGAATATAAAAGGGTGATTGACATGCATCCTATAGTGGGATTTACAGTTGGACTGATCCGCCATAGAACTAAACAACAATTAAAAAATTTCAAAGAATGAAATAATTGGAAAATTCACATTTATTTTGTCCAAAAATATTGAAAAAAATGCAATTAATATATTAGAAACAATTGAGTTTGGTTTCAAGAAGAATGCAGCAGCTGTGAATGCAATTATAGCCAAATTCAACTTCAAGAAGGGGATCTTAATTGTGTATTGTGCAATGAGTCTGAAGAATACTTATATAACATGTGCTCAATTCATGTAAAATTGCTCAACACATACGGTGGAAATGGTATAGTTTTTCTGGCCTTAGTTGGATTCTTTCTAATTCAGCTAAAGAGCATTTTTGGAGTATCTCTCATGGAATCCAAGGCACTAAATCTAAATACTGGTTGCCTGTTGGGTGGTGCTCAATAGTCTGGAGCATTTGGCAGCAGAGAAACGGTAAATCTGATGCGAAAAGTTTTCAGGTAAACCAATATATGATTGGAAGTTCTAAAAGTATTAATTAAGATGATTTTGGACAGAAAAT
>CM023948.1:41781241-41862864 GCA_013407115.1 Glycine latifolia
ATATTATCTCTTTTCATATCTTATCTTTCTTCATATCTTATCTACCCATATCTTCTCATATATCTTTCTCATATTTAAAATTCAAACTAAGTAACTAACTATCTATTTAAATGTTTATCCTAACAATAACAATTTTAGGATCAGAAATTCAAATCTTTTTATTAAACATGGATTTATATAGGAAACTTTGAAGGTCGATCTGTTTGGAGAAGCTCATCAACAAGTGCTTTTAAGAAGAACAACAGTCAAAATAAGTTTTTCCACGTAAGAAAGCTTCTACCAAATAGTTTATGCATATTTTAACTTATGAAAAAATTCATTTTTAATTTTTTTTAAAAGTATTTTTGGAGAAATTTATCCAAACATATCCTTGGTAACTTACCCTGACAAAGCAATCATGGAAATGCATTCTGATGATACCAGCAGCTATGCCTGGGTTGGCAGATATTGCTTTTTCGACGGTGCTTCTAACTATTGCCTCAGCAGAGGGACACGTTGAGCTGTAGAAACCCACTTTCAGAGATGCCGAGGCCAATGATGAAATGCTTAGAATCAGAATCAAGCTTGAAACCGTTTGAATCAATCTTGGAGTATTATCCATAGCTGTTATTATTGCTATATGATGAAGTAGATTTGAGTATTGAAAAGTTGTTGTAATTTTAGGAAAAGACTAGGAAGAGAATTATGTTGTATATATGTTTTGTTGACTAGTAATTAAGGAAGAGGTGGAGAGAGCTTGAGCTCAAGGGAATGTATTTATAGGTTCATTTTGCAAGAGGGATGGATATGACTCGTGCATGAAGTTTTGGTTTGGCAAATAATTAATAATTAAAACGCGTGTTTTATACTGAAAATTAAAATAAGTAGTAGCACGTTGAAGTTGTTTGCGGTTGAACACTTCTCTTGATGAGGCTCAACTTTATCTTCTATTTTAGGTTAACATGTATAGCATACATATTGGCCACTAGCAAAAGGCTAATTAATTTTGAAGACAATACCTGAATAAAAAAAGGGGGAAGGCAATATATACCAGCTTGAATTCAGGGGGAATATTTCCACGCTTTGGTGGCTACAAGTGGCATTTAACTAAGTACGTACAATTTGATGAAGTGTTGGCATTTATTTACAAGTAAGGTATTGACTTCGTAGCCACTAGCCACAGCATGTTGCTTATATAAAAACAAGTTAGAATGCACGCGAAGGAAACAAATAACAGTATTTCGTGTGGACCAAATTAGATTATATTCAAATGATGGGACATTTTTAGTTATCAAATGTAGGTAGAAACTTTCATGGTAAAGGGCAACTATGGAAGCGTTCTAATAATGATTGATTAATAGTATATAATTGAACCTGTTGTATAACAATAATTGGGAAGGGTTCAAAGTAACGAACATAGCCCCATTTCAAGACCATTTCTGTTTTCAGATTCATAATATTCACTTCTGTTTTTCTTTTTATCATTATTGTTTCAATTTCAACGCCACCATCTTAATGATCTTTGTTTGCGTCTAATCCTAATTTATTAAAACAAGTAAAGATATATTTTTAGAAAAAATCATATCTTACATCCAATCTAGCCTCAAAACCATATTATATTCGAAACTTATACGTCAAAACTTTAGTGAATAAAATATTTAAGACTTTTGGAACCAACCAATTATTTGTATTAAACTTACATTCAATATCTAGCCTCAAGTCATTTTTTTTAACCATGTTGTAGGTATAAAGTATTATTGGCTTTATCAATAATTATTCTCTATCAAAGAACCTAGTTAATGGATCTCCCCCCTCTAAAAAACCTTTTTTTTTTAATTTTTAATCAAAAGACTTAAAATTTGAGACCATGTTTAACATATATAAGTCCAATTTTACTTAGATTAATATCATATTGATAGCCTCAAATCATATAATATAGGAAACTTACGCCAAACCTGAAGTGAAAAAATAATTTGAAAAAGAAAATGACTAGCATGCCTTTTAAATAATAAAAATGACTAACTTAGATTTTTGTCCAATGATATTGATTATTAATGTAATTAACAGTATTTTGTGCAATTTATGAATACTTTAAATTTGGGCATAATTTAAGAATTATAAATTAAAATTATGAAAGATGTATTAATTTTGGACATGACTCATATTTAAGTTGTTTTTTTATGTAGGCCACAAGTATCCTCATGCATAAAAAAATCCTGCTTGAGTTGAGTAAGACAACTATGAGTAACAAAATTCTCTCCAAGTATTTAATACAAATACATACTTAGCACTTGAACTTGAACCTACTTGAAACAATCTCGGATTGATAGATCCACGTGCTCAATGGTTAAGTTGAATAAGGCCCTACAAAACTTCAATGTACTTGCACACAGGCACATATAAGGAATACGCTATATCTTGGATGTATTTTAAAATATTCACTTTTCATTTTCTTTTAATGGAGTGGTTATAACAAGTAACTC
Organism: Glycine latifolia; assembly: GCA_013407115.1. Taxonomy (NCBI): domain Eukaryota; kingdom Viridiplantae; phylum Streptophyta; class Magnoliopsida; order Fabales; family Fabaceae; genus Glycine; species Glycine latifolia. Next base: position 41,783,704 of record CM023948.1, read on the forward strand.
ATTTTTTATGTGTTAGGATTGAGGATGACTTTTTGAGTTAGTCTTGGAATAACTTAACCCTTCCTCACATGTATATTTTTGTATGTGAGTGCATGAATGGGTGACCACAATGCTATATGAGGTATGTATCTTGGACCGAGCTTGATTCTTGAGGATGAAGATAAGGTGTCCAATTGTGATACCTCAAGAGAGTTGAGGGACTAATGCAACCGGCTTGGCAATCCGGACGAATATATTGTTGAGCATATTCAAGTTTGGTGGGAGTATAATGTATGTGTGTGTACCAGCGTGAGAGTATCTATCATTTTCTTTCAGTTGACTCAATCGAAAAATGTATTGAATTTGAAGGATGTAAATGTGCATTTGTGTTTATTGTATGAGAATATAATTATGAATTGTTGATGTGTAAAGGAAATATGGATTATATGTTTGTCATGCACGCGACATTTTACTAAGCGAGTTGTTTTTATGACGAGTGGTATTTAATTAATGTTCCTTAATAAGTACTAATTAATGAGAAGGGAGATTGACTTTTGTTGTTTCAATGTATTTAAATTTAAAAAACAAATTTATCCGTTTTAGAAAGGTTGTTTCTAATAATTAAATATTAATTTATTCCATAAATTTTGAAAATAAGAAGAAAACCCTTAATAGTAATTAGGGATATTAGATTATGTACATCCACTTGTATCTAAGTATTTTAACATTACATGTTCTTATTATATATTAAAAAAATATGGTAATTATTCGTTAATTTATTAACACTTAGTCATGTGTTGAGCAAGCTTAATTTGGTAAATTATTATTTTTCTTACTCTTAAGAATTTTCTCTAGTAATATGTATACATACAAAAAAATTATTACTTTATGTGTCATCTTAAAAAAATAGAATTTACTATATCAATAATTAAGTTAATAACTATATATTCTTCTTAAAATCTAAGTACGCGTGAAATAATACTACTAATATTAACCAGTCTTTATCCAAACAAAGTTTGAGTAATAAAAATTCATCTAAAATATCATTTTCAACCACACTTTGTATTTGTATTGCTAAATAATTATAACAAAAGAATTGTATATATAACAAAACTTCATGCATCTTATGGATCAAAACAACAATATTTCATGTAATAAAAAAGGTGGGAGCAACTTAATAGCAGCAAATGGCAAAAACACTTGCATATTTCAAGATCAAAACAATACAAACATGAAGTGAGAAGACTTCGGAGGCCAAGGTCTATCTCAACCCCTCCAAAGAATAACATCAACCACTTGAAAGCACAAAGCCCCTCCCCCATTGATGTGAGATAATGAGGAGAATAAAAAGAGAATCAGACTTCTCTCTCTCCCTCTCCCTCTCTCTCTAGGCATTCTCTCTCTCTCTCTCTCAAACTCATTTTTCTCTCTTATTTGGGTTGAGTTTGGGTAAATTTAGGGGGCTGTTGGAAAGAAAAAACCCAATTTCCATTTATTTAAGGTAGTGTTTGGTTTAATAGATGGATTGGCTTATCATTTATTAAGTATGGTTAGTGGCAACTGTTGATGTTATGTTTGCCACTTGCCATTGTGGGGGAATGGCTGGCTTGGTGGGTTTTGGTTTTGGTAGTAGAATATACTGTTTGAAGGGGCAAAATAGAAATTTTAATGCTAATTAACTTGTCCTTTATCCCTATATATATGATGAATTAATTAATTTGCATGAAATAGAGAATCATACTAAAATACAATTGGATCATTATCTTACATTCTTATAATGTGAGTTTTGACTAGTTCAAAGAATGAGGATTGTCCCTCACTTATATACTATATCTTAATTTTATCTTTAGTCAATGTGAGATTTAGATTTTTCCTAATACACCCCCTTCACGCCCAGCACTTTTAGACTTGATACGTGGATAACATGGTGGGTGGCTCTTGGAATGAAATCTTGGATATGTTCTAATACCATCTTAGATTCTTAGAATGTGAGTTTTGGTCTAACTCAACCTCAAAAGCTAGCTTAAGAGATAAGGATTGTCTCTTACTTATATACTCTATCTTGGATTTATCTTTAGCTAATGTAAGACTTGGTTTTTTCCAATACACTAAGAGATGTGAATCTTGAGAATTGGAAAGGTTGGATGAATGGAGTGGGAACGTCAACTAGGGGTGGTGGAGGGAATGATGAGCGAGTGTCATGGGAATGGTATATTGTGCAGTACTTTTCTTTCTTATCTGTGAATATCAAATCATTATGAATATTGCTTTTGAAACATTGGCCCAATCATTTCAAATTGCAAATTAAATACCAAGTATGTTCCTTCATATTTGTGATTATTTTTAAATCTTAAGTTAGTTACCCTTTTTTTAATCTTATGATAATGTTTTGCAGGGGTGTGGATGTCACTGCTTTCTCGCAATACTCTCCATTTATCCTTTGTTGACTTCTTGTCATGATTCAATCAAGTTTCTTTGGTGTCATTTTAAGAAGGAAGCATGATATTTTAACTAGCAATTTATTTTATGTATATTTGTTGTTGCAGAAACCAAAGTCCTCCTCAGTTCCCTTTAGTTCTGAAGGTATAGATTGTAGTACATAAATTTTTTAGCATGTCTTTATTTCCAGTTAACTTATTGTTCATCATTTCCCTTGTTTTGTTGTAATGTGTAGGTGAAGAAGTTATTGCTTGGGAGACTAAAAGTACTCTCAAATCAGAACTGTTCATGCGGTGCTTCGATGGAGAAGAATGAAATTGCTTTTGATCCAAATCATTCTAGTGGTTGGGGAAAAGGTGGAGGCAACTTGGATCATAAAATTAGAAGTATGGGTGATGACAAACTGATATTTAAAATGGCAATTTTTATTGCTTGAACTGATATTTTTACTCTAATTTATATTTTTCCATGCTTGGTGTACAAACATGTATGTTTCATATTTTTTTCATTTCTGATCAGCAGCTCCTTCTCGTGGCAATGCAAGTAGAATAACAAAATTACAATCAAATCCTACTGTGACTGTGAAAACAGGTTTCCTATATCTGTTACCTGTTTAAATTCTTTCAATATGCATCTCTAAGAAACAAATTTTAATTGCGGAGAAAAATAAACAAAGTATGGTCCAAGTTGGTGACATCTCTTCCTTGTTGAAGCTTGTTAGAAAAGGAAATGATGAAAATGTTCGCAGAACAGCAGCAGAGGCACTTTTCATTATTTCCATGGAAGGTGCTTATTTATTTATAGTTGGTTAATTTTTTATATCACGTAATTTATTTCATATCAATTAATTTATATATTTGTTATGTCTTAATTTATTGCTTTTTGTGTTTTTTTGTTCATATGAAACTGTCATCATCATTTTTGCATACTGATTGTTGCAGTAAGCTGGTTAATATCAACTGCTATTATTACTAAATATTAAAGGTTGTGCATTTAATTATTATTGTTTTGATATTGCTTTACTTTTATGGAAATACAGATGGGCAATGTGAATGAAAATTGGGAAGCAAAAATAGGTCAAGAAAATTAAATGATAAAGATGGCTGGCTGTAGCTGAGTGATTCCACTTCAAACAGTGAAGTTGGCTATGGAAGACTTTGTCTTGATCAAGAGCTGAAGCAATTTTTTCAAACTATGTTTTGTATTGTGACCATTATTACTTGTTATTAGACTCAGAATCATATTAGTTTTTAAATCGCATTAGATTTACAGTTATTTGTTCTGTCATGACAAGGAATTGGACCCTGTTTTCCCCCCATTTTTTATAGTCTAAGCGTAGGATAATCTTGAAGCATCGAGTTCAATGCACTATGAAGATGTTCAAGATTTTACCTTCTTTCAATATATACCTTGTCTTCTTTGGAGTTTCATGTTTATATTAAAAGGATCTGCCAATGAAAGTTTGAATTGACATGTCTTGACTTGAATCTTAGTATTTTTTACGGGTAATAATAAAGGCTGACAAATAGGTGAGAAAGAACAATTGTCAAATGGCCACTTTAATGGCCAGAACAAGTGCCAGAAAAAAAGTTCAGTTTCAGTGGCCATTAAAAGGGTATTTACCAGCTTCCGGTATAAATGCCACTAATAACTTTACCGACCCGGGATACGATGACCAATCACTATTTGCTGGTAAAAGATTTAGGGGCTATCTTAGCAAGTAAAGGACATAGTAATGGCCACTAAAAGTGACTTTTGCGATAGTCTGTAGGAAAGAAAAAGCCCAATTTCCATTTATTTAGGTTGTATTTGGTTTGATAAATGGATTGGGAGGATGGACATAAATCAAATAATATTAATATTTGGGTGTTTGATATAAAAAATAAGGTGGAAATAAATTTTAAAATAGTGGAATCAGCTTGTACTATTTTTACTCTTCTCTATTTGCTCTTCAAACAACTCAACTTATCATTTTATTTTTCTCTTATTTTTGCTCTCTTTTTTCTATTTTCATCAACATTATTTCTCTTCCCTGGCCTATTGGGCTAAAAACGTATGTCATCCCAATCGGTCACTGTTTGTACCCCCCTCCCCAACTTTGCTATTTGAATCTCAAATAGCATAAGGCCACCAGTTCTTGTTTCACCTCTTGTTCTGTTAAATACACTCCCTCTGACAGATTTGTATTTTCAAATTTCTAGGCCCAATTAACCATGTTATTTACTATTTTTTCGGTTTATAATTTCCTAATTCAAAACGTATCCATCAATTAACACACTTAATCAAAATAAATAAATTAACATCACATATTTTAATTAACTAACATCAACATGTTAATTTAAATAAATTCAAACAACACAGAGAATCAACCAAATTAAATAAATCCAATATCACTCAAGGAAGATCAATCAAGACTTGTAACTATTAAATCACATATCATGAAATAAATTTCATGATAAAAGAACTAACCAATTCCAAAATCAAACACATGAGGAATTAAAAATCAAACAATTTTATTTTAAGAAATAAATAAATTCCTTAAAATATATCAAACAAGCCAAATTTCTATATAAGATGAAAATTGGGTCATTATACTTTATCCCCTAAATCTATAACAAGCTTGCAACCCGTGTAAAACATCATTTTTAATCGATGAAAAAAGTCATCTTTGCATAGTAGTGATCCATTTTCTTTCTTTCATTTTAAACAACCCTTAATATTACCCATGATCATTAAAATATACTAACTATTTGTTATTGTAGGCATTAAAGGGAAGACTGAAATCATGACTCCTGAATTGTGAAACTTCCTAGCATTTAAAAAGAGGATCTACGTAAGTTTTGCTGCTAAGTTTTGATGAGGACAAAGTCAGTAAGTAAAGCACTCTAAGCACATGTCAAGTCAAAGCTAAAAATAGAAGAAAAAGGCTATAAAATCAAGGTTCAAGACTGAAGATTAAAGAAGAAAATTTTGTGTCCTAAGTATATCTTGTAAATTATTCAAATATCACTAGGACTAGCATCAATGATTCATCTAAGGCTTAATAGTCAATCTAGGTTAATAGGAAATCCACTAAATAAAGCCTTCCTTCATATGAAATTGACCCAATAACCTTGAAAACTTGTAAACAATTTGATTGATAATTATATAACACTCTTGAAGTATGTGTAAGTAAGTAGTTTGATCTTTATATTTAAGTATATGAAAATATATTTATTGAAAGATGTTAATCTCTTAAATAAATCTTTAAGATTTTTACCACCTCAAGATATTAGTTTATGCTTAAAGGTGATAAAATATTTTAGGTTAAAAAAGGTATCCTATTCTTTTTTGTTAAATTTTTTTATTTGCTTGAAATTAAGGCAACGATGATACTTGAAAAAAGACAAAATCATTCTATTTTTCCTGTGTTGCTTGTTCATGTTGGTTTTAAAACTCACTAAATTTCATGTTTGCAAACAAAAAAAGAAACATAAATAGTTATAAATCAAGAAACAATAGGATAATTATAATAATTTAATAAAAAACAGTTCAAGTTTTTTTTTAAGAGAGAAGAAGAGTCTTGATCTTAGATATTTTTTTATTTATTTTTCTTTTCTTCTTTGCTTTCATTTCAAACAAAGGGTAAGATCAAGAGATACACCAAAATTATGAACTTAAGAAACATTATTATTACGATGACCATATTTTTCGTAGCATGTCATATTTTGGCTGGTTTTCTTATAGTTTTTGGGTGATTAAGATAATCAAATAATAATAAACACATTATTATTAATTTTTAAGAGGAAAGGAAAGTGTTGTGATTGGCTGGTGTGAGCATGGGACCCATTGAGCAAAAGCACAGATCTCAAAACGACAATGAGAAGGGGACAGTATAAGTGCATTACACCTTACGCAGCTAACACTTGCCGGCGTAGGCAATCACGTGTCTGCACTTCCACATTAACTTCATCTATAGCCCTCTGATCTCAATCCAACGGTTTAAATTCAAAAGAATCCAACGTGCTTTGACTCCCTCCACCTTTTGCATTTGTGTTAGTGAAACCTAATCATCTTTGTCATTGTCCTTAAAATAATATTCATTTATAACAATAACAATATACTACTATAAATTAACCCTTTTCCTTTTGCTATGGCCAATTGGCCATATTACCTTATTTATCCGTCAAGCATGTTGCTTTTTTCTTTCACTTGAGTTCATACATTTCTTTCTTTTTCTTTTTCTCCCTTTACTCTTTTGTTCTTACTCCTTTATTAAGAAAACAAACAAAGTAAATGACCTTATCATTAATTTTTTTAAATGTATAATGCCTATGCATATATGAAGAATGATTGTTTAGAAAATAAAAGAAAAATGAAGGGGATACTTTTTACGTACTAAACAACTCATAATAAGCAAATAACAAAAAAGTTATGTGATCTATTTATTATATTAACTCATAAAATGTAGATAAAATTGAAAAATGCTTTATTTGCATACTTTTACGTTTAGTAAAAATGTAATTTTGCATTTCGAGTTTTTGAACAGGATAGCTACAGTAAAATTACGAAATGGCCACATCCTATCTTGTAATTAATAATAAAATATATAGGATATCGGTTTTTTGTAATAATTTTTCATGACTTTGGAATAATATATAGACTAATTTTTGTCTCAGAAAATATAAGTTTTAAAATTAAGAAATGAAAATATATTCGTTAAAGTAGATAATTAAAAGAAACAATCCAGCATATGACATGAGATATATTCAGGCTATTAACACTAATTAATTTGTTTCATAATGTGTGTAATGGTGCATTTATATTTTTTTTATAAATATATTTAAAACGTACCATAATTAGTAAAGAAATCTATTTTAACACATTAACCCGTTATATTTAATCACAAAGTTGCTTTGAGATATGTGATAAGTATTTTTTCTTCTTCTTTCAAACTCAAAAAATGTAGTGCTTTGCCACCTAAATTAACGTATGAGAAATCATATTTATACATTTAGATTGTTTTTTTTTCACTCACTAGAAAGATATAAAAGAAAATAGAAAATATAAAGCAAAATAAGTAATATAATTGAGAGAAATTAATAAGAAAAAAGTTGTCAGCAGTGTTATAAAAAATATATCTCTTTAACATATATATTTTCGGTCGGCATCTCTTTACATATTATATGCTAAATTAAACCTACATTTGTATAGAACATTCATTCATTTCGTGATTCTTTCACTCCAACATTCGTGATGCTAAATTATCAAGATATTTTTTATTTAATGGGAAAAGAATTGATACTTTCCGGACTGTGAAGCAATGGAATAATTCACAAACCTATATATATATATATATATATATATATTAAAAATGTAAAAGTGATCATACTTTAGCCACAGAACTTATTTTTTATTTATAAATAACTATAAACACTATAAATTAATTTAAAGTTAATATCATGATAGTTGTGTATTTTCACTGTTGGATATGAACATAAATCGCAATTGCAAATAACGGGGAAAAAAGAGAGAATGTTTTGACCTCAAAATACAAATTTTCAACATTGTCCGGAAATATTTCTTATTATGATAAAAAATAATTAACCAAAAAATACATACATGATTTAACATATGACTTACGTTACAAATCATCGGTGATCTCACACTTTATTGTCATTCGACAGAGACGTAGTAATATATTCTTTTTCTTCATATTTTACATTTTTGAGACAGAAACAGCACATTAGGTTTGATAAGAGGGATGAAGTCCTATCAAATTATTAATTAAATTTAAAAATAAGTACATTACACTATCAAACAACAGTTGATATAATTACAAATTTTAGGAACAAATAATTTATTTAGCCTACTTGCCTTCCCTAGCTTGATACTAATAATCTAATAGTAATATTTTATGTTTTATTTGATTAATTAGTGAATTCTTTTGTCATTTAATGTAGGACGGTGCCTGTGTGGCACTATTACTAACAACTTTCCCCAAATCCCAAATTAAAAGTCAAGCTCAATAGGGCTAGTTTCGTCAATGTACTCGTGGCTCCACCATAAGACGGAACACGCTGTGCATGCATTGAGTTTTTGTTTCAAAATTCAAAACTGGTTGGCAAACAGAAAAAGCCCGCAAAATTTAAATGCCACAAAAACCCCACATATAAAAGATAACGTCATTTAAATGCATATAAGTATATAACTCCATCAAATTATAACTGATTAAGGCTTAATTTCATTTTTTTCTCATCTTATTAATGTTGAAATTTAATTGATATTATTTTAAGAGAAATGCTAACAACAATTTTTTTAAACACACTCTTTTTTATTAATTAAAATTTATTAAAATTACAAATTTATGCGAGTTCTATTTTTTATTTAACAACTCTTTTTTTTTTCTATTTTTCAATAAAATTTATTCAATAGTAGAGTATGCCTAGAAAAAGTATATTCTTTTTTACTGCAGAAAGAGTATATAAAAAATAATACTAACACTTCTCTTATTTTAATTGTATGGTTTTGGTACATATTTAAGATTTAATGTCTAATATATTAAATATTGGATATTGAAGTTAATAAAAGTTAAATGGATAAACCAAAATTATAAGGTTAAACTAGTGGCATCAAATTTGCACAGAAAATTTAAATTTCCATGATTAAAACTATAAAGAGATGAAGAATGTAAATATGTAATGGACCTATAAATTAATCGTAATTTTTTTTACGGGAAAATTAATCGTAAATTAAAAAAGCTGAGTTACTATTATTTTGACACGCCACATTTATTAGACTCGTTCATAGTCAAAGGAAAATTCTACGTCGTATTACTATCATATAATTTTATTTTTTCTTCTTCTTACTTTAAGTATTTTCTATTTATTTATGATTTATGATTATTATGTTAATTTTAAAAGCAAAGGAAAGCAGAAAGCTGGTTCATCTCCACACGGCGTGGGTAGTTGGCAAATTATTTTCATTTTTCTCTCTCAACTTTCTCGCAAACCAAACATCCCTTTTGTCAGACTCAGGATTCTTTTTTTTTTTTTTTAGATTGTTCTGTTCTGTTCTCTTCTGAAACTGAAACTTCTCACTCACTTCCTCAGTTATTATTCTTCTTCATTAATGATTATTCTTCTTCTTCTGCAACCAAGCACAAGATCTTCTTCTTCTTCTGCTTCATTCACACGTTCATCACAAACCTCATCTGCTTAATTACCTGACAGAGCATTTGCTGTGGCTTCTGGATCGGTCAATATACTTGACTAGTTGCTTTTTCCAAGCTTCGTTTTTTCTCGGTTGCGTGTTTGTTTTGCTTTACTCAAATGCTTTCACAACGTGAAATGAATTCCGAATTGTGATGCTGAATTGTTGAATGAGGCATTTCAGCTCGTTTTCAAGTTCCTGTGTGTTCTTGCCGCTTTCTCAAGTCAAGAATTAGAGGAAATCGAATTTTCGGTATTATTATTATTATTATTATTATTTTAATTAAGTCGTGTTTCAGGAAATTGGAGGATCTGTTTGTGCAGCAGCATTTTTAGTTTTATTTTTAAAGTTTGAAAGTTGTGTTTGAGTGTCAGATCGGGTAGGTTTAGCTTTGTTAAATTGATGGTTTTGAATTTTATAGTATAGGTGTTAGGATGAGGTTGAAAGTGTGAATGATTTTAAGGAATGAGCACAACACAACACTAGAGAGAGTAGTAGAGTCCGTGTCTTGAGCTTTGGTCCCCCTCCATTATGTTATCTATGTTTATCTGATATAGCCATTCAATGGGGCCTTGTTAAAAAGTTTGAGAGACACTTTTGGTTGAAAAAAAGAACCCCCCCTTTTTTTTTATTTGATAGAGAATCTATCTATTTGTTTGCCCCAGCAATTTGTAAATCTATCTTATTCTTGGTAGTGTTGTGGGCTTGTGGCTGGCACTGGCAGAGCTATTTAAGGGAAAATGTCTGCAACATCCAAGGTCCTGCCTGCTTTACACTCTATCAAATCGTTGCCTCCCGAGTTCAAGATTACTTCTGGTAATGCGACTGCTGGTCTAATGGAAAACCATGGAGATGCTAAGTTCAGAAGCAATGATGTGATTGGATCAGGTAGTCCAGAGAATGATGCTTTGATAGGGGAGGTTGCTGAGGAAGCTCAGAACCATGCTGGTGACATGGGTGTTTACGGTGAGGACTTGGCGTACAGCAGAAAAGGTGTATCGTTAGAAGACAGGCCATCAATTTCTGATGAAGACTTAGAATCTATTCCTCTGCCCTTCCCATCAATTTCAATGTCCTCTAGGGAACGCAGGTGGAGTGATACAACACCTTATGCTTCAAAGAAGGTACTTTACTACTTTTGGCTTTGGATTTCAATTTTAATCTCATGTTGGATTTTGAAAGTGCTTAAGGATATTGTGATATACTTATTCAGTTGTATAATAACTTGATTTTTCTAGAAGAATGTTCAATAAGTTGATGGATTTTTTTAAAATCTTTTTATTTGGAAGTTTGGACGTTAACTTTTTTCTGGGTTTGCTGTGTGTTATTATTTATATTGTTTATTATTATTTTTTATATGGTCTTTTACAATTGCGTTTAAGAGCTTCAGAGTACTCATAAGTCATAACTTTGTGAAGTAGTTTCATCTTTCCTTTAGTATAGATGTATTGATGTATTGATGTACTACCATAACCACTAAAGAGTGTGCTTCCAAAGTCATTAATACTGGCTGGCAACAGTAGCAGAACATCTTATTGAAATTTGAGGTTAGTTTGTAAAAGAGATACTTAATACAGACTATCTAAGATGGAGAGATAATGGTAGGAAAGTTCATATTCTGTAGTTCAAGTTTTGGTTGGGTATCAGATTTGGATCATGATCAAAATCAATTGAATGTTGAAAGTACATCTTAAACACAGGCAGGTCAAAAGGGATGACAGATGGGGCTAGATATTGATCTAGGCATCTAACAGAGAACTAAGAATCCATGGGTACCACTGTACCAGGAAGCAACAAAAATCCTAATAACATACTAATCTACTGGATGCACCTTACTGTGCAGTAGAATAACTAATTAAAACCTCTAAATAATTCCCTATGAAATCATGATAAAATCATAAAAACCATTATATTTGGCCTCTTTTTGTCCTGCATCAACATGTTTCTTAGGTAAGACAATTATTTTCAACTATTTGACAATTTTTTGGTACCTGTAGCATTGGGCTTTGAAGCTTTTTACTTCTAAATGTTCAATCAGATTGTTGGGTTTTGTAGGATATTAAAGATTAGAAGGAACTGATGGGAAACTATTGTTTATTTTTAGCTTTTGCAGCAGTAGTTAGTTAAGAAAGCTCAGAAAAGTTGCATTAGGGGAGCCTGTATTAGTTTGGAAGTTACATCTATAAGAATTTCTGTATCAATTACTTTTTGTTTGAGAGAATTCTCTTTATTCCTGTGTCTGTGCTAAAAAACTCACTTGGCTGGGGTAATAGAATACCCTTAAAAGATAGTGTTTAAATAAATGGAATATTTATTTCCATTTGAATATTTTTGATGCAATAAATCTGGAAACCAATAAATGATAGTGGTCATTGCGTGGTCTCATTTGTCTTCTTCTATATCTTAAACTTAGCCTTGTTTTTTGACAGAATATCCCTATGTTTTGGTGTGAAAATTGAAGTAGAGTCATTATTCATTCTCTTGACATTTTTCATTTTATTGACTCAATTCCTTACATCTCTTGTCAGTTGACTGCTGAGAGTGTCTTGGTAATGAGTAATAATTTATTTAAATTTAAATACTTGCCACTGTTGTTTTTCTCTGTTCTATTTGCTAACAAAAGCATTCGTGACTTGTTATTTCTATTTTGTTTGTCTAATGATTTTCTATGAATTTTGTTTTATGGGGGAATGCCGTGTAATTCTATCAGTGCTTTCTATTTTTTTATTTATAAAAATGTCAAAACAGTGAAGAATGCCATGTAAACAATTCAAGACAATTCTTTTTAGTTTATTTGAGTTATAGATCAATACTACATAGTTTAAAATTTGTTTTGTCTTGTCCTTACTGATGAAGTTCACTATTTCAGAAACTTCAGTCTTGGTTTCAACTTCCAAATGGGAATTGGGAGCTGGGGAAGATAATAACAACTTGTGGAAATGAATCCATCATTTCACTGCTTGATGGGAAGGTAAGATAAATTACAATATTTCTCAAGAGTGGTGGTGCAGTTCATTTTTGGCTTTACTAACTGTCCAGTCCCGCTCCCCCCCCCCCCTTCCCCCTCCCTGTGGGCCTAATTATAGGTTTTGAAAGTGAAAGAAGAAAGTTTAGTACCAGCAAATCCTGATATCCTTGATGGGGTGGATGACCTCATGCAACTTAGTTATTTAAATGAGCCATCAGTTTTATTCAACCTGCAATATAGATACAATCAAAACATGATTTATGTAAGTCTTTATGTCTCTTTAAAGTTTTTCTCATCAATTTGTTTCTTGATTATAACTTCTAATGTATTTATGTGTATAACTATGTACAATTCAGACAAAAGCAGGGCCTGTTTTGGTTGCTATAAATCCCTTTAAGAAAGTTCCTCTATATGGTAATGATTACATTGAAGCCTACAAGCGTAAAGCAATTGAAAGCCCTCATGTATATGCAATAACAGACACGGCCATCCGAGAAATGATACGAGGTAACTTTTTATTTCCTTATATTTACATTTATAGATGAAAGTTTAGAGTTTAAGACCACTTCCATTTGTTTTAGGCAAGAACTTGCTCTGACTCTTGCTCTGTTTTCCAGATGAAGTCAATCAATCTATAATTATAAGGTTAGTAATTTTTTTGTTGAATTTTTTTATGAGTAGCTGGTAAGACAAACTGTAGTTAATTTCTTTTCTATAAGCTGCTTTAATTTAAACCTTTATACTCTCAAGTTTTACTCTTATATTTATGTTCTGAACATTCCTTATTGTCTACAGTTCATTTCTGGATGATTAACTAAATAATTTTATTTTTAAAAGCTACTCTGAATCTCGGATTGGTAATTTTCCCAGGAAGTTATTCTGGATCAAGTGAGGGGATAGGCCCACAAATTTGTATGGAACTTATAAAAAAGGAAACTTTGGTAAAAAATACTTCCAATCAGTTAGCAATATTTAGGGTGGTTAATAAGTAATCACTTGATCAGTTAATTGTTTTAATTCCATTTCTTTAATCTTCATTTTTCGAAAAAGTTTATTTGTCCATATTAAATAATATTCTAGTTTCTATGTAGGAAGTCCCCCCCCCCCAATCAGGGGTGAGCAAGGGATGGGGATTATGTTTGTCTCTACCTGACCTGGAAATTTAATAGGGGTCTTTTATTTGAACTTGAACCCTCCCCATCCCTGATCAAGACCCAAATATATGGGACAAGACCAGGTTGACCCGGTCTTTTTAACGTAATATAATTTTAACATTATGTATTGTTAAATCTTAGAATAAAAGAAGTATAAAACTTAAATTAACATATATTTTATAATATATATTTTAAAATAAATAATATTATAAATAGAATATATAATATATTACAAAATATTGTCTATTAAATAAAAAGGTTTTATTATTAATAAACATTTGTTCAAAAAACTTGAAGAATATAGGTACTAAATCGGGTTGGGGCGACTTGAAGCATAACACAAACTCATCCTCAAAATGAAACGGGTCTAATTTTAAATATGAACTCATCAAAATTAACCTTGAGCCGAGCTGAGTTTTAAGTGCCAAGATACATATGCATTTGGTTTTGACTTTTAAATGCCTGAGTTGCAGAATTTTTCTTTAATATAGTAGACCCACTCTGTGTCTGTTATTTGGGCTGTTGCTTGCTTCAATTCTTCTGTCTTTTTTTCATCTGTCATTGTTGATGTTTTAACTTTTGTATAATGGAGGTACTTTCCCAATTTACTGGATATTGACCAAAAAAGCTTCCCCATTTTTCCATCCTGGGTTAATATTTTTATGGATGTAAAAGCTTCTTCATGCTGTCTGCAGATTTTTTCATTAAAGACAAGCTCTTTCTTGGTGTTCCTTAATCTTGTGTGCCCCTTAATTGTTTATTGTGCTTGAATTGGGACCTATAATAATAGTTATCATGTACATATTCAGTGGGGAGAGTGGAGCAGGGAAGACTGAGACAGCAAAAATAGCAATGCAGTACTTGGCTGCCCTTGGCGGTGGAAGTGGAATAGAGTATGAGATTTTAAAGACTAATCCAATACTAGAAGCCTTTGGCAATGCAAAAACATTGAGAAATGACAACTCAAGTCGTTTTGTAAGATTCCTGACTTGTGATGCTAATTCTTTAAATTGCCATTCTTGTGAATTGCTGCTACATTCTCCCACTTTCAGTCACAGAAATAGTTTATATATGTGAATGTGTGTAGTATTATTCAAGTATGATATTGATAAAACAGAGAATGGATGACCCTCAGAAGATAAAAATTCTCCCTGAAACTTAAGCTTCATGCAAAGACACTCCTTTGTCATGATTTAACTAACAGAATGAATTCATGCAATCCCCTATCAGATTCCCTCCTATATTCCTTAACTCAATTCTCTCTCCTAAATGTCTAACTGACTAGCACTCTCCCACTTCCTTCACATACTTCTGTCCCTTCCTTTTGGCCAAATACCTCTAGCACTTTTTACACTTTCCCAAACTTAGGCCTATGCCAATTACTTACTTTGGCTATTGATGTTTAATCCATTTAGTAATATGGGTAGCTGTCAGTTTCTAGTTGTGATTCTCTTTATATTAAGCTGTGATCTCATATTGTTTTGATGCTGAAAGTTCTCATAATTTGGTTGAATATGTGACAGGGAAAGCTCATTGAGATTCACTTCAGTGAAACTGGAAAAATCTCCGGTGCTAATATTCAAACTTGTAAGTTTTATTCTGTTTAATGATTGGAACCATGTGTCATTGTTCCCACCAAAAGCTTGCAACTAACCAGAATGTTAAATGTTTGCATCTATGTGTTGACACTACGTGATTCACTGATTCTCCTGGCATGACCATAAACAGTTTTGCTTGAAAAGGTAATTCTTCTTCTTCAGAGCTAATTTTTTCATGCATCATCTATCCCAAAAGCTTAAACTTTTAGGTGGAGACACATGAATGGTTTTATGTTACAATTCTAACAGTTTTATGTTCTACATTGTGTTCTTGTTACATTTTGACACTAATTTTATTTGGTATGTGAACAGTCTAGAGTAGTCCAATGCAATGAAGGGGAAAGATCGTATCATATATTTTATCAACTATGTGCTGGTGCACCTCCATCTCTAAGGGGTAATTACTAGCTTATAACCTACTATTTCACTTCTGCTAATATATTTGTTGCATATTGATTGTGGACAATTGTTAAAGTCTCTATATTGTTGATGGAGAAATCACCTATTTCATTGGGGCTGATGCATTTAGTTTCTATGAACTGTTAAAATCTTCCAATTGAACCCACAAACAATGGCAGATGTACAATGCACCCAATATCATTCCAAGTGCAAAACTTTAGAAGTTCTCTTTTACAATTAATTTGTTTGAAAGGGTAAGAGATATATGGCAGGAGTATTACTCGTGGATTGGGGTTTCTTCAGTGGGTCAGGTGGTGCCAAGGGAACATTTTCTGCAGCATTGGGACTGTGAAAGTGGCAGAATTGATGGGCAGAGGTGGATGGTGTTGTGGGCTGCTGTAACATGGTGTATTTGGCGTCATAGGATCAAATGCATTTTTAACAACCGGGAATTCCAAGGGGAAACAGTACTGAATGATGCAATGTTCTTCATTTGGTCGTGGATGAATGCACTGGAAAAGGGTTTTAATGTCCCATTCCAAGTATGGAGTAGTAATGCTAGAATGAATTTTGTAAGGGATGGAGAGGGGTAGAAAAGAAACAGGAAACTTTTTGTTGTGGGAATATTTTTTGAGGTGGAGGCTTTCACTCAATGACAAATCCAAAGAATCTTTCTATTATACATCTCAAATGTATTTGTTAAGATTCTCTGGATTTTGTGAGGGGGGATGCCTAAGGGCTGTGTATACCAGCACCACTGGTGCTATACAGTATATATAATATATAATACATATTTTTGCTGATAAAAAAAATTTGTTTGATAAAAATCATTTTAGAATAAACTTTTTACTACCAAACCCAAACATGTACCTAGTTCCCTATTGCTTAATTGTTAATTCAATAACTGTTATCTTATGTTTTCAATTAGACATTTTGATCTTGTTAGTTACAAGAATACTGATAGCGTTATCAAAATACTTAGAAATTAGAACATTGCCTTACATAAGCTTTGTATTCTCGTGTTGTCTTGTCTGTAACATTTAATGTTTTGTGTTCTTGTCTATTTGACTTTCTATTTCATTGTTTGTTTGATTTATAATTCAGGGAAGCTAAACCTACAAAATGCAGAAGACTATAAATATCTGAGGCAGAGCAATTGTTATTCAATTACTGGTGTTAATGATGCAGAAGAATTTCGCACAGTCATGGTACACTATCTTTGTAGTTTAAAGAGGATCTGCCTTCATAGACCCTTAAATGATTACTTACTTCTGCTTGATTGGACTGATGATTTTGAAATGATAGTTTGAGACAAAATTGAATATACTATTGCCAACTTCCAGGAAGCTCTTGATGTTGTCCACATTAGTAAAGAAGACCAGGAGAATGTATTTGCGATGCTTGCTGCAGTATTATGGTTAGGAAACATATCATTTACTGTGATTGATAATGAAAATCATGTTCAAGCTGTAGAAGATGAGGGTAAGAAATTTCCAGAGCCTCTACTGAACATGTCTACCTAATTGTATTATGAACATATTATTGAACACATCAACATATTAAATAAGGGTTAGTGCTCTCGAACATATTATTGAACACATCAACATATCAACATATTTTTGTACATCTCAGTTAATATCAATTCAGAGTTTCATTCTCTTTTATCTCTCTTCCTCTCTCTATACCTAATACCCCATAATTTCAACAATAACAATATCAAGTAGGCTCTTTATCAATATGATATCATTACACTATCAATTTGATATCTTATTATTTAGAGTCTCCATCTCCTCTTTTCTTTCTTCCTCTCCTAAATCATATGATTTTAACATAGTATCTGAGAGCCTATGATCAAGTGGTTAGGATCAGGAGTTTGGTCCTTGCCACCCCTACTCTTCTAAATAAAATTTGAATTTCAGCACAAGGTGGATTTGTGCATTGTCAAAGCTTCTAGCCTGAAGGGTCATGCACGAGGGAGTGTGTTAGATACAAGTTATAAAGAAATTCCTGATCCATTACCTTACATCTTAAGGTTTTAGGGCAATCGGTCCTTCACACTGAACTTACCATTTAAAAATTTAGTAATTGTGACTTGTTTTCATTTTCATCTGATGACTTTTATTTACATATGGTGTGTTTGTTGTCTAATTTTTGGTACCTACGTTTTGAGCATGTTTTAGACACCTTCATGTGTTTCAAGTTATTCAATACTTTATTTAAAAATGATTTTTTTTTTTGCTTCTTATAGGTCTGTTCCATGTAGCAAAATTAATTGGCTGTAACATTGAAGATCTCAAGTTGACACTATCAACTCGCAAAATGAAAGTTGGTAATGATAATATTGTCCAAAAGTTGACGCTATCACAGGTAAAATGACCACTCTGTTAAGTTTACGTTGACCTGAAATTATGGATGGAAAAATTGCAACTTTCTAGTTACTAGAAATATTGGGAAAATGAAGGTGTACTGCATTCCTCAGTGTATGGCAATTTGTTTAGTTTGTTATTTGAAGAAAAAGGAAATGAAAAGAAGGCTGTTGGTGATAAACATCATGTTTTATTTTTCTTGTTGGGAGTTCTATTCAGCATTTAAATATGAACAATTCTTGCATACATGGGGCCATTAGTCTTGTTATAATGAAACCCATTGGATACTTCAAACACATAGATCATGTTGAGGGTCTTGGTATTGCTACTGTGCATTTTCACCACTTTTAAGATAGTGATTTCATTCTAGAGTCTCTGTATCTGTGCAATGTAGGCTCAATACCTTGAATGATCTGGAAATAGCTGTTTATACTTGCCAAAAGAAAAGAAAAAGGATAACGTCTACCTCTGAATGCTGAACTGCATACCATCATGATTTTGTTATTTTGGGTTAACTATCTTTTTGGTCTCTCAACTTTTTGAGGTTTTTACTTTTAGTCCTTAAACAAATTTTTTTTTTCTTGTTAAGTGACAAGGTGGCAATAGCTGTGAGTGCCATGTGTTAATATTTTGTTGCAGCTCATTTTCTGGGGGTTTAAACCGCCACAAAATGCTCAGTGACTCATTTAAAATTTTCAAACAAGGTTGAGAGAAAGGGGACATTCAATTTCTTGGCGCAGAAACCAGTGCCTATTGCTGCAACAGATTTTATAGAATGAGAAGGGTAGAGAATCACTGAATCTAACAATTTCTTTGACATTCTCAAGCTTGCTTCTCAACAGATTTTATTCATCACTCTCTTTTTAACCCACCTTCCTTCTCCTTCTCAACCCCATATACCAATGTCCCTAAATGCCACTGTTTCCCTCCAAGTTCGAGAATTTAATGTGACACGTGATCAACATTGATGGAGTAGAAGGTTGTTGGTCCTTCGAAAGATTGATAACCCTTGGTCGCGATGGTGTGACAGCAACGTGAAGCAGGTACGACAAGAGGCCGCGACGGTTTCACTGAGATCTAGATCTGGCCGTTTGGTGGTATGCCGCAGCGGTTTGGTAGTGGTTTAAGGTGAGGAGAGTGGAGTGAACAATTGTAGATCTGAGGTAGAACACATCCTCCGTTGAGGTTGCAATATCCAATTGCGGTTCGAAGAGGAAGTTGCGGTTGTGGAGGCCCAAGAATTTGTTTAAATTTGTTCTTATTTTTGCTGCTCTTAATTTTTTAAAAATTCGATTTCATTCTTTACGCTCTGTTTTTGTTATGTCTTTCCTATGGAATTCTTAGTGCAAGAAAGAAATTAAGTCTGAGTAGGGTGATAGTTTGTAGGTGTTTGATGGTTCATGATTATTTAGTACTGGTGTACGTTTTTAATTTTGTAATAACTTTTAGAAACATGGAGGCATGCTTATTTCAATGTCTGAATAGGATGATTCTTTGTGCAACTTTGTTAAGATACTTTGTGCTGTAAATGAATTGGAAACAACTTTCAGAAAGTGAGAGGTTGAAAGATTTGTGGTTTACATAGGCAAATTTTTAAGCTCCTGTTAAGCATTTTCTGGCGGTTTTTAACCGTTAGAAATTACAATAATTTTTAAATGTTTCAACTAAGTAATTTATGGAGGTTTTTAACCGTTAGAAAAAAAAGGCCACAAAATGTAATTACCACATTACCATTTAACGGCTACACTTGATGATGAGGACTAAAAGTATAAAGTATTAACGGATCAAAACTTTAGGGACTAAAACCAATCAAAAAATGGTTAAAGGAAAAAAAAAAAAACACACAAAAAGTTCAGGGACAAAAAAGATAGTTAACCTTTTTTTTTGGGGGGGGGGGGGGGGGGGGGGGGGATAATTGATGTCAAAAACATAATGTAAATCATTATGCTCAATATACAGATTTGGTTAGACTTTATTTGTAAGGTGCATGATTGCACTATCATGATGATCTTTTTTCTTTCTCAATATCTTAAATAGTATTTTTTATGTCTTGCAGGCCATTGATGCAAGAGATGCTTTGGCAAAGTCAATATATGCATGCCTGTTTGATTGGTTGGTTGAACAGATAAATAAATCACTTGCTGTTGGCAAAAGACGTACCGGCAGATCAATCAGTATTCTAGATATCTACGGTTTTGAATCTTTCAATGTATGTTTATAATAAACTTTATCTACCTCTTTCTTTATATTTATGATTTATCTCACCATCTTCATCCTGTTTGATATTAAAATATTTTGGCTCTACTGATGCTATGCATTTTATGCCTGCAGAGGAACAGTTTTGAGCAGTTCTGCATAAATTATGCAAATGAGAGATTACAGCAACACTTCAATCGTCATTTATTCAAGTTAGAACAGGAGGTATGGATCCTACAGAGTCTGAATGCTTAAACAAGTATTGAATGCCCTTGTATCATAAATGAAAGAAACTATTGAATACCTCTGAAAGCTAAACATCTGCTTATGCACGTGGATTGATTTCAGGAATATATTCAAGATGGCATTGACTGGGCTAAAGTTGAATTTGAAGACAACCAAGACTGCCTTAATCTTTTTGAGAAGGTCCAAAATTTCTTTGTTCCCCCTGACTCTTTTTCTTCATAATCTCTGGTGTGCTTGTTAATTGAATGATTTCAGTGTGAAAATGTTAGCTAATCAGTTAAGCCTGGTAAGATATGTATTGCTTATGTACTCGATGAAATTTTTGTCATTTTGTCATGTCTTGCATTTGTATGTATGTGACATTATGCAGTGCAAAAGAAACACAACTATGGATTTTCAAAGGGAAAGATATGATTATTTTTCATACATTGGTTTTAATAATCTCTATTTATTTTGAAACTTGATTGAAAATTCCTGTATGTCTAATTGACGACTGTTTGGTAATGTAGCTGTTAGATGTAGCATATGTAATACATGCATCACATGTTTATATTAGATTTAGGATATGTAGAATTAGTCTTTCCTTATTTGTAGGGATTTGATTAGTTACCTTTATTACTGTCTCATTGTAATCATTATTCTGTAATTATAAATACATGCGTGTGTACTGTTCTGGACACGCAATTCTCAAAACCTAATATGGTATCGATAGTCTGAGCCAATTTTTGAGCCAACAGAAGCCTCCTTTTTTTCCACTGGAACAGTATCAGCACCTTCCCTGGCCTGCTTCTCCTCCACCACTGCACCCTTTCACCGGTGTGACCCCATGACCTGGAGTGCCCTTCTTGTTGTGGCAACTACACTTTTATTCCTTGCCATGGATATTCTGACATTCATGATTAGAAACTAGAATTGTGTGACTTATACTTGACTTCTGGTATATTTGCAGAGGCCACTGGGTTTATTATCCTTGTTAGATGAAGAGTCCACTTTCCCAAATGGCACAGATCTAACATTTGCTAACAAGCTTAAACAGCATTTGAATTCTAATTCGTGTTTCAAAGGAGAAAGAGACCAAGCCTTTACTGTACACCATTATGCTGGGCAGGTATTAATCTTATCATGTTCTAGAGGTGTGAGAAATGCTAGCAACTAGCAACATAATTTCGGTGCACACTTGTCAACAGACTCTTTACTATAGGTTGAAATTCATTCGTGTGTGACATACTTATTTAGTGGTCCCATTCCCAACTTAATGGGTCCCACTAGAGTTTCAAAGTCAACCAATAGTAAAGAGTGTGTTGCTAGTATTCCTCTCAGTATATTAGTTTATATCTCTATACAAACTGACTCTTAATTGCCATAAGATTTAATATCTGTTGATATGTTTACAGTGACATTCAGTTTGACCTTATGATCTTTATAATGTGACAACAACATGACTAGGTTTTAAGGAGGATAAGTAGGGGGTTACTCATTTCTTATTAATTTTAATTTGCTCATCTGACCTGACTGTTTGATAGTTCTACTTGTTCCTCCACTCAGGTAACCTATGATACAACTGGATTTCTGGAGAAAAACAGAGACCTATTGCACTTGGATTCCATCCAACTTCTATCCTCATGCATGTGTCCTCTTCCTCAAATATTTGCATCTCATATGCTCTTTCAGTCTGATAAGCTGGTAGTTGGTCCCTTACACAAGTCAGGTGGGGCAGATTCCCAAAAGCTAAGTGTTGCAACAAAATTCAAGGTACGTTAGCTTAATTATAAAGTGATCTGAAACATCATTTATCACAAAAGGATTTAACTGAAGTGTGATATGCAAGTATATGGAATTGCAACATGTAATATAGAGACGTGTATCATTCAGATGAGGATTATAACTCAAGTACTAAGTTCACAATTGAATCTCTATTTGAACTAACAAATTCAGAAGAGTACGGATGAGTATCCACTAAGTGAGAAACTAAAATTGCCAATGAACAATGAGAAAATTCACGCAAAACAAGTGAAGTTCAGAAAATAAGAAATCCATTCTCTCAAAATCTCATATCATGCAGTCAGTCCTGCTGTTAATTCAGATTTCAAATTTTCAATGCCCAGTTGATGATCAAATTCACAAAATTAGGTCAATTCCAATCCCTTTGGAATTATACCTATCTCTTAATCGAAAGTCCTATTTCCTTAGGGAAGTTCAATTGAGACATGCATTAGGTTTAGGAATTCAAAAGATCACATAACATTCAACCCCAATCCTTTGATAATCAATCATGGTGCTGTTTACTTCAGATCCAAACAATTCATCAATTTTTCTATTGTGAGAAAAATCCCAAAATCACTTTATGAATGACCAAAATGAGAAGCGAAGCAAACAATCAAATTGAACATGAAAAACCATAGATTGAAATTGCAAGACTTGGATTACACGAATTCAACTTCAAATTGGGAGTCTTCTTCCCATTACCTAAGAATTTAGCAAAACATAGCAAAAACAGAAGAATTAACAGAAGAGAAGTGGAAATCCAAAACATGAATTGAAGATAAAATTTCGTGTTTTCACAAGGTCTCAGCCCAAAAATCAGAGAGGATGAGTCTCTTGATTCCTGTTAAAAAAATGACATAGGTGCCAAAATTTGATCAAGACATCTATTTATAGGCACCGGGCATGTACAAAATGAAAATAGGGTGTGTACATGGTGATATAACAGTAACACTTCATGATTCAAGATTGATGTGCACAGTGAAGAAAAGGTGTGTTAATGCTATTACTCCAATAGCTATTTTAGGTTTACTTAATTAGAACATGCACATAACAAAAATAATAATTGTGTACACAGTACAGACTGAGGTAGCAGAAGCAAAATCCTTTGGAAACAACTCCATATTGGGCACATAAGATTATTGGTGTGCACATGCTAATGCTCCAATAACCAGTTCAATCACTTTGCTTCCTTTCTTTCCCTTGGGAACTTCCTACTTCAACCAAACCAAAATACAAGATTTTGATGTAATCAAGATGTAAAATCACTGAAATCTAAACTAATCTATATGGTAATGGATATTCTACAAAGGAACTAGTATTTACTATGAATCTTCATCAAATGTGGGAGAAATCTATGGAATTAAGCTTTATTTACCCTCCAAATACACTTATGAATGGATTATTATACAATTAAGTGGATTTATCACAAATGCCTTGGCAGACTAATATTTAATTTTGTCTCAGTATTTCTTTTAATTGTTATGAATGAATAATAAGTAAATCATGTCACATATTTTACGGAATGAATAGTTCTTGTAACATGATTTAGCTGATAAGTAGGATTGGGTATAGATACAAATATTGTAATTTTGTAGGACGCAAAATATAAGTGGGGTGGGAAATAGAATAAAAATTCCTGTGTATTAAACCACGTATTATTTGAAAAGTAGATGATCATCAACTTCCCCCTCTACTAAAAGCTACTTAAATATTCATTTTCACAGGTAGTGATATTATCACGCTTTAGTTGATATTAAAATGATTTCCTCTGTTGGTGTCCAGGGTCAGTTGTTCCAACTGATGCAACGACTGGAGAGTACTACTCCACATTTTATTCGCTGCATTAAACCCAATAATCTCCAATCACCTGAATCATATGAGCAAGGGCTTGTATTGCAACAGCTGAGATGCTGTGGGGTCCTGGAAGTAGTTCGAATATCGAGATCAGGCTTTCCAACAAGAATGTCTCACCAAAAATTTGCCAGAAGGTATAATAATAGAAAGACTGATAATTTATATCTTTTCAAATACTATCACCTTCCACATTCCGTCTGCCCTGGTGTTTTTGCATGTGTCTAACCTTGTCCTTATTGGCTTGGGTGCGTTGAATCAGATATGGTTTTCTCCTTGATAATGTTGCATCTCAGGATCCACTTAGTGTTTCAGTTGCAATTCTTCATCAGTTTAATATTTTGTCGGAGATGTATCAAGTTGGCTACACAAAATTATTTTTCCGGACAGGGCAGGTAATAAATGTTGATTTTTTAAAAGTTTTATACAATTTTTTTCTTATATCCCCCAGAATCTTTGATTATCTCCATGTACTTTTTAAACTAAGAAACTTTGAGCTTTAGTGGTTTGGTATTAGGATGAATTATAATTTCTAGTTTATAGTTCTATTTATATCCGCGATTACTTTCCTTTATGAAAGGTGTAAGAGCATAAAATTTTATTTTCTAAATATTTTCCCATTTATGCTGCTTTGACGGAATTGCAGATTGGTGTGCTTGAAGATACTAGAAATCGTACCCTCCATGGCATTTTACGTGTCCAAAGTTGTTTCAGGGGTTTCCAAGCACGTCGTTCTCTCAAGGATCTTTGGGGAGGAATCACTACTTTGCAGTCATGTATATCCTTTTTCACTACCTTAATCTTCAAGCGTTATATGTTTTCTGCAGAAATGTATAATAACAAAATGGAAACATAATACTTATCCATGCAGTTATTAGGGGAGACAAAACCAGAAAGGCATATTCAGCTTTACTTAAGAGGCATAGAGCTGCTGTTATTATACAGAAGCAAATCAAAACAGTATTTGCAAGAAACAGAATGAGGACTATTAGTGATGCTGCAATAGTCATACAAGCAGGTAAGGTTTTATACTTTATAAATTCTAAGATATATGACACCAATTTTTGCTGTATGGAATATGGATGTTCAAATTAGGGTTTTAAAGATTGAACACCAGTTTCTTGAAGAAGATTTATTTCCGTGTCTTTTTTAAACAGATGAAATCCACATTCTACTTATATTGTGCAAATCAATGATGGATACAAGTTAGCATAGGTGCTGTTGCAAGTGTTTTTCATTCCAAATTCTTAAATTTTACTGAAGGAATGGAGCACAAGATAAATTATACATAAAAACCGCTATATTTTGTTGGAATGTGGACACCTGTCTTTTCAATGGTGTATTGTCAATAAATTTTCGCAAATTTATTTGAGCTATCTTTTGCAGTTATTCGTGGTTGGTTGGTCAGAAGATGCTCAGGAAATATTGGATTTTTGAAATCTGGAGACATGAAGGTATTCTCTTTCCCATAGTTCAGAAACTATAATATCTGGCCTCTCTTATTTTTTGTACAAGCTCTTATATTCGGCTTGTAAAGGCGCCTTCTTTGTGATACTTACAATCATGAACTCCAAAACAGATGAAAGAGTCTGACGAGGTTCTGGTTAAGTCATCTTTACTGGCCGAATTACAGTGCCGAGTACTTAAGGCTGAAGCTGCCCTGAGAGAGAAAGAAGAGGAAAATGACATCCTTCATCAACGTCTCCAACAATATGAGAGCAGATGGTCTGAGTACGAACTAAAGATGAAATCCATGGAAGAAGTGTGGCAGAAACAAATGAGATCCCTACAATCTAGCCTCTCCATTGCAAAGAAGAGCCTTGCTATCGATGACTCTGAAAGAAATTCAGACGCATCTGTTAATGCAAGTGATGAGCGGGATTACAGCTGGGATGTGGGAGGTAATCACCGGCGCCAAGAAAGCAATGGGGCAAGATCAACGAGTGCTGGTCTAAGTGTTATAAGTCGGCTGGCTGAAGAATTCGAGCACAGGAGTCAAGTATTTGGTGATGATGCCAAGTTCTTGGTTGAGGTAAAATCTGGTCAGGTAGAAGCAAGTTTGAACCCAGATCAAGAGCTTAGAAGGTTAAAACAGATGTTTGAAGCTTGGAAAAAGGATTATGGGGCAAGACTGCGTGAAACAAAAGTCATTATAAATAAACTTGGAAGCGAAGATGGCGCGCTTGAGAAAATGAAGAAAAAGTGGTGGGGAAGAAGGAACAGTACAAGGATAAATTGATTTTTTTTTCAAAATTTTTAATTTACCTTTTATTTTTTTGGGTTCGGCTTTGGTCTATGCACTGTTTTAAGAGCATTGCCAACTATATATATCCGAAAGTGAGAAAAATACAATAGGAAAGGTAAAAAAAAAAATAGGAGTGGTAGGAAGAGTCCAAGGATGAGTGAATTTACTGTAGTTTGGGTTAGTTGTTGCTAGCCACCTTTCTTTAATTAGTAATTTCTGCATGAGTTGTTGAGTAAGATGTCTACTACAAACCTTAGTGCTGATGCCCATGCCTTTTCTGGTATGTGGATTGCATGTCAAATTTGTTGTGGAGGCCCAAATTTAATATACAGTAATCAGTTTGTTGGCCGTTGCAAAAATCATTGTAAAATACTAATATTTATAGAAATTTAAAAATTGATATTGTGAATGTTGAGAATGGACTGCTAGCTTCATTGAATATCGATCTATTTTAGCTCTGATATGACAGTGTTAATGTAAAGAGAATAGTTAGTGTTTTTTATGTAATTATAATAATAATTAAGGATATTTAACATGTTTATGTTCTCATATTTTCTTTCTTTCTTACCATGTATCATACCAGTTGGAAGAAAGAAAGAAAACATAAATATTACTTTTAATCTATTATATTTTATAATTATTTCTTTTTTGATACATTAAATTTTTAAAAAAATTATTTTAATCTTTTCTATTTTTTAAATATATTATTTTAGTTTTTTTTTAATTTTCCATTTGAAATGTTAATCTTTTTTTAATATTTAAATTTTAAAATAATTAATTAAATATCTGATAACACAACTCAAAAGGTAAAGTATGTTATTTTTTTCATAATCAAAGTATCATTTGTACCAATAAAAATATACTGAAAACTAAAAACTGCCTATGTGTAATAATATTTCCATGAAAACCAATTGAATTACCAAAAATTGATTTAAATATTATGACAAATTTTAGTTGTAATAATTTTAATTTATAAAAAATACCCAACTCAATCTCGAATCTCTAGTATTCAAACACAATTTCTGAAATCAATCACCAACTTCAGAATATAATAACACAAAAAACAAACTAAAGAGGATCGTTGTGGATCGGATAGAAAACAAAAGAGAAGAGGATTTGAGAAAACAAAAGTTTAGTGCTCCGTTATAAGAGGAAGAAGATGAACAGCGACTCGGCGACGACTCGGCGGAGAAAGGCCGTCACGTGGTGTCGAGCTCGGAGGGTGGTGGCGGAAAGAAGAATGCTTCACGACGGCCACTGGTATGGACACCGCGGGGGACGCTGGTTCCACCTAGGGTTCGATGCGTCAGTGGCAAAGTGGGTTTCACGTTTTTTGTATTGTCTCTAGCTGGGTGGTGGATTTGTGATTTCAAGGTTACCAGACATTGTAGTAATTGGGATTCAGTGGTGGATATGAATTTTGGATCACCTTGAGATTTCTGTGTCGGAGTTCAACGATGCGCAGAGCATTGAGGGGTATATTGCTCAGTGAGGCCGAGTATAAGCTTTGCAATGGTTGTTGTTGGAATGGGTGGCTAACGATGGTAGGGATGTTTGAGGTAGCAAACAACACATAACACAACCAAGCAAACACTGGTTTCAGTTCTGATTTTTTTGTTTGAAACTCGGTAGCGGAATAGAGGCATAACATATCACCGTGGATGATACCACATTACCACTATAATATCATGTTAAAAGAGGGAAAATAAAAATAGATGCAAAATCATGTGTTTGAACTACGCAACACAGTCCATTTTATAGGCTAATTGGAATAAATACAAATAATTATAGAGGATTGTATTCCAATATGCATGATATGATATGCTTATAAATCTTATTCTAATAAGATATTCCTATAATTATAAAGATCTTATTTAAATTAAAAAAAACAAATCATGAAATATAAAAGAAGAATAAATCATATTTAAGAGATCAATGTGTGTGTGGTATATATACACCCTATCATAAATACACTATACCAGAATAGAATAAAGCTTAGGTTAATATATAATATTATATTGTATTGGTGCAATAAACAATAAACGATGTTTATGCTTGATTGATTGGGAAATCTGACCCAATTACATTTCAAATGGGTTAGTTGAGTACATTTTGACTAAACCCAATAAATTTCTAAATACACCCTCTTAACTACTAAATGCAACTTCCTTTATATTTTTATTTCCAAAAATGTTATTTTAGATCCACATTTTTCCTTGTAATCAAATGTTTCACAAATTAATTTTCCTAATCTGTTACAAGAAATTAATTTATAGAAGAAAAATCCACGGAAGTATTAACCAACACCTCTAAGGAAGATGAGGCCCTTAGAAGGCACATTTGGATCATCGACATTTAAACTTACACTTACACTTATGGGTTCACTTGCGACACAAAGAAAGGCATATTCAAATCATCAACATTGCAACAACAATTATAGTTGTATGCACGAGGGTTCCTCCTAGTCCCCCATTGCCACCTTTTCTAGAAGACCAAACATCATCAATTCAACAGGCAATGTTGTGCCAAGAAATCTCTTTATGCTTGATCCTATGTACCCATGTGTGCTCTTCTTTCCCCCAATTCCAAACCTACAATATTTTTTTATGTTAAGTCAAAATACATTTATGTCTTTAAGACGAATCATAACTCCTAATTATTTTTATTAGATGCAAATAAATACAAATGATAAAAGTTGTGTTTGATATGCCATCAAATCATGATATGTATCTGTGCGTTTGTATTTTCAAACGATGCATTCATAAGACGATCTAGTATAACATTTAAGTAATGCATTTAAGACCTTCATTTAATACTTTGTGTCTGAGATTCTTTTTTGTAGAAAATATTTCCTAGGATCTGTCAAAGTTCTATGAAGAATAAGTGAAGTTCACGGTCTGGAAAACATTGGTCCTCATCAAAAGGCACACTTTGATGTTGCAAACCTGCTATAATGAAAGAAGTGACTTCTCTGTTGGAATACAAGCACGCTAGCCTATTAGCATGGACTTTGCATGAAGAAGGGACGTGCATTTAATGCAAGCATTAAATGTTCCAACAGACTCAAGACTTCAGTCGAAGAGTAGAGTAAATAATCCAACTGTTGTGAGACAATTGATACTTGAATATGAAGGCTAAATATAGAAGAAGTTTTGAAGAAACAAGATACGAATTATCTACGCGAACATATTCTTTCATTCTTTCTTGTAAACATTTCTATAAATCTTTGTATAGATACTAAGCTCTCAAAACACTTTGAATACCTTGAGAGAAAAGAGTAAAAGTGTTGAGTAATATATCCATCTATAAGACAATCACAATTTTAGTTAGTTTGCAAACTTCCAACAAATCTTATTGATTTGTTTAGAGCTACTAGCGGCTTGGTAGAACAAAAAATATTAGGTTTAAGTTAAGTTTGGGGGTAGAGCTTGCATGTGTAAGGGCTAGTAACAATGAAAAATACTTTTAACTTTGATAAATTAGTGAAAACTTGGTGGATTGCTAAAACTAGACGTAGTCTCGGGTTTGAGACTCACCAATATAATTCTCCATGTGCTTCTCTCTATTGCTTTAGCTGAAAAAGGGTTTGAATTTATTTTTAAATCTTATATCTTGTTTTGTTTTATAATGAAAAGTGTTTTTCTCATCGTCTGATAAAGTCTAATCTCTAAGTATTTTTAGGTTTATCTACATCAGAAGATAAACATGTTTTTAGTCTTAGAAAAAAATTTAAATTTCTAAAAACACAATTCAACCTTGTTTCTTGTGTTATCTGCTTCAACATTTTCCCTCTTATCTGCAACATGAAGAATGCATGATGAGGGTTTTATCTAACTTCCAAGGGTTTCATGTTGCGATTGTCATAGGATGAGGTTGGCTTGATGAAGATGTAGCCAAGTTTGTGGCTTATGGCGATGAGGTTGGCTTGATGAAGAAAATTTGGTTTGGCAATGTTAGGGAAGCATAAAATGTGGGAGGTATAAAAAGGGATGCATAAATAAAATAGGGATTGTTGATGGCAATTCTACCAATTATAATTGGGTTGGGTTACAAGTTAATGGGTTTCAAACCCAATTAGTCCAACCCAAACCCATGTGCATATAATATTAATAATAAATATTTTTATTTTTGTAGTATAAATGTCATTATCTATGTGTAACCCTAACTCGCACAAAAGACTCAAAGTATCGATTTGCTGCTATTTGCGCTCTTGCTCGCCGTAGACATTCCCCAATCGATCACCATCCCCCCCAACCCACCGGTATGAACATGAAAAATCCTTCACTTCCCCTTTGTATTTATTTTGTTCCCTCCTTTTTTCCCTTTTTCATTTGCTTTTTCAATTTCCTTCATTTTTCATTTAGTAACTTATCTTCCATTTTCTTTCCTTTTATTTTTCATTTTAGTAAATTGTCGAGTCCCTTATATTTGTTTTTTGAAGCCTCTTGGTTTCTTTTTCTTCTTCCAAATACTCACTCTTTTTCCTTTGTCTATTAACTTCATTTATGATTTATTTGACTCCTAATTATTTTTCTTTGTATGTCATCAAGTTAAGAAGTGTAGTTATAGCAGTAGTCTAATAGTCTGATTTGTATTAACTAATTATGATTCTTTCAAATTTCCATAGTATAATATTATTTTAATAGGTCAATTCGACTACATAACCCGAACCAATCCGATTAAACTCAAATTAGTTTAAGTTGGATTGCTTAACAAAAAATAGCAAAAGTAACCCAAATATATTTGATTGGGTTAAGTCTTAAATTAGATCAAACTCTAGATCCAACTCAAGTCACTTAATTAACTAGAACCATATTGCATATTGATATCTTAATTTGGTCAGGTCTGAATGGAAGAAGGTAAGAGGAAGTTGACGATGAATAGAAATAGAGAGAGCACAGGTGGTGGAAGAGACAGACTGAGTGAGTTGCCTGACTCTGTATTGGTCCACATAATGGAATTGATGAAGACAAGAAATGCAGTTCAGACTTGTGTACTCTCTAAGCGTTGGAAGAACCTTTGGAGACGTCTGACTCGTCTCTCTTTCAACCACCCTAGAACATTTTCCGGATATCACAATTTTGTGTCTCAGGTTCTTTCTAGACGAGACCATTCTGTTTCCCTAATTGATCTTCTTTTTGTGGCCCTTCATTCAACTTCGGCAACACTCTTGCATGACGTTATTAGTTATGCTGTGTCGCACAATGTGCAGAAGTTGACAATCTATATAGACACATTGGATTGCATTAACGGTGTCACACCCTCCTTTCAGCTTTCCAAAACTCCTTTTGTCCCTCTCCTTTTTTCTTCTCCATCTTTGACTTCTCTTAAGCTTTCCAGTGTATACATTGGATATGCTTTGGAACTTCCAAAATCTCTACTGCTACCTGCTTTGAAAACCTTGCATCTCACAAATGTTCACTTTACTGCAAGTGACCACAACAACTATGTTGAGCCCTTTTCAACTTGTCCCATGTTGAATACTTTGGTCATTCAATATTGCTTTATGCACATTCCTGCACAAGTCCTCTGCATATCCAATTCTACCCTTTCTTCTTTGACCCTTGACACCTTTCAAGAACACATTGTGCTTTCTACTCCGAATCTCACTTCTCTTACGATCAGGGATGGTTTCCATTTTACTCTTCTCCAACTCTCCTCCACTTGTGATCTTTCACTTCTTAAAGAGGCGGATATTGAGACCCGTGTTGATATACATTATTCAGTCATCATCACCTGGCTGCGACTTATGACTAATATTAAGATGCTCACAATCTCTTCTGCTACCCTTAAGGCAATACTAAATGTAAGTTCAATTTATTTTCTCATGTCATGTCTTGTCTGCATTCTTTCATTTCATTAAAATGTTTATTCCATTCACTCTAATTGTACAGGACCTATCAGATCCTGCTGCAGCGATTGTTCAACCTCCATGCTTTGGTAGATTGGAGTCATTGAAAGTGAAAATGCATCCACATGTAAACATATCTATGGAAGAAGTAAGTAGGACATTGGAGCACTTACTTCAGCACTCTCCACCGACCAGAGTTGTTGTCATAAATGTATCCCTATGCCATGAAGAACTAGTTAGGTATATATTCTTTTTACTTCATTTTCTCCCCGATGCTCTCCTTACAAATTATAGGGTGTTATATTGTGATTGCCTTGTTAATACGGTTTATTATTAGCTGCTTTCTTATGTGGCTTTTATAAATGTAAAAATTTAAGTTTAAGAAACCAACACTTTCGGGAATACATTTGAAACATGCAATTTTTTCTTTTGACAGGTTTACTAAAATTCATGCTTCAACTCTTTAGGTGGATATTTTGTTTACAAATTATTCAGTGTTTACTTACTTTTCTGATTACCGTTCTCCCCGACACACTCTTACAGCAAATGATAGATTGCTATATTGTCAGTATGTTATTTATCCTGCTTGTTATAAATGTTGTTTTTTTATCTGGCTTTGACAACGAAGTTTTTAAGTATAAGAAATTATCACTGTGGGGAACATTGTGACAAAAATCCAGGATTAAAATCGAAAAGAGTGATGCAAAAACAATGCAAGAACGATGTTTTTTATATGTAATATTTATCTGACATGTTTTTCATCTTTACTAACATTTTATCTCCTTTTATTTATTCCAATCGATGACTTGCCTCATTTTATGCATTTGTAAGCAGCAAATTTATGAAATATTTTCATATATAAATTTCGTTGGCTAGGTATGCTTGAAGGAAATGAAAGATTGGGGAAGATGAAGAGAAAGATGAAAGAGTTACAGAGATAGAACTGAGGACAAGGACAGGATCAATGATAAGTAACTTTGTTATGCTCCACATAATGAAATTTATGAACACCAAACGTGTTTCTTCATACTTTTATGTCTTGTCTATAGATGGAAAGAATTTGGGATATATTTCATTAATCTCGTAGAATTTGTATCGTTTGTACTTTCTCGTGAATGGCTTCATTTGATTATAATCTTGATTTGAGGCATAAAATTTGGATTGAACAAACTCCTGGATTAGCTCATGTTAGTCTTTGACATTTCTTAAGTTTTTCATTTGGTTTATCCCATACATGACAGAATTCTAAATTTCCTTTAGTTGCCATTTGCCAACATTGAAAAACTTGCATCTCCAGCATGTCACTTTTATTTTAAGTGACAATGACAAGCCCTACTCAACGTGTTACATGCTGAATAATTTGGTTCTTGATAACTGAACTTTTCACCATGATGCAAAATTTCTTTGCATATCTATTTCCAATATTCTAGTTTAATCATAGGAAGTATCGTTCAAGAAGAAGCATACAAAATTGTGCTTTCTATTCAAAATCTTAGATCTCCTAGTATGACACATGATCCTATTCACCAAAACTTAGCATGCAATTTATCTCTTCTTAAACAAGCAAATATTTTCATTGAAACTTATTTCCACACAAATCTAATTAAGAAGACAAATATAGCCCTAATTAATTTAGTGGTCATGCTAATCAAAGGCAATGAGCCAATGATACTTTATAATTCGCCATCTCTGTGTAAGCTAGGCGTTGTATGGCCTACTAGGTTTGGAACTTTCGTGTATCATGCCCTTGAGGGTCTTTTGGATGTAACTGAATTACTAGTCTAAGGAGTTGTTATATGAGCTCATGTCAACCTTATGATGACAGTTGTGTATTATTATTGATTATTGAGCTACTAAATGCATGTAATGAGCTTGTTTAATTATATGATTAGGATACTTATAGGATGACAAAATCTTATTGTAATACTTTACTCAAAATATTTAATATTTCCAAAATTAGTTTATCTATAGGTTAAATCAATATTTTGGAAAAACTCAAACGAATCTGAAAAAAAAAGTAGGATTTCATTTAAGTCTAAGAAATTTACTCATTTTTCTCATTTTGTTCCCTAAACTTATATTGTTATTATCACTTAAACAAAATGAGAAAATAAAGTTAATTTCAAGAACTAAAACAAAAATTTTAAAAGTGAACTTATTTGGCATACAAATATAGAAACTAAACTTATTATGGAAAAATATATTTTTAATCCTATACATTATAAAAATTTTGGTTTTTACCATCAAACGTTTTGGTTCCTTGACTTTTAAAAATAAGTATGTTTAGTCTCTTATGACAAACGACTGGTAGGAAATAATGTTTGTTATAAGGAAAAAAATACTTGATTTTAAAAATTTAAGAACTGAAATGTCTCATGGTAAAGTAGGATAAAAATGGATATAAAGTTAGCCTAGTAATTAAGAAAGGATGAAGAGAAAATGAAGGAAATAGAGATGCGGGTTTGAATTCTTTTAATGGATATTTTTTACAAAACTTACAAACTAAGATGTGTCGCTAATATTTATAAAAAAAAAAAATTACAGTGTAGATACAAATGTATTTTTTTCCACTTTTTTTATTAATTGCCTGAGCCTCTCCCCGATAAGACAACGGAGGAGTTTGAAGGCCATTCCACTATTCCAGCCTTTGTCATTGTCATTATGGTACGGCTGATGAGTCTGTACTAGTTTGTCTTTGATCTACCCTTACCAAATATAACAAATATGTGTCTCAGTTTCTGTTTCCCTCCATCATCATGATTTCGTCGTCAAATATGCTATGTTTCACAATGTCCAGCAGTTGACAATCTATGTACATTTCAGTTTCAGAAACAAACCCTCCTCTCATGGAAGTTCTTAACCCTTCCATTAGTCCTCTTGTCCCTCTCATTTTTTCATGCCCCTCTTTGACTTTTCTAAAGCTATCATATGCTGATTGCCTTGTTTATATGGCTTATAATATACATGAAAAATTTTAACTTTACAAAACCAACACTGGGGATTATGTCTCAAACATACATTTTTATTCTTTTGACGTGGTAGTAAAATCCATGTAACTAACAGTGGCAGAGATAGATCTGAGAACAAGGACATGATCATTAGTAACTAACTTTGTTTTGCTCCACATAATGAAATTTATGAACACAAACCATGTTCATAATGAAATTTTTGTACAGACTTTTATATCTTGTCTACTGGATGGAAGGAATTTGGAAATATTTCACTAATCTCATATTGAATTTCTTGAGCTTTATAAATTTCCCCCATTGAAGAAAATTGGATCTTTTTGTGTTGCCTCATTGAGATGTCTTCATTTCTCTGAAAAATCTTGATTCTAGGCATAAAATTTGCGTTGAATGCGAACTCCTGGATTAGGTCATGGCATATGCTGTTTCCGATAATGTCCAGCAGTTAACAAATGATGCTAATTTAGGTTCACTCAACTCTTGGTTCAGTGACAAGTCAAATTTCTTCCTTGGTTGTTTTTAAAGTCACTGAAATTGAAAAGAAATCTTCAAATATATTTGAAGATTTAAGCAAAGATAGTGTAGAGTTTACTCCAAATTTTTTGTGCCTTCTTTGCAGTGTAGTATATATCAGCCAAGAGAAGCCACACAAGATCAGGATCCATGGAGGGCATTCAGAGAAGCATCTCGAAGCCCAACAACTCTGCTACAAGCTATCCCCACAACCAGACCACTTACCTTCTTCAGAACAAGTTCTAATGCAGAGGAACTGTCTTACTACGGCATAAATCAGCAATCAAGTTTACAATCTGCTTCTACTTTTGCTATTGCCAGCGTGCCACCCTAAAACAAGAAATGATCCAAATAGCAATGAGAAAAATACAAAATAAATTTATTGTTTAAAATGATTTTAGATTCATAGTCAAACTGGCAGACAAAATAAACTTATTTCACACAATACATACATAGTACATATTTATCCAAGGAAATAATAACTGGCAAGCACTTTTCAAGCACATGCTATTTTGTGTCAACTTCTGCAATATAAGAATCCAGTGTCTTTGAAATATTTGTCAATATATTATTCTAAAAAAATAACCAGTCAGGCCCTACAAGGATTTTCTTTTGGTTAAGAAAATAATCCATCACTATTGGAGTATCTAATATATAAAAATAAAAAAACATATTTCCATCAAAGCAATCTCAGTCTAAGGCAATTCTCTATTTTCAACAGCTTAGGTTGACCTCTGGTTAAACCCTTCAAAAATAAGCTTTAGAAGTTAATTTTTAGTGCGCCCCCTGAAGTTTTCTTTTTCCCAAATCCCCCCTGCCCATTTCTTCAAGACCTTATTTTCTTTATTGTCTATAAATCTCAACATCAGGCCTTTCTCTCTTTATTTTCAAATTTACACAGTTTATTCAAAATGGCTGGCATCAGTGTCCAACAATTTGTGAAAAATCATGAAAAACTGTCTGAAGTAACCCATACTGATAAAAATATATGCTCACATATTTACATCAATGGCTAAAATGTTGAAGTGTAAAAGCATTTCAACCAAAAGGTACCTCAATTATATCCAGGGCGGCCACGCATATTTCTTGCTTGAATGATGCTAGAAGTGGGATTGCAGCAGTAATACATGAACCCGCAATAGAACCAACTGTTCCTCTATATCTTCTAGAATCATTTAACTTGAATAAAATGTCCTCCCACTGGTCTACAAGCAAAACACTTCAATTAGTAAGAATTGAAAAATCACCATTACCACAAGAGAATGGGTATCACATAATCTGGTTGATGCAAAAGCACCAATAAGTCCTGTAATACTATTGTATAACAACACAGTCAAGGAGATCTAGCACTTGGCAGGAGCATGGTAATCCTAATAAAATAACATAAATGATTGATATACTGTAAAGTCAAGGAAATCTAGCTCATGTAAATTCATTGATTTTAAAGATCCCAACAAGTTTGGGTAAGCAAAAATTTATGGATCCTAATATAGTAACATAAAATTGTTAATTAACAACTCTAATAGATCAAATAGTACTCTCTTGAAGACTAACGTAAACCTTTACCAGTCATTCATGGATTAGGAATTTTATGAAATTCTCTTTTTAAGTTTACACATGAAGCAAGAAATTTTAGAAATTGCAGATATTTTCGATATATACAAGTAATAGCTTTTTCTCTCTTCACCCCGCCTCTCTTTTTGGAGGGAATTTTATTAATTTTAAAATAAAATCCTGTAGTTGAGTATCGAGTTATGTCCATGTATGGGCTTAATGGGATGTAATTTTGTTGGATTTCCATTAGTGAGTTATTTGAGCATTTTATTAATGTTCAGTGGTGGTTAGTTACTGGCTGTTGTGAATTTTTCATCAAATAACAATTAATTTGAGGATTAAGTTTTGCACTGCTTGAAAGTCCCAAGTTTTGATCACTAGTCCTATTTATGGCATGCATCTAGTTATCAATTTATCAAGATTCATTTTTGAAGAATGACCTTCAAGTTATCACTACGCCTACAAGACAATGAAGGGTTAATACTTAACTCTCAACAGACAACAGCTTGCATAACTTCGATCCAGGAAGTGAAAAAGACAAAGTAGGAAGAATGACAATAAAGGTGGATGAGAATGGCAGGCCAAAGATGCTTGTGTTAGTTGTGTGAATTCCAGAGTTAAAAATGTCAAGTCGGCTGGAAGATTATCAAGGTGGTACTCATTTAAGGTGGTAACTGGGAATTAGAATCCTTGGAACATGTTCAAGGAGAAAACTGGTTTCATTGACATTAAGTGTGGATTTTTCTCATACATATTTTTCACTAAAAACATTACAAATGTTTATAGGCCTTGCATGGAACCCACAATGTAGCTCTTATGAAAGAGGCTTTGCTGATTCTACAACAGCTACAGCCAGTTACAATTTGTGTTGGAACTTCCAAAATCTAGAATCCACTTCAAGACCTCTTATTGTCAAGAGACAATATTTTTTAATATCGAAATTCAACGAGGGTAGCAAATATCTATATACAGCCTAAGGAGCACCAATCTGCAGTTCTGCACTGCATCTAACCTAATATCAAGCTTATCATTAATCACATGGGGTCATGAATGAGCTGCATGGTGTACCCATGAATGAGCTTATTATTAATCAGATATGAGAAATATATAATTTTAATGAACATAAGAAATGGATTATTCAACTACAAGAAAATAAATATATAAATAAGGTTTGAAATAATTGTTGAACATTTTTTTGTTAGGTAGGATTGCTATTATGAGAATGACTATACATATTTATATTAATGACAAATGATATATAATTTTTATACAATTAACAAGATTTATGTTTAAAAGGGAATGAATTTTATTCTGCTTGTAAATATGTTAGAAAAAATTGATTTATTATATAATAAATTTGGATTCTTTTTATAATATGAATTTTATTTAAATTTTTTTGAAATTCTTTAAAATCTTCAAAATTCATTATCTCTTTTCAAATCTTATGGATTCATATTTTGTAAATCTATTAAAATCTGAATTACAAATCCTAATCATAAAAACTTTTAAAAAAATCTTAAAAATCATTACATTCTTACATAATCTTTTAAAATCTACAAAATTTTATTATGTCAAAATAAAATTTTAAAATCATAATCTAATACACTCTTATTCTCACTCAACGTGACTTTTTAATCAGAAATTTAAGAGTTATTCAAACTAACTACCTCTCCTCCCTTATTATCTTCTACTGGAAGTGCTTATTGGTCCAAGCCTTCTCTGTCTTAATCATGCAATAGGAATGATTAATTCGTCCACATGTAACATTCAATTAAGTTGACTGATGCAGGCAGCGCTAAGTGCCAAAAAGTAAGCTTCCTTTGAGCAGAACAGTTGAACTTGGATTATCACATATAACATAAATAATGGGCATGAGGTATATAGCATGGACGCTCCTACATTTATGAATCAAAATAATCTTAGTTACTACTACATCACCATCACACTGAAAACATATATACACATGGAACACAAACATAATAAATACATCATGGTCAAACACTGTATGATCGATCTCCACTGTTTTGTTGACCCTCTCTACAAATGAGTCCCTACCAGTATCAACACTCTTCCCAAAGCTAATGTTTCTTCAAAGCATAGACCACCCTAGTTCGTATCCTCAAATGTCAGTTATCACTGTCCACGTATATCTCAGCTTTATTACAACCAAATATAGTGTACAATCCATCTCGTGTATTCACAAGGTTTTGTGCTGCTTTCAATCATGTTTACAGCCACTGCCCAAGACAATCTTTTTTACCCTATTCCTGCACAAGTAGAATAATAGATGATCAAATTGTTTTGTCAGTGAAAACATGACCAAGGCCAATAAATTAAATCATGGTCCTATTTAGATAAATTTGTCATAAATATTTATAAGTAACGTAAAATAAGTTTCTCTATAAGTTATGCTAAGCACTTATGCATAAGATAATTTATAGAAGTTTGTCATTTAGTTTCTCTAAAAGCAAATTTTAAATTTAACTAATGCATAAGCTATAATTTAAACTTATGGAAGAAGCTTAACTCATTTTACCTTCTCACTTTCTTCTCATATTAGTACTTGTTGAAAAGTTTAACCAAACAGGACCTAAGTACACAAATATAACAATTGCAAACTGAAACTACAACCTACCATTTTTTTTCTTTTTATCATTTAAACTTGGGGAGGGGAATCAGGCTCTGAACCACAAAGGGAAGCATATGACATTGTATCTTCCTTGGATATAGCCACAAAGTTCAGAGGAGCAGTAGACAATCTTCTCATTTCCTTAAAATATCCATTCTGCCGGCCAGAGTAGGACCGTGGTGTCAGTAGTTCAGATGTCGTTCCACCACTCAGAGAGTTACGGCGAGGTGTAGGAGGCATAGATCCGTTTCCATTTGCACGGTAACTATTAGTCTTTCTAAAGCTGCTATTTTTTCTTGGACTAGGTTTAGAACCATACATGGCTTCTTTTTGATTTAGGAGTAGATCTTGCATCTTCTTAAGGTCCTGGAAGATTCAAAGTAATACACACCAATTAGCTATAAATTGTAGAGAAACATGTACCAGTATTTCTCATAACATTAAAGTTTTAAAAAAATCATTTCTAATTTTGTATTCAAAGATTAATTTGTGTACAAACAAATAATTAGCAAATGTGTAGGTACTAGTAACTTTACCCTATGTCGTCTCTTATCTTCCTCTTTCTGTTGTCTGGCCAGTTTATAATCGTCCAAAATTGACACCAAACGTACCTGCAGATAATATTGACAATCAAATTTACTTGCTTAAAAAAATGCTTCGAGATAAAGAACACAACCAGAAATAATTACAAAACTTCAAAGCTCACCCCATCATATAGAAAATGAGTCTTCTTTTCATCTTCCCAGGCTAGTGTTTTGTTTATAAGATTGTCAACCATAGCTGAAAGAAAACATACTGTCATCAGAAGTCCAAATGGCATTGTCAATAATGGATAGGTTCACAGGCACTCATGAAAGCAAACCTGGAATTTTGCTTATAGTTATTCTAGCACGTTCTGCACGTTTAAGATTAATGTGAGCGCCTCGCCCAGCACTGTATCTGTTGTCATCCTGAAATTGTTTTTATTACTTCAGAGAACAAACTAAATGGTCTACCAGTAACAGTTGTTCGTGAACGAAATTAAATTTAATAACATTTATTTTAGCTGCAAGACTTTAACTATCAAATGAAAAAGGTCAAATTTATTGTATATCTGATTAGTTGTATCCTAATTAGTGGACAACACAACTGTATCCTGATTAAAAATATGGCATCGCAACAATTGCCACATCAGATTGATTGAGTTTGAACAAGATACACAAAAAAATGTGAGACCAATATTTACTAATCCCAGATACAAACAGAAAACTCAAGCTTACAATAAAATTGTGATTTATAAATATCTTGATATATTTGGTTTCACTTTCTCAAACTATTGTTTCATCAACTTTGACCTCAGTTCATCTGACATGCCAATTTTTTATGATGCAGTCTACGCAAGTGATCTTAAATCCATGCAAGAAATTCTCTTTACTTTAATGAAAAATATAATGTATCAATAGCATTTGAAACTTTCAATAAAAGTACTAGAGTTTGGGCAGGAAAAAACAACAAAGAGAATTAAAAACAAAGAAAGAAGGCAAAACCCTGGCAGGCCTGTGTCCAAACAGCGTTTTTATGAAGCTATACAAATTATAAAACATAATTGCTGGCTTACTTGATTATATTCGTCAAGCCAATTCTCCTCTTCACATGCAGCAAACCACTTATCAATCCTATCTGTTACTTCTTTTCTACTCAAAGCTTCATCTTTTGCCTTTATTATCTGTGTTTCAATGTTGGCTAATAGCTCAGAAGGATCCACCAGTCCTATACAAAAAAACAGTACGATTCAATAATGTTAGATACTCAGATCATTTCCAGGTAAATCTTTAAAAAAGGATTTAAAGAAATGACTAAATATGTGTTTGGCTCAACTTGTTTTAGAGAAATAATCCCTTATTTTTGTTAGCTTCTTAAGAGAGCTTTGAAAAACAAAAGTATTTCTCAGAAGAAAGCTGTTCTAAAAAACATTTGAAGAGGTAGTTATAGGTAAATAATCTATTAATGCACAGGAACAGACCAGAATCTATTAATGCACTAGCTTTCTCGGCTGCAGTACTTGTATCTGGTTCAATATGAGTCAATTTACATATTTCCTCTAACTCTGACCTCTTCTTAAAAACAAGTTCTTTCATTCTGCTTGCTTTTAGTTTGGCAAGCCTGTCCACTTCTGCTGAAGCCTGAAAAAGGAATTTTCAGTCTAGGAGCTCCATTTCCACAGAATAAATTGCAAAGAATGAAAAAAATAATAATAAAGGGTGAGGGAACTGAAAGAAGTTTCCAGACCTTCTCTATCATTTCTGTTGAAAGAACACCTCGTTCAGTGATTTCTGATTCTGAGGTTCCAACAATAGAAGTAATCTTCATAAAACAGTTTCTCTCTTCTTTTGATGAGTCCATCAAATTCCAAAGTTCAAATAGTTTAGATACA
This sequence comes from Glycine latifolia, assembly GCA_013407115.1. NCBI lineage: Eukaryota > Viridiplantae > Streptophyta > Magnoliopsida > Fabales > Fabaceae > Glycine > Glycine latifolia. Next base: position 41,826,026 of record CM023948.1, read on the forward strand.
ACATCCTTCAGCTGCATTTTCAAAAAGAGTTTACTTTAAGTATCAAGCGAGAGTAAAGGCATGGAAGAAACTATAACAACCAATCAAACTAGAAGCAATTACGTATGGTGCAGATTAATCACCTTCTGAATTCTAGTTTTCCTTTCTATTTTTAACTTGAGAATGGTCTGCTCTAGACCTTCCAATGTGTTATTGCTGATATTAGTCAATTGTTCCACCTGAGTCCCATGCAAACTTGGATGTACATCACCCACGGTCTGGCCAAAATCCAACCCAAGCACACTACAAAGAGAATGCACCTCATTCACACATTGCAAGACCTTTTGAAGGCGGTCAGACTGAAAAGAACAGGCAAAGAAAATGCAAAAATGAGTTATAAAAGGAGGATCAATATACTAATTGATATGAGGATGGATCTTTAACATCTCATGCCCACTTATAGGTAGACTTTTCTTGCCCCCAATTCTTTCATGTATGGTATAAGAGAGGCATATAAAACAATTAAACAAGACAACGGGGCCAAAGAAAAGTATTTTAATTGCCACACATACTACTTTTCTTTGGGGGGAGGGCAGGGAGTGAGCACAAACAAGAAACGAATACTTATATGAATCGATCATTGACAAAAACCAGTGGTTTATTAACCCATACACCATAACCACAGTCCACAGCTATAAGAAAGTTCAAGGATCAGTTTATATCATAATACAAACCTTTTCTTTTTGAAGTGTTCGGAGATGCGTTTGATATTCATTAAGTCTTCTAAGAGACAAGTCCTGTTCATCCTCAACTGTTGCGCTGCTCAAAGCCTTATTGACAGAATGGAAACCAAAAATCTCTCCACTTATCTTTTCTATTTGAGTCTTTACATCTTCAAATTGCTTCAACCTTTCATCTTTTTTCTTCTTCAATTCCTCAACCAAAGGTGTGATGGACGCAAGTTTCTGCTTCAGGGATGCTGATCTTTTCTCCATCTTAATCTAAAAAATTCACACACAAAAACGATCAGAAAACTAATTCTTAATTAAATCTTCTTAGCACACTATAACATGCTCCCTTTCCCTCAAATAGTTAGATTGAAGGCACATAGATATCTCCTATATCACCACATATAAAAAGTCTATGTAAACAATTCCAAACATACACTTTATACATATTTCATGAGAGCAGTAAAGGTGCTACTCCCTTTTCCTTCTACATTTCTTCTCAAATTTTCAGACAGTACTCCAGCACCCACAGTTCTTAAAGATTTATGCTTTGCAGTACCATCTAACGAATAAGATTATTTATCTCGCATATTTTTCATTGGTACATTGGATTGGAGGTGCAGCAACCTGGGCAGGGGTGTAGGAGACATCGTGGAGAATTGAAGCTCTAGTAAGACAACATCATTGCAATCTTATCTTACAGACTCAAACTGGAGCAAGTTGAGCCCAAGCTCAATCCTTTAATAATTTCCTTTTTTTTATATCCAGACAGCAAATTACTGGGATGCCAAGCCTGAAACTGACTTTTGAAATTTGAATACAGGCAATTTTTATTACCGGTGAGTGAATATCGTGTTCTCCAAGTGCAGCCATCAGTGTTGCAAGCTCTGCTTCCTTGGCGGCAACTGTTTGATGAAAGCGTGCTTTTGTGTTAGCAGCCTCATCAACCTTTCTCCTGTATACTTCTAAGCATTCCCTCTCCAGCTCCATCAACATTCGATCTTTCTCCACTTCGGTCTCCCCAATATCGTTCCATATTTGCTGCACACATAACAGGATCTGTCAATCCAAGGGGAAAAAAAGTAACAAATAAAGAATGAAGTAAAAATGAAAACAACAAACAGTTTGGTATTAACTTCCTAGACACAAAAATGCAAATCAACAAAACCATAAAACAAGGCTTAACCAAACAGTAGTGGAAGAATGTAACAAATGAAGAAGAAAGTAAAAATGTAAACAACAAACAGTTCGGTATTAATTATCTAGACACAAAAATGCAAATCAACAAAATTATAAAACACTACACCAAATTGCCACCAAACCAGAAACCCGTTCTATGTGAGTGACATCATATCTCACAAAAGCAATAAGATTAAACAAACAGTATAGTATAAAGACCAAGTCAACCGAAAACCCCAAACCAACTATTGATCTGGTAACTTTCAAAATGCATCAAGAATCCCAATCCACTGAATTTAAATAATAAAAAAAACAGTAAAAAACCTTCAAATTTTAGACCAAACACAAGAAAATTTTAAAAAGCTGAAAAAAAGACCTTTTCAACTCAGGTAATCAATCTAATGAAGAAAGAGAAGACCCCTTTCCCCCCATAATTAAAAAACCTACAGAGACCCTATCAGTGCTTTTTTTTTTCCTTTTGACACAGTAAAACAGACAAAAAGTTGACCTGGGGAGAAAGAAGACATCATTGGGTAGAGAATAGCCAAGAAGAAGAAGAAGATGAAGAAGAAGAAATAACAAATAAAAAGTAGGCATATCATGAACAAATCATCACAAGCAGACTCTTCATTAAGAAAAAGAAACACCCCATGTTCTCATTTGTGCATCCAACAAATTCCTCAAAACCCAGAATTCTGAAGCACCAAAAGAGAAAGAGAAAGACCTCAAGTTCTCTGAGCAAAGCAGTGCAAGTAGAGCTTGTGCGGATACTAGTGCCATGTGCCCCAATGGCCAGCATTGTTACCAAAATCTGAGACGCTCTTAGTGCTAATTTATGAAAGTTACCAAGTAAGGTAGTAGTAGAAGAATAAAGACTAAAAGGGTCAAAGAAGAAAGCAAGAAACTTTCATCTCATGTGAAAGACCAAGAGACACGGGGTGTCTCCATTGCTTCAAACAACCTTAGCTCCCTCAGATCTAAAGCTGAAACCTTTGGTAGTCTTTCTCTCTCTCTTTATCTTGAGCAAATTGTTTTGGCAGCTACAAAGAAAGAAAACAAATTGTGAAAGAGAGAGAGAGAGAGAGAGAGAGAGAGAGAGAGAGAACAGAACTGTAAAGAGGGTGTGTTTTCAGAGGGAGAAGAAAATGAAAACGAAAATGATTGCCATTATTATTGTTGAAGAGGGAAAGAGAAAAGAGAAAAGGCAAAGAACAAAGGAGGAGGGAGGATAATGCCTTTTTAGGGTTTGGTTTGGTGGTTAGATGCTAAAATGCGCCTAAATGTAGTAGCAACAACAAGAAGGAGCAGGTAAAGAACAGAAAACAAAGAGGCAAGTATTTGGACTGGAATGGATCTGTATTCTATTCTCACTATTCTGTATCTGTATATGCATACACTCTCCCACTGTCTCTCTCTCTCTCATGTGTTCACATTAGCCAATGATTTGTATAGGTTAAAAACTCTACTCAAAATATGGTTTCTTATTTTCTTTTCTTTTTTCTTAACTTTCTCTCTCTTCTTGTTGTGTTTGTTTATGTGGGTGAGTGAGAAAATTTTCTGACAGGATAGAATCTTAATATTTGTTGTTTGGTACTCGAAATGCGGCGCGTCGTGAGCACTCTCTAATAGGACAAGCAAGTTTCTTATCAGTAACTTTAGTGGAAGCGCGTGGAATTGGTTTGTTTGAGTTGGATTTTGCTGTGACCCAACCCAAGTAGCTGTTTTGACGTTGAAGTGTTTGTGCCAAGACAAAGAAAGGAAAGTGGAGAAATAAAAAACAGTGTTTTTTGGGGGGTGAACTGTGTATAGTATTTGTTTAGGACGGGATTAGTAGTTTGGTTTAAATACTATAAAAAGAATTTGCAGTTTAAATTGAATAGGAAATTAACGTAATTATAAAGGTGTGAATAAGTTATTCAATGCCTCTAATTAACATCTATTACTTTATTATTACTGTGAACTTTCATTATTTTGTACTTTGTAGTGTTGGAGAACACGTGCAACTTTCGCACCATGTGCAAGTAAAAACTTCTAATTGTTCCTCGGATAAAGTTTGCCAGTGATTTTTGGGGAATAAATTTAAAGTGGAAATATAAGTCAGATTGGTAATTCATGACAATGTTGGAACTAAATGAGTCTGAATTTATGATTACTTTACTTCCTAGAAGCAAAAGATAAATAAATGAAAGTCAAATTAGCTTATTAGGGTTAATAGAAAAAGAAAAGGAAAACACGGATATGTACGGTAAACTTTTGCTCTTGGATTGATTTTTTTTCTTCTATTTCTTTCATTTCATAAGTTTTTTTTAGAAAAATAAATAAAATAAAGATGATATATACTTTATAGAGTGTGACATTTATTCTTTTTAAAGTTTGGTGATGAAAAAATTGAGAGAAAAGAAAATGGAAAGCATCCATTTCCTTTCTTTTCCCTTCAGTTTATTGAAGTCTTTTTTTCTTTTGAGAGGACAGTTTATTGAAGTTAAATGCTCAGAGAAAATAAAAGTTGGAAAAGGGTTAAAAAACGATTGAATTGTGCATATGTCCACATCATATGAGTATTTGAAAAATGAGTTTACAAGTGTGAAAATAATCTGCCAGTTTGGTTAAGTGTCTATTCTTTTTGCTGAATGAAAGTTGCGAAGCTTACGCTGATTTCATATTGGGAGTAGACTAGCACCAAACAAAACAGAACTTCGACCATGATTCCAACTTACAACTAGCTAATTTTTTGTGTGAATTTATGGTTGGTCTCTTAACTAAATTAATGTTTTCCATATATTGACATTGTTCAGCCCTTTTTCCCCAAAAGATCAACATCAAATCAAAATAGTTTAAATGCTTATGTATCATGTTTAGAATGTCTAAGCAAAGATTGCAAGGGATACACTATGAAACAGAATAAATACGAAAGGAATAATTATTAAATTTACCCAGGAAAAACTTTCTAGCCTTAAATTTGTATAATCCATTTACATCATTGACCTTTTGTTGATATCATCTTCCATCTACCTTTCTGTCTTTTCTATACTCGGGTCTCAATATTTCATTTCGATTGTTTCGTTGAAATTTAATTGATTCGTGGGGTTCTAAAAGTTATAGATAGATTTGTACGTTAGTTTCGTATTCTTAAACTTTATTTTATAACTAATAAGTTTCTTATTCTTTTGTATTTTGGTGTTTACAATACTTTCTTCTGAATTCTGATACAGTTTAAAGAGAAATTATTATCATATAACATTTTTTTTTATAATTTTCTTACAACATAAAAGAAATAAAAGTGAGATTAAATAAGTCATATAATAGAGAAAAGGATTAAAAAGAAAGTAATATTATAAAAAAATATTATCAAAATTATCATATGAATAATATAATTTCCTTTCAAAAAAAATATGAATAATATAATTCTAATTTAAAAAGTGTTTCATTTTTATTAATAAAATTATTAAAATACTTTTTTATTCTTGAAAAAGGTTGAGGAAACAGCCAGCACATGATCAAATTTCAAGGACACAGATTGTTATTTATTCTTTTCTCTTTCGTTGGTTATCATTAAACAGAAGATTGTTATATAGTACGTCTACAACATGCGGAAACCCTCTTTTGACTAGTTAATTTTATGGTTGATTTTTCATTTGCCTAATTTCCCCCCTTCCTTAAAAATTTCGTGAGATTTGGCAACTTGGAAGTGATCATGAAAACGATTGCAGTTACTAGAAGTTTAAAATAACCTTGCTCCTACATCTTAAATTGGAAACTTGTTGCCTTAGTTTATTAAGTGCACACATGCCAAGCAAAATTTGATAGAAATGTTTAAGCTATACTTTTCTTAATTTCTTTTATTTAAGGAAGGGCAGAGCCCTGATTACATTAGAATACAACGAAAGAGAAAATAAGAGGAATAGAAATAGAAATTAGAAAGATCTCTAATAAAAAAAAGAACCACAAGTAGAGTAGTAAAAATATGAAAATCAATGTCCAAAGAGTGAGTTAACACTGGTAGCCAATCTGCAAGTCCTCTATGATCAAACAATGAGTGATGGGAACATTCCAATTCCTTTGCTTCAAGAACAGAGGTAACAGGGGGCACACAAGGACGAATGGAAAATATTTTTGTTGACTAAAATGCAGGTCTCATGTCATTAGAACTCTTGAGTAGACACTGGCATGTTACCCTCAGTCATGTTTTCAGAGAAGCAAAAGTTATAGATTGGCTAATGCTGCTCATCACCAACCTATTGGCTTGAGGGTCCTGATTAATCCTCTGTTATCTTGTAATTCTGTTCTCATTCAGGACATGGTGTCCGTCTCGGTTCCTAGAGGTTTCTCTGTTGTTTAGGGACTCCTTAGCCCCTCCTCAGTACCAAAATAAAAATGCTCTATGTATCACAATCATACTAGATACCATACACATGTAATAAGATGTTTTTTATTTTTTAGAACTTTATTGTCTTTATCTTTATCACTAAAATATGTCTAAATTAAGCACAGTGAAAATGACACTAGCCTAATCTATACATATCTACCCATTAAGCCACCGAAGTTATAATAATGCTTATTAAAAGTTAAGAAATAACTATTTTGGAGAAAAATAATTATTTTTTCTTTTAAAAATAATATTTTTTATGAAAATAAATAACTAGTCTTTTAAAAGAAGTTAATTAATCAAACTCTTACAAATGAATAAGCTCTACTTTTTGTTACCTTGGTTTATTTGATATATATATATATACAGACATAAAAAATTAATATATTAAATAAAAATATTTTAGTCCATAGTAATAATATTTCACCCGTATTAAATATTTTTCAATCAATTTATGTGCATTAATCTTAAACATCTAAATGTAAAAAAGGTAGTAATATAGTAAATTTTACATTATTTTTCTTGAACTCTCCATTATTAGCCAAATAACATATAATAAAAACATGTTTTGTGACCTAAATATTTGTCTTCTATTATACCGTAGGGTGTATCAAATTTACATAGTGTTTAGTTGGAGGAAAGAGAAGAGGAGAAAATGTTAATAACATTTGTTATTTGATTCAATTTTTAGGAAGAGAGGAAAATCTCTTTATTTAATTTTTGCTCAGTTCAGTATTTGAGGATTTGAGAGGGGGTGGGGTTTTTTAAAATAAACCTAAAACGTATTTTTCATTCTCATAAAATTATAAATATACATTTTTCATTTATTCTTGTAAAAAATTTAATTAGTATACTCTTGAATTCTTGTAAAATTGAAATGTGACAAATTTATCAATCTATAAAATTTGAATATATCCAAACCTACATTTAACAATTTGTAACATGAAAATTAAAGACCGCCACATATTACAGGAAAATTATCACAATTGAAGAAAATTATCACAAATTGTAGAAAAATCATCACAAAATATATAAAACTTCTCACAAATTACATTTTTTTAAATTTGTGATGATTTTTATATAATTTATGACAATTTTAAACCTCCAAAAAATCTCACCTAGGTTCAGATTTACTTAATCTTACTTTGATCAAAATTTGATACATTTAATTTTATAATAATAATAATTTTGTAAGAATAAACAACATATATTTATAATTTTACGAGAAAAAGATTGACCTTATTTGAAATCCAACTGAAATTACTAAAATATATCTACTTATATTTTGAAATTTAAATTTATAAGAATACAAAAGTACGTAATTTAAATTTTGAAACAATAAAATAATTATCTCCCCTTCCCGTGCTCCATTAAAGTTCTTCTCCCCTTATTTTCTTTAAATCAAACAGTCTGGAACTAATCTCTTCTATACACTTGCAACAAGAACATTTAAAAAAATTAAGTTTAAATAATTATATATCAATTAATCCAAGTATTTGGTAATATTCGAAATACGAGAAATTTTTGTTTTTTTTAATATTTTTATGTCACAATATGAGAAAACACATAAGTTAGAATTAATTGCTTTCAGGTGGATATAGTTACACGTAATTTTTACTGAACTTCTTATAGAAACAAAATAAGGAGCGATGTCATTGACGTTCTAAATAAGTCAACTATCAAGATTTTTTCGTAAGAGTGGGTTTTACTCTACTTTAATATATATTGGATTTGCTGAGCACAAGTAAAAGAAAAAAAGAAAAAAGGAAGAAGTGGAAGTCAAAGAAATTGACGGAAAAAGGCACTCTTTTATATTGGATTAATATTTTTTCACAAAAAAGATATGTAATTTGATTTTTGTATGAGTCATAAAAAGATATCAAATTAATAATAATTGATCCTATATAATGCCTAATGGTGGGCAGCCCGAGCTGTATGATACATAGCATATCTTACACGAAATTGGTTGACGTTTATCTACTAACATAAATATATTGGTACTGGATCAAAAAGATAATTATTGGTTTGTTAGATTAGGTCTAACATCATTGATTGTTCAATAATAGTGACAATAACCATAATTTATATTTATTTATCATTCATCACATATATATTTTTCTCTTCCTCACTGGATTTCATGTTTATTTATGTATAGTATATGATATGATGCAATTCAATCATGCATGTGGTATATATAACTACCAAAGGTTTGAGGGTAAGGATAAGAATCCAAGGCAAGACAAAAGAACCATAGCTGGCCGCCAAACACATATATGAGGTATGGACCCCTCCCTCTTCTGTCTCTCCCCAAATCCCACTGTTTTTGTGCACCAATCACACTAAAGATTAATTAATAAAGAAGACATGCCATTCTTCCAATTTTCAATTTAAGCCATCTTCATAAAATAATTTTAAAAAAATTATAATTGCCCCCACCTAATTAATGATCAGTGCTTCATAGTTGTAAATTGCCAGCATTTTCGTACTGCTGTAATTTATGCTGTCGTATTTTTGCTTTTCTAATTCCTTTACAGATTTATAGTGCATCGAAAAGTGGATATCTTAATTAAGTTCTACTTTTCTTTCACCTTTGTGAAAATTGATTACAAAGTCCACTGTTTGTGTTTGAAAATTTAATTTGTTCATCATAATGAGAAGGAAGGAAAATGGAGTATCACAACCTGTTTGCTTTATAAGTATATAACAGGAGGAAAAAAAACTGTTAACAAAACATAAAAATGTAAATAGCAATAATATATGCTCATGCAAATATTTTTTTATTTGACCGATATATATATATATATATATATATATATATATGTGTGTGTACACGTGTGTGTCCCACTAACTTTATTATATAAGACTAATTATCTTGTAAATATCAAGGTTATAATTTATTTATCATTTTCTGCAAGTAATTGAAAATTGTATATATACAACCAGAAGTGATAGATTAGATGTAGTACATAAAAAGGAATGAATAATTTAAACAATATTAAGAATCCAAATGAGTTCATAGTTAACATGATAAATAAATTTTTCACATACATGCATTTAAATCATTGGTCTTATATGTAATCTTTGACTTTCTATCCCTATTAATTTTTTGTTGTGTAAAAATGTTTGCCTATATATGTTTTCAGTTAACTAAGGTATTGTAATTACTAAGAGGAAATAGTAATTTTTTTCCTCTAAAATTAATTTTCAAACATATAATATACAAATCCTAATTATGCATTTAAGTATAAAATATAATAATTAAAATTCACAAAAAAATATATTATGTATATATAATATGTAAATATTAATTTCTCATTTTTTAAAATTAAATACAAGTTTAGTGCCACTAATTAAATATTTAGAGCTGCGGTCCTGATTTGGAAAAGAACAACCAAATAAGAGCGATGTACTGCAACAACTTCCGACAATGAAATATATAATAGGTGGATGTTTTAAACTAAATTTGTGATTATAGTGGAAAGAGTATATCATGCATGTGTGGTGCCTGTTTAATATCGGAAGCTTAAGTTTATCGCCAAAAATTAATATAATGACAAAGAGTACTATTATTATCCGGATAAGGGTCACGTCCAAACATGATATATAACTAATTTTCAAGAATTTAAATAAAGTTATAATTATGTTTAGTTAGACTTAGAGGGAGCTCTTATTGTAGTTTGTGATGTCGAAGAACATAAAGCAATAAAAAAGAGACATGCGATGACATATTTTAAGTTGTTCGGGATCTATCAGGTGTTTCTCAATGTGAATCAAGGTATAAAAACTAGTAAGGCAATTTTTCTGTAACTAACAGTAACAACAATACAAAGAGAGAAGAAAAATAATGCAGTTTGGAAATTTTGTTGAGTAAAAAATAAATAAGAGTACATTACATTTTACTACAATGGCTTGAAGTTTACTTATATGATATCAAATTCTAAACCTATGTAAATATTGCACTCCACTAATTTTACTTTTATTTATATTACAGTAAATTCCAAACTTATTTGAAAGTTAAACTTCACCTCATTTGTATCAACTTAATAAAAAAATGCGAATAAAAAGTATTATATAGTAGTGAGAACCAGAATCTAAACCTTAACGTCTTTATTTTTTATCATCTCCCAACTATAGTAATTGCTTATAAGAAACCTCTGTCTAGCAACATCCTCGATAGTACACTTCAAGGTCATAGTCAGAGTCTCATATATCCCGGAGGCCCTCACTTCCTTATATGATCAGTAGACATGGAAAAGTTCATTAAGTAATATTCTCTCTTTTCTATTATAATTCTCATCCTATTTTTTTTTCATAAATAAAATAATAATAAATAAATAAGAGAGTAATATTTTGACTAAATTAACCTTATTACTATTAATCCTTATTAAAAATAGTTGTTCAACACAATAATAATTATTAGGGATATAAATGAAAAATATATATTTAATACTACATTAAAAAATTAAAATATCAAATTATTTTGGGATAATTTTTTTCTTCTTATTACACGCCAATTATTTTGAAGTACTAATTATGGTGTATAAACAGCGACGGATTTAGGGGATGCCCCCCAAGCTTTAATTGTAAATAACAATAATCATAATAATATATACACTACTTATAATATTAATAAACACTAATTATTAATAAATCTAATAATCTATGTTACCATTGATTTTATACAAAAAAAATCAATAGTATCTTTTTAATAATATTTGTTCCCACTAATTATAATTTAAATCCAACGAAATATGTATATTAATTCACAGATATAATAATAATAATATTTTTATGACTTTTTTTTTATTAATTGTTATTATCTTGGTTAACTATGTCTTATGTCTTCTGTATTATCATAAGTCTCATTTATCTATCTGTAGATCTAATTATTATTAAGATTATATTATATATACTTGTTATAAAAATTGATGACTTTTAGTTATTATTATATTTAATGAATTTGTTCTTTTTTGTTATAAAATTAAGATTATTGTCTATTTAATTGATATTGTGATTGTGAGACTAAAAATGACTTTCAAAACTTGAAATAAAAATTAGTATGAATTATAAATACATGTGTTTTCTTCTTATATCATTTGAATAAAAAATAAATTTTAATTTTATGTGTAAAACTAATAAATAAATTTATAAAATTCATTGTTTATTAAATATTTATTTGTTAAATAGTTAGGTAATTAATTATGTTAGTGAGATGAAATTTTAAAAAATTAGTGTGGGTCATACATCTCTACACTCTATCTTAATTCAAATATTTCACATTTTTTCATCTTAATTTTCATCATATCTGTTTCACTCCTTCAAACCAAATTCACCCTAAAATACAGAAAAAAATACAGTCCCCCTTCGTCATTTCCGGGATCCGTCCTTTGTATTAACATACCTGGTTAAATGTTACACCATGCTAATTAGTTATTTATATTAAAGAAAAAAGGACAAACAGTATATATAAAATGATTTTGTATGATAAATTATGAATTTTTAACGTATATACGTGTGTTTATGCAATTGTCCAAATCAAACCTGAGTTGTTGTTGTTGTTTCCTTTTTCATCCTTAATTCTTTTTAAATGTATTTTCTGATTTTGTCACGTGATACATTTGGAGTCTAAAACAAGCATTGAGATGCACTAGGGAAGACACGCAACCAGAGACAAACTTTCCTATTTCCTATTCCTAGCTAGTAGCTAGAGTTATACATATGATTTTATCACAAAAAATCAATATTATATGTAATATTACACACCTACCAGTATATATAGTTATTTTATTTTATTGTATATACGTATTTTAAAAATGTATCTCAAAATTAAAGGAAATAATTGATAATTTTGTGTTGTGTGGTGGTGTTGTTGACAAAAGAAAGTTGAAAACAAAACCTACTTTTTTTTCTGGTGCAGTGGTCTCTCTTTACATCGTGGAGTCACTTTAGTGGTACACTGCATCAAAGATATTCATGATGACAGATCATGCAATCAGGAACTTTCCTACTGATCGAATAGAAGAGATCAATGGGGACAAAGACACTGAACAACCATGCAATGCAATACTAAGCATTAAGCAACACCGTTCCCAACTACGTAGGTAGGTACGTACAGAACTATATATTATACTTGCACAAAAGTATGGCGCTTTACGTGACTGCCAGGCAAATTTTCCGTTTAAGTTTGTCCATAAAATGGAATTATGAGAAAAGAGTATACGAGAAAACACCTGTGTGTCCACTTTCTAATAATAAAGAAAGAATGAAGAAGAATATATGGGGCATTGGTACGTTTTCAGCGCTCTGGTGGGGACGTGTATGCCCAAGTGAAAATGGATCCAAGAGATATTGGGTATATAACTTGGAATCATTACCCGACAAAATCAATGAAAAGGAGAAAATTCTGGAATTGGTTATTACCAAATTGACAAGCTATATATTGGTATATTTTGTGAAAAGAAACTATCATGCATTGATGTAATTAATATAAGTAATTTAGAGCTGGGATGGGATGAATAGTCTCACTCCAGCGCCCCACCCACATCTTATCCATATTAATATAGCAAGCACATATAATAATGATATTTTTTTTATTCACAGCAAGCATAAGTGTGCGTGCATGGCAGTTTTTTAGTTGCTAGCTGCTATATTACATTTTTTATATATTGATTATTCATGGTTGGTTTTGTTTTGTAGGGGTAGTGTGTTCGTATGCTATCCTAGGAGTTTTTTCATCTTTTTATCACTGTTGTTGCGATAATCTGTTTGTTTTTGTGGGGAATATTACTTGTAAATAATTGAATTGTATCTTCTCATAGGGAGGGTATTTAGGACCGGTCCAAAGATTATTGAGATTTAAAGTAAATTTTAAAATACTTTTCATTTTACTTTAAATGAGAGAGACGTATATTAGATTTTTATGATCATAATATAAATATGTTGACTTTTTTTTGTTTTATAATTTTTTTAGTGAATTTAAATTTTAAGTTTTAGTTGTTTAATTTATTAATGGATTCACCATGAAGATATCCCTTGTATCCAATCTTAATGAACTTATTTGGCTTAAAAAACAATTTAGCAAGCATAACGATATGTAATATGCCCTTTCCAGTACCTTTGTATATATAAAGAAAATAAATTACATACTCACACTAACGGATCTACACCAGGTTATGGGAGCAATTATTTCCACAAAAATTTGTTTTTTTCATTAATATATCTAATTATTTTTACTTTTTCCCCATAAAAAATTAGTATTGTCCCGACAAGACATATTTTTAAAATGAATATAAAAAATTATAAAAGATAAAATAGAGAATAAATTTATATTTATTTTATCTTTCTAATTTTTTTAGAATGTTGACAATGAGAAAACCATACAACATTTTTAGAAAATATCAAAATGTATAGAAAACAATTATAATTTGTAAAAATATAAGCATTTTGATTTTTTTTGTCAAGACATTATATATTTTTATAAAAGCTTGTAATATATTTTTTTTATAAATTATTCATTGTTTTGTATTTATAATGTAAAATAATTTTATATTATTATTCAATTGAAAATATTGTGCATGATAGTTTATCAATTTTTAAAATAACTATTTTAAAAATTAGATACATAAATGATAATTTTTTATTGGTTGGTATTATATAAAAATAAGAGAAAAAGTGAAAGATGTAATAAGTGATGTGAAGAGAAAGAAACACAAAATGAAAAAAAGTAGGTAGAGAATTAAGATGGAAGAGAAGGTGGTACGTGATAAATAAATAAAAACTATACTATGTGGTGTTTATATGTTAATGTATATGTTAATTTTAATTTAGGGAAAATTTTATTTTATTTTATTTCTTATTTTTCATTCTAAAATATAGTTCTCGATAAGTTTTTGCACAAAAATTCTTAGTTTGTATTTATGTGTAATATAATTGGTTTATATTTGCATTTATAACTTTTCTAAGTTTTATTTAATGTGCCACACAACAAAATAAAAATAAAATAAACAGCGCAAATATTTCCATTGACTAGAAAAATGCTAAAACTAGCCTTATTAGCCTATACTAATTTAATAATTTTAGTATCGGCTTAGCCTACATTAAAAGAAAAAAACTTCTCACTCCTTACTTGACTAATATAATCATTAATGCTTCTTGCTTCTTGCTTGACCGTTGAGAGACATTCACAAAATAAATTATAATGAATAGAGAGTACAGGTAATTAAAAACATGAACATATGGCATTTTTTTTCTGGTAAGGTACAGCTCCTCCTCGTCTTATCCCCATAATATAAATAAGTATTAAGTACTGATGAACAGCATGTGTGATTACCACTCAATTAATGTACGCATAAGTTCAACTATAGTTCAATTGTGGTTCATTCACATGCGAATTTAAATTATAATTAATAAAATACACAACGGATCTAAAGGTCCACTTGAAAAAAGAATTGAAAACTTTAATTTTGATTCTATCAAAAGTCAAAACTATTAATATTGGATTTAGAGCTTTATCAGTTTTGTGTTACAACAAATAAGAAGTTGAGATTACTTGATTATAACTGTAAATTAAATTCAAATTCTACTACTGTTTGAGTATTAGCATCAAAATAATATATAATTAGTTAAAATTATTAGAGATATGATTCTCAATTCAGCTTTCACTTGTGTTTGGTTTGTGGTGGTGATGGTGGAAGCCAAAAAAAGTTGGAGTGATTGAAGAAAATTTGCAAATTAAAAACGATGATCATAAAATGCCAATATATGAATATAGCGACCAAACGCCGCTAGCAATGATCAGATGATGTTTGTGACGATCGATGGTGATGCACATGACCAGCAGCATAGTGTTTGAGTACAGCTGCAACTTGCAACAATAGTTGCGGAATATATAAACTATTATTTTGATTTTCATAATTAGAATTTTCTCTTAGGATGTTTTTTTTTTTACAAAGGAAAATCACTGCTTTTCCATTTCAATATAATGTGATATACATAGAGGGATACAATGGAAAGTTTGCATATCAGGATTCTCTTAGGATGTAAATTATAATTTAAAATATTATAAAATAGTTGTTTTTATTTTTATTTTATGTAATTGAACTTGAACTCAAACAAACTATATAAAATTGGGAGTTCAGACTTCGGAGGTTTAACTCTAATCCCAAAGTTAATTTCAAGCCCAATTTCCGTACAATAGATGGAACCTAATTCAGTTTCACTTTTCATGTGTAAAATGAAACATAGTCAAAATTTCAACATTACTTAAGTCAAAATCATAAATAGATAGGCAAGCACATAGTCAAAATTTGAAATTTTACTTGCATCAGAATCGTAAATAGATAGGTATACACTTGTGATATTTTTGCAAGGACTAACTTATGCAATTTATACTATTTGAAATTTGATTGATGTGGAATCAGTTCAAATGACGAGTTACCAGCTACCAAATCTAATGAGTGTAAATAATCAAGAAATTGCTATTGTACGGGAAAATGAGTGAATGACATAAATGTAAAGACAATACAAGGGAAAATATTGCGAGGATTAGATGGACCCACGTAAGCATGCATGATACACCAAAAGGAAGAAAGTACTTTGTGCGTCTTTATGATGCGTGGGTTCTACCGCACGGCCACTTGACACCGCTATCAATTTTCATTCATTCTTTACTTTACTCGACTTGTTCATAGACAAAATTGCTGTAGCTAGTACGCTTATATATATATACACTCAACACTCACGAATACATTTATTTTTCATCAGAAACTGTTTAATTAATTTCTGATCTTAACTTTTTTTACCAGTGACTATTAACTTTTTCTAAAGATGGATATTAACTTAATCCTCCTTTTATTGTTCTATAATCCAAATCTAACCCGGCAGAAATGAAAAAAAAAAAATACGTATGCAGTATTATATATAAGTTGTTCAACTTTAAAATAGTATTAAAAATATCGATGATAAACATATTGCATATTACAAGAGGATTTTTAAATGCAGATGATCTGTGAGTACATTTAAAATATTTTAGGAGAAGATTAAATTACTTGATAAAGTATTGTTTTATTAATAATAAGAATTATAATTTTTAAATATAAGGATATAGATAATCAAAACTTTTATTTTTAAAATTTTAAAAATATTTCATATAATAGAATATTTTTTTAATTATAATTTATAAATATTTTACTGTATCTAACATTGATTAAGAAAATTAACTATTGATTCGATAAATTTTTAATTACATAATTAATTAAAATTATTAATTTGATTTAATATGAAAGTTTAAAAAATAAGTATTACCAAATTATAAAGACATAATTCTATAATAATGAAAATACGTTTAGAATTTATGTTATTTTAATAAGAAGAAATCAAATTTATTATATATAATTTTTACGAAAATAATATATGTTTTAGTTTATTTAAAAAAATGTTATTTTTTAAAAATCTAATCTTTACTCAAATTTAATTATTCCAATACTTGGTATAAGTAGCGCCAAAATCAATCAATCCAAATGTCTTTTCTACTGAAATTTCCTTTCATCATGACTCCCTTAGTTGTATCGGGCAACCAACAATCCACATGGCCAAATTTTATATGTTTGTGGTAAGTTTTGTTAGAATCCTATGAAAGACAACACGTTGTTTGACATCAAGTAATGAGCCACTTCTATGTATAAATTTAGGATTTTTATCTTATTCACCAAGATATGTACTCGATGCATTTGGGAGAAGGTATCAAGACTTATTAACACAATTATCTGTAATTAACTTTATTTGTAGATTTAGCTAGCTAGCATTGTGAATTATATATATGTTGCGAGAGATTCAGTGTACGTAGTGGGTATTAATAATATTTATTAATAAAATGGATTAGTATATATCAATTATACTAATTTAATTATCCAAAACAGATGATTTAAAGTCAAACTGACAACACAAAAAATTATTCACATGTTTGTTAGTACATCAATATATTCCTCATTCATAAATTTGATTAAATAAATTAGTAGACAAATTTGAAGTTTAATTCTTGTATTCATTGACTCAGGATCTTCTGGAACCTGGCAAGCTATGTACGAGTTCTAACTTTAATTTACAAAATCAGAGTCCGTCCTAGGATGCTTCGCTGTTGTTGTTGTTGGTGCCTGGTGGGTTATCAAATCAAAAGCCCACTGTCCCCCGCATGTGTGTCGGAAAAGAGAGAGAGAACATAGCATTTGGTGAATAAACCGCTGGAATTGCTTGTGGGCATTTAAATATAGAAGCATTGATGAACTTGAACTTTACAAATAATAGGGAGAAAAATAGAGAAAAAAACGTAATGAGGAAGATAAATTCTTCGAAAAAAGAAGACAACTAAATATAGGAGTATGTTAAGCTAAAAAGCCAACATTGGTGTGCATATTTAGCTGGCATAGTACGTGTAGTAGTAGTGGCTGAAGAGAAGAGAAGAGAACCAAACTTCCTTCAAAGCAAGAAATAAATATGAAGTGGTGCGTAGAAAGACTCTTCAAAAGTGAACTAGTAATAAGAAATCTATTAATTTAAGCGTCTCGATAACTATTGTCCTTACGGTTAATAAATTAAAATAAAAAATATTTATTATGAAAATTCTAAAAATGCATAAAAAAGTCATAAATAATATAATTTTATGTTAAAGACAATGATTAACATTTAATTCTAAAAAAATACTAATTAACATTTGTCTTAATTTAATATATTGATTTACTAATACATTCTTCTTACTAATCAATGTTATTATGACATTGATTAAGAAATTAAAATAAAAAATATTTTTTATAGAGACAATGATCTACGCACATTGTCTTACTTATAATAAATTTTAGAATAAATTACAATGATCACTCATATGATTTATTTTTATTATATTGGATTTACCCTTTTTTTTAATCCTTAAAAAAAATATTATAAATGTTGGTTTTCCATTTTCACTGGTCACCCTCTAATTTCTTTATAACTAGTTACAATAATTACACCTATAGTTTACTTTTATTACACTTGTCACCTTTCTTATTTTTCATATTACTTATAGAGTAAATTATAATCACCATCCTTATAATTTGCTTTTATTACACTAGACATTCCTACTTTTTTGAATCATACAAAACCATCATAATTGTTGGTTTTTCTTTTCACTTATCACTCTTTGATGTTTTTTTGTGGAAGTTACCATTTAATGTTTTAGACATAAAAAAAGTTAGTTTGAAAATGTCTAATGAAAAACACATGATTTTTAATGCTTTTTTTTTTCTTAAAATGTCCGTATTCATTCATTTTATTTTCGCAATTGCTTCGTATTAAAATGATTTTTGAGAATTATATGTGTGTAAAATAATTTACATTAAATTTTGCCAAGCTAAATCAAAATTTGAAGTTCAATTAAGTAAATCTAAAAATTATGTTAAAATAACCACAGACAAAATTTTTTATGTACTATTTAAATATTATTTTCTTTTACCTTTATTTTTCTTTTTCATAAATGAATGTCTTTTTTATTAAATTTATTAACAGAAATTTCACATAATTAACAGAAAAAGTTAAAAAATAATACCAAAAAGAGAGTAATAAATGTGATAAAAATAAATCACAAAAGTTATCATTGTAATAAACTAAAAAAAAAATCAAAGATGACCAATAAAAAAATAACAATTAAAATATTTTTATAAGATTAAAAAAAAAGTGACCAATATAATAAAAACAAACCACAATATTTCATTCTAATCTACTCTAACTTTTAAAAGTAACTCCTTCACACGTGAAAACGGACACTTTGCATAGTTAATGACCCTTCCCTTGCATTGGCTGCTTTGTCGTAAATGATTTTGTTGAATTAAAATGCGGTATGTGCCTCTTCTTTGGATAAAGTCCAACACTTGCTAAGTTTCTGACATTCAGCCTGTAAGAATCATTCCTACCATACAAACTGTCGCCATTATTTATCTTTATTACTTAAAAAGAGTGAAGAGTGATGTACCACAGCAGAAACAAAAAGTTGTGTAGGAATCGCAAACTATAGTATATGAAAATAAAAGAAACCTAAGCTAGGCAGTTTTGTCGTTAATAAAGTTTTAACTTTCAACACACATTATGCTCTACTTATCCATGTAATATCCTCATTTCGAGTTTTTGTCATCGTTGATGTTGGATTCGGATCATGTGTAGAATACGAGTTGTGATGTGAGAGTGAAAATTAAACAAGTAATTTAATTTATATTTTCTAGATTAAAATCTAAATTTTCTTCATATGATAAAGCTAACAAATAAGGTTTAATAAAAATATATTGTGAAGAAAATTAGAATTATTTAAAATAAGTAAGTGTGAAAGAAAGAAATAAAAAAATTAACAAAATAACTGACTCACTATTTAAACTATTTGGCATCCACTCGTTTCCATGGGCCAAACAAAATATCCACCTGTTCCCTTTCTTGAAGTATGCTTTGAACAGGGAACAGTAATTTGGTAATTTGAAGAAAAAAAATCAGAGACCAATATTATAAAGTGTTAATCTATTTTAACTTTTTTCATACGGTTTGATATATTTTTTATACGGGTTAATCTATTTTAACTATTACACTATTTGCATTATTTATTTTATTGTTTAAAACTTTACTTCAAGATATTTTAAATACACTAATTAAAAAAAATGAAAGTATGGTGTTTAGATAAGTTTATGTTAATCTATTTTATTTTAAACTAGGTTAAAAATATTTTAAAATATAATATAATATTTATAATAAATGAAACTAAAAAAATATAATTAAAATAACTGATATATAAATAAAAAAATTACAAGAGTTTAAAATGAATTAAAAGTCTAAATTAATTAATCCAAAATATATTTTTATCAATAAAATAAATTAAAATTTGTATAAAACTATCATATAAAAATGTCTATTTATATTATTTTATATTTATCAACTAATAAATAATTTTGCTTAATATTTATGATTGGATAAGCTAATTTAAGGACTTTCCATTTTTAGGTACACATCACACAAGAATTTGTTTGTTGAGCATTCGTCTAGTTTTTGTTTTTTCTATAATTGTATGTGCCATGTTTATAAATTTAAAATTTAAAATTTGGCACCTTTTCCTTTTGGAAAATAAGACTTTTTTTTTTCCAGATATTAATGATATGTGAAGCAAAAACAAGTCAAAGGTGCGGGAGGAGATCAAGTTAGACCCCTATAATAACATTGTATTGTATAGTATAACATTCCTAATGTGAGATATGTTGTTCTTGGTCGGATTCGCGAAAAATTTATAAGCCTGATGTCATTTGCCAACATTGTTTACTAATTGTTTATTTTTTTGGTTCGATAGACAATTAAGGGTATGTTTTTCAAAAGTACATTTTAGAGTAAAAAAGTTTAGATTATGTTTGGTTACTTCTAAAAATATTTTGAGAGTAAATTTTTTCTTAATTTTTTTTTTTAAAAAAAAGACTTTAAATATTTTTATAAATTTAGGGTGCAAATTTAAATTTAATGAAACTTAAGTTCGCAAACTTTAATTCATATTTCCACCTAGATTTTTTAAATCTAGTTTATATCTTTATTCTTGATTTGCACCGCGGTTGATAACAAAAGACTTAGATATTTTGGGCAAACAAGCACAATTATACACGCACGCATACACACATATATATTATAATATCTTGGCTCCTATATGTATTATCTGGCTTGTTTCATGATGTTGAGAGTAAAATGAACTTGCTTTCTTAAGATGCATTTGTTAATTTTCTTGTCAATGTTAAGAGGTCCTGTTTTAAGGTTTATTAACTTAATATTTTTTCTAGTTAATTTATTGAAATTCCTTTCTTAAAAAATGCACAAATATTATTAAGTCTGCCTAAACCCTAGGTTTATTTTATTGTTGTTTTGAGACTTATTCCTGCCTAAAGACTTTAGGATGGATGAAACAAAGCAAGTTTCTCAAACAATTACGAATACACTTCATCTAGGTCTCCTCACATTTTGTGAGATCTCCGTTTTCAATCTTTTTATTTTATTTTTTTATCCATAATGAACTTGAGATTTTGTTTAAAGAATCCAAACTCAATTTTATTATGATTAACATCATATTACTTTATTTTTATTTCTGTTTATCTTAACAAAAAAATTATTTCTATTTTATTTTTATTCTTCCCATTTTTTATATTTTTATTTTCCTTCTTCTAATTGAAGAAGATGATACTTATAATAAAAACAACAAGATGATGGAAGAAAATATATTGTCTAGGTCATGAGCTAGGTCTTGTGTCTCTGTTCAACCAAATAAAGCAATACGGATTTCATTGGATATTGCAATACATTTATCTGCTCAATGCCAGCTAGAGCAATAGTAATAGTTGTGATCTTTGAAACAAGTCATAAAAGAAGCATGGGGGCCCCTTGATGAGATAGATATTCTTGTGGTCACAGTTCATTCACCACCGACAGAGAATCAAGAACAGCGACCAAGGAACTGTTAAGGGAAAGGCATGAATTGGGTTCACATTTGCCATTTGAGAATTGAGAGTAAAAGGTTCAAATTTAATTTACTGGATGGTGTCAGCAGTGATTTTCATGCATGCACAAAATGTGTGATGTGATAAATATATTATATATTGCATGCCCCTCCCCCTCTTGGGTGGACCACTGATCAAGTGAATTACTACTAGTGATTAATTTTGGTTGGGAACGGTGCTCTAATAGTCAGCATAATTGGCTGTGGAATGTGGAATCCAAGTGTTTGAACTTTGAATTCATCACGGTCCACGGTTGTTGAAACAAAACAAGAAAACAGAGTGTTAAGTCAATATAAGTATAAAGAATGACACATTCTTTTGTTTATATTTCTTCTTCTTTCTTTTCCTATATAAAAAAGTGTAGGAAAACAAAGCAGACATAGAAGTAGTAATAATTTTGCATTTTGAACTTGGTTTGATTTCTTTGAATACTGATGCATGTCGACATTATGAAACAGAGTTGTATTATTTCTTTTTATATATACACTTTTTACAATATTTTATAATATATTTTTTCATTGCATTACTTATTTTATACTATCTTGTTCATTCCTTTTTCTATTTTTTTTTTAAAATATATTGTACAACTAGAATTTTTCTATGAAAAAAGACAACGATAGTAATGAATGCAATGAGTTGTGCTTGTTTTAGTAGACGAAGTACAAGAAGACGGAAAATATGGAAGGGACTGAAAGTGCAGAATGAAATGTTTATAGTTTTAATTTAATAAGTAGAATTTGAACTCATTGTTGTTTGTTATGAAATGGCTGCATTTTACCGTTGGCCGTCCCATGTTTTTTTTTGTTGTTGTAGCGTTGTACTGAGCAAATGTGATCTTTCATGAGAGAAAATCATGCTTAAATTAGTTTTAAAAAATTAAATTTGTAAATAAATTAAATTTATTTTACCCTTACTTTATATTAAAAATATTAAAATATAATGGATATTCAAGATTTTTAAAAGATGTTATTAATTTTTAAAAATAAGTTTAAAGTTATTTTTTTTAAAAATTCTTTTAAGAATTGTGTATTAAGAGAATATTGAATCGCTCCTTGAAAATAATATTCTCTAATTTCATATAATATAAAATATATTAAAATAATCGAGTTAAATGTATAATTAGTTAAAATTAGAAAAGAAGAAGAAGCCTAACATAAAGTGGAAATTCTTTAAAAAAAAAAAAAGAGATGTTTGAAATCATTTTAAGGATTTTCTTAATGGTGAACCATGTCTCTTAGAAAAAAGATATATAGTATAATAATAAATTATTTCAATATTAATGGCTTATTTGGTAGGTGGAGAGAAAATTAAATTTTGAAAATTGAATTAAAGAAAAAAGTGAAAGGAAATAATTTTTATTTATTTATAAAAGTTGACATTTCTCTCTCTTTTCTTTTATTTTTTCCCTCAACTAAATACATCATCCTTTGTTTTTTCTTTATTTCTATCTTGTTTTATTTCACCCAGCTATAACATTAGAGTGAGGAGTCTATTTTTTTTAATATATGTGAAAATTATTGATAGCTCTAGTACTGTAGTTTCAACCTTTAATATTAACTATTTTATAAAAATAAATGATTTTTTTTACAAAAATAATATATATTTATGCCATAACTATTATGTCAGCAATTCTTAAGCTCAATAAGCGAAATACCTTTTAAAAGACTGGGCACCTAGTCCATTTTGGACGTGAAGAGACAGATTTATATATAATTGATTGATGGTATTGCTATAACTAGTTATGTTAGAAGTCCTTAATAAGCCAAGCACCAATTAAAGAGTGCCACCTAGTCGATTTTGGACTCAAATTGGTACTGTCTATTTGTTTAACACGTTATGCTTATGATTTTAAAATAGACCATTTACCTACTATACCAGGTGCACATTAAGATGAGGCTACTAGCTCCCCTTGATCTTATCCAAAAGACCAAGTTTAATGTTCCATTTAGGACACATTCTCTTGAGAATAAGGGACAAGTTTGATGTTCCATATAGGACACATTCTCCTCCACCCCTGGCTTAAAAAATTTAATAATTTAACCTAAATTATTTTGAGTTTGTTTTAGAGGATAAATTAATTTGACTTAATAGGCCAAACTTTTTTTTATCAAATTAAATCTTTATATAATTCATGAATTAAAATTAATGTGATTTTATTTATTTTATACTCAGAACAATAATTTTATATTAACAGAACCAAATACTGTACTTTCCCTTCAAATTCAGCATGTGTTATCAGTTAAGTTATACCCAATATATATATATATATATATATATTATAACACTGCCTTATTTAGTTTAATCCTTCAAAGCATAAATTTATTAACATATTTAAAACCTTCATAGTAACTATGTAAGCCTTTAAATGAATTTCAATTTTCAGGTTAGCCCTAAGCCTACTAAAAAAAGTCATGTGACAATTGGGCCTCGTGACAGTCTCGGGAAGCCCATCTTTTATTATTTCAATTGATACTACAATATATAATACATTTCTTTTGCTGGCATAGTAAGAAGTTTTTATTCTTTATTATACCATTACCTGCATATTTTACCAAAAATGATACGCGTATTTTTTTTCTTCCTTTGCTCATTTTCTATTCGCAAGTCTGCAAGACATGAATACAGACTTTAGCCTGCTACATGGTTAATTTTAAGGTTCAAATTTCATCTGATCTAATTTTACAATGCATAAATATATAATTGGTTTTGGACGAGCCAGCTTGGAGGTGGAGTGTTCATTTGGACTGTTATATTAGGTTCTGCTGTCATTGTATGTTCATTGTGATTGCATCAATTAAGAGAAACAAAACGTTATCAATAGCGGAGACAAATCAACAGGTTTCAACTTTCAATGCAATCAACAGTAATCTTCTGAATCTACTTAGTTTCATTGTGCCGATTTTTGCCTCTTTTTATGTTCTACTTTTAAGTTCAATATTCTATTTTGAGTTGGAGACTACTTATATTTCCATCCATCCAATGAGTGGTGATGTAATAATGTTGCAAAAACTACGAATTTGAATCTATGCATCAATGGAAGAGTTCTTCATGACCATCAATATCAGGTTATTTTTTCCTTTTAACACTTATCACTGCATTAATTCTTACAATCAATAGCTTATTCAACCATTTTTTTTATAATATGAATGCCATTTGAGCCAAACGTCCAATAGCTTCATTTCGTAATAATTTTATGGCTCGTGTTCTTACTTATACCAAAGGTGAATTGAGAGAGTTATAATCAAAGTTATAAAATTGACTTGTTAGTTAGAAAGAAAGATTTAAGAATTGAAGGAAGAAAGGAGAAGTCTTGAGTTTTAATCCTCCCATTAATATTAATTCTAACAAATAATAATAATTATCAGTGAAGATTACACCTTTCAATAATGGTAATCCACTCCTAATGCACAGATACTTCACAATTTATGACGTATTCGTTTCTTAATTAGTATCGGACATCGATACACTTACATCCAATTGCATTATATAGCTGCCTCTAGATCAGAACTTAATCAGGTGTTTTATATGCTAACCTCCTATATACATTTTTCTTTAAAATGGAGACAAATTTATCATCGTAACTTGAATCGTAATACTTTTATTGAAATTTGGTTAGAAAATACTTTTTCAATAAATTTTGCAAGAGATTAAAGACTAGTCATACGAAAATGACAGCAAACCAATATAAATATCAAGTACGTTAAAAAACATACATTAATAAAATATAGGAAACATAAATTCAATTATATTTAGAAAAGTATCAACACATATTATTTAACTTATTCCTTTTAATTCACTCTTTATTACTAATTAAAATTTATTAAAAACTACAAAATCATAAACAAAACCCATTAAATAAAAAGTGAGACTTAACAAAATAACATTTTTTTAATCCCATAAAAAAAAACTTTAGTCACTTTTAATACCTATATTTTTGCCGGTTAGCAATACAATTCTTACTGTTAACTTAATTACTGTTATAAAAAATATTGAAGTATTTTTAGTCTCTATAAATATAAATCATGATTTTTTTCATTTTAATCTCTACAATGTTTTGTGTTGAACACTTTTAGTTACTATAATTTTATGAAAAAAATGATAAAATTAAATTTTATAGGTACTAAAAGTAATCAACATTAACAATACCTTCAATCCAAGTTAATTGAGATCGGTGGTAGATGAACTCAATGATAGATCAGAAATAAGACAAAAAAAAGAGAGAAAGGAAGAGGTGAAGTAAAAGGGGGAAATAAAACAAAAGAAAAAAAGGAAAAAAAAAGAGCTAAAATAAAAGAAGGGTGAAAGGAGGAGATGTGAGAAATGAAGAGGAAAAGAACTAAAAAAAGGGATCGACGGGAACATAGAGATACTAATGAGTTTAACCCTCCACCAAGCTTATAACTTTTCTCCACTCCGTCCTAAGACACACCGTTCGCCAATCTATCTCCTATTCTATTAGGTCTTGTTTAACTACCTTTTCCTAGGTAAGTTTTGGTCGATCTCTATGTCTCTTTGTGTCAAGCTCTTGGTAACAAACTCTTCTTCATACGGGAGTATCCAATGGATGTCTCATAACGTGTCCAAACAACCTCAATCTATGCTCGTTTATCTTTTCACACACCGGTACTACTGCTACCTTTCATCGAATACCCTCATTTCTTATCTTATCCATCTTCGCATAACCACACATCCACCTTAACATCCTCATTTCTGCTACCCTTATTTTATGCTCATGTTGCCTATGTGCTAGCTAGCATTCCGCTCCATATAACATTGCAAGTCTTACATCTGTTCTATAGAATTTTCCTTTTAGCTTAATAAGAATTTTGTGGTTACACAAAAACCCAAATGCACTCTGCTATTTCATCCATCTTGTTCTGTTTCTATGATTTTCATCCTCATCAATCTCACCACCTTTTTGCAAAATTGATCCCAAGTATCTGAAAACATTTTTCTTAGGTACCTCTTGACCAAGTAGATACACTGTGTCTTGATCACTATCTCTTACCCAAGAAAACTCACACTTCATATACTTCATCTTGTTCTTGCTTATCGTGAATAATTTTGACTTCAAAATGTTTATCTACAATTCCAGTTTTCTATTAACACTATCTTTGGTTTCATCAATAAGTACAATATCAATTGCCAAAAGCATACACCACGACACTTCCTCTTGAATATCTTTCGTTAGTTCATCCATCGCTAAGGTAAAAAGATAATGACTAAGAGCCGAACCTTGGTGAACACTACCGTGATAGGGAAATACCTTGATGTTCCATTATAAGCTTTCACACATGTGGTAGCCCCATCATACATATCCTTGATTGCATTATCATACTTTAATGTTACATTTTTCTTCTCAAGAGTCCATCATAAGACTTTTCTTGAGACCCTATCATATGCTTTCTCCAAATCTATGAACATCATATATAAGTCTTTATTCTTTTCTCGATGCCTTTCCATTAATTGTCGCATCAAGAAAATAGCTTCCATAGTACATCTTCCTAGCATAAATCTAAATTGATTTACAGAAACCTTGGTTTCCCTTCTTAGGTGATGTTCAATAACTCTCTCCCACAACTGCATAGTATGACTCATGAGCTTGATACCTTTATAGTTAGAACAATTTTGAATATCTCCATTGTGTTTGTAAATAGGCACAAACATATTTTTTCTTAAAGCATCAGACATCTTATTTGTTTGAAAAATCTTATTGAAAAGATTAGTCAATTATTTTATTTTCACATCTCCCAAGTCTCTCCACACTTCAATAGGGACGTCATCGAGTCCCAAAACTTTATTATTCTTTATCCTCTTTAAAGTTTCCTTAACTTCATGTAAATTAATTCTGTGCACAAATCTTCTATTCAGATCATCAAAAACGTCCTCCAAATCCACTTCACTTTTATCGCCATCCCCATTAAAAAGTTTGTTAAAGTAGTTTAGCCATCTTTCACTTACATCTTCATCTCTTACCAAAAGTTTTTGATTTTCATCCTTGACACATCTTACTTAGTTGAGGTCTTTACTCTTCTTATCTCTCATTTTTGTAAGTCTGTAAATACATTTTTCACCATCTTTGCTCCCAAGATTTTTATACAAATCGTCCAAAACCTTGCCTTTAGCTTCCTGCACTGCTTTCTTTGAATTTTTTCTCGCTATTCTAAACTTTTGCAAATTTTCATCATTGGGACATTTATGTAAAGATCTAAAGCATTCATTCTTCTGTTTAATAGCCTCTCGCACCTCTCCATTCCACCATCATGTTTCCTTTGTAAGAACTTTGTTTTCTTTCCTTCACGCAACATGTTTTTCTTAAAATATCTTTGTTTTTTCTCCTTTAACTTCCACCATCTTATCCTTAGGTTTTGAGCCTTTTTTCCTCAAACTAAGAACTTTCTTGAATCGAATCTCTAGAACTACCAACTTATGTTGTGTCGCAATACATTCTCTAGGGTAGACCTTGTAGTTAATATAAAAATTTCTATCTTCCCTTCTAGTCATAAAGAAATCCATTTGACTATAATTTTGGTCACTATGATAAGTAATAAGATGAGACTCCCTTTTTCGAAAAAACATCAAATCATAGGCTAATGCAACGTTCAAAACATCTTCTCCAATCTCATTTCTCGTCCCATAGCCAAAACCTCCATGAATTCTATCAAAACCTCCATTCTTTTGACCAACATGACTATTTAGATCTCTTCTTAGAAAAATCTTCTCCTCTTGTGGTATTCCTCTCAAAACATTCTCTAAGTCTTCCCAAAATTGATTCTTTTTATTTGATTATAGTCCAACTTAGAATGCATACACACTAAGGATATTTAAAATTAGATCTCTTACTACAAGCTTAATCATTATAATCTTGTCGCCTTTCCTTTTGACGTCAACGACTTTATCTCTGAAACTCATATCGATTATAATTCCAATCCCATTTCGACTCTTGGTTGCTCCTATATACCACAACTTGAAATCAATTCCCTCCACTTCATTTGTCTTTTCTCCAACCCACTTAATTTCTTGCAAGCAAGCAATATTCATGTACTAAACATGATGAAAAAAAAAATTCAATTGTTTCTCAAGTCTTTCTCTTCCGGTATATCTATTGGATCCAACTAACATAGAACCGCTTTTTCTATTCTTTGGTCCAAACATAGCTGGTCACATGTAACAATGTCCTCGATGACTGCCTGGGTGAATAGAAGAATATGATTTCTTCAATTTTTTGAATTGTTGAAGATTTTTCTTTGATATGGCTACATGTTTATCCTCAAATTAAACTCCTTGTGAAGCCACCTGCTAAAGCACCATTTAGGCGGAAGAATTTGACAATTTATCCGAAATACAACCAAACCAAGTCAAGACTATCATCCTAGAAGTAAATAGTTAGGACAAACGAAGCATATGACAGGAATTAGAATAGGAATCCATATTTTCAATGCACTATACTCGCTTGGATGTATACAGTAACATATTTTGATATGTATGGGTACGCAGGGAGCCAATCACAGCTTCGTTAAATTCTTTTCATTCTTTAAAGACAATCAATCTTAGAAATCAAATTCAGCAAATTGCAATATTTTCATGGTCACTGACAGACATTGACAGATTGAGCACTTGATTACTTTTAAATAACAAAGTTCACGACAATCCACATTCCAGATACCAAAAGTGATTCAGTCTTTCAAAATTCACTAACTCCATATCTCAAGAAGGTTCAAGTACATGCTTGAGAATTTCTGTCGCCATTTTAAGGATATCTTGTTCCTTATGTGAGGTCACAAAATTTACTGACAACAAAAATCCATTTGTTAGTTCCTCGGTACATGAATATGCTTGTATTAGAAGGTTGATACAAGGTTAAAACTACAAAAACTATATTAAAACCCAGATGAACTTTCTTACCTCATGCAAGAACTGGAAATTCCCATGTCTGTTTAGTAACCGTCATTACATATGAGGCAACCTGAAAAAGTATATTACAACTTTGCATTAGTAAATTGCTTATATGAGATATTACTTGGAAGTTGGAACTTTGAAATAACAAGTGAATATTTATACCAAGATTGATGCAGAAAGGGAGTGAGGAGACCTAAAAAGAAACGACATTTCCTCTTTTTCGTAGAGAAGATCCATAATTTCTACGCAAGTTTCAATGCTAATCAATTCGCCAACTTTGGGCACTTTCCTGTACTCAACGATTCAAAAGCGGAAATCAATGGGAAGACACAATACGAGAAACAGCCTTAAATTACACTTGAACTGAATCCAAAGATCTTCAAGGAACAGAAAGGCAATATTTGTTGTGCCAATCTCAAAATTCAAAACCTGCAATGTTATCAAACTATATCAGGATTAGCTCAATTCATATAGTTGATGATATTGATACCAATGTTTTAAAAACAGTTTGCAATTGCAACATCACCGCAATATAAAACCTTATTTGATACTTGGGCTTCAAGTTAAGTTATACCTGCATGAAGACCACCTCCTGTAGAGGAAGTACCAGAAAAAAAAAACAATTAGAGAATAGAAAAGGATAAAAAGGGTTGGTGATGATGAGAATGAGAGAAAAGACAAATGGGTGGTTTGGCTTACTGCTTCGAGGAAATTCCGAGTAGTAAAGTGCTGTTCCTTGATGGATGAGTCAGCCAAGGATTTGAAACATGTAACTGAGAGAGGTTGAGAATCGTGTATCTGAAAATGTGACAATGAGAGGGGAAAAGTAAGGAGAGGAGAGGAGAGGAAGTTATGGAATGATTAAACAAAAGAAAGGAATAAATCGATCAGCGAAGAAGGATAATGCAGAGTATTTAACAATGGGGGCAACTTGCATGTGCTAGATAGTACGATTACATTACATTAACAAAATCATAAGAGAAGAGAAGAAGCGAATAGAGAGGTTAGTTTGGTTTACATGATCAGATTGGATGAGGAACTCAAGCATTTCCAATCTCAATGTCATGTAATTTCCCACCACAGCCACGGTTAGTCACCAAACGATTCAAATACTCAAACTCAAAACCAATATGTTCAAATTATTATACTAGCTAGCCGTTTAAATTCGCACAATTACTATCATTCAAATATCTAGCGAATTCACACACAACATTTTATGCTTCATTTAAACTTTCACTAACTCGATGTGAGCAAATATGAAGAAAAATTTCGATCAACTTTCCTATATGGTTGTTATATATATGAGCAAGTTCTCTAATTAAATTAAACATCGACACGTATCTGTAGCTTGTCAGCAAGTTCTCTAATTAGGCATCGACATGTAGATAGCTTTTTTTTTTCTTTTTTTTTACTAAAGGAAAGTCGGTTTCTATCTAGGAACATGTCTCATAAACCAAGGCTGTTAAGAAACAAGTTGCAACTAAAGTGCCAGTGCTTTGAATTGGATTGAGTTTAAGAATCTATAATCCTCGTCGAATGGGGTTGAAGCATGCAATATGGTATATTAGTACATACAGAAGCTTTTATTAGTTTTGAGTTGAAACACTGACGCCTCAGGCAATGCTATCTGCTGGAAACATACGTTACGTATAAACTATTTATTTTTTTCACAAGTTGCATTTATAAAAGAAAATTTTATTTTTATATAAGTTTTGTGCAACTGTTAATACAAATTAGAGAAAGAGAGGGAGAGAAGCGAGATAAATTATGTGTGAATATAATATTCCTTTATAAAATGATATATCTGAGGGGCATTTATTTCACAGATAATATTTTTAGTCCTAGAAATAGTTTTTTCCTGAGAATATAATATGGAAATGTTATTTTCGGATATTATTAAAAATATGTTGGTTAACAATTAAAATTGGTTGAGATTGCTTTTTTTATATATTTCCAATAATGATTAAAATATATATTTAGTTGATTTATTTTTTTTGGAAATATATATTATAATTACTAAAATATCCGTATTACAAAAAATTTTCACTACACCCCTTGTTTCCTCTCCTACATGTTTGATGATTACGATAATTGGAAGATAAAAAAAATTACCTATTAAAAAAGGAGCATTGAAGAAAAAAGAAAAATTATCATAAAATATAAGAATGAAATTGACAATAAATCAAATTACAGAAATATTAATTGTGTAGGAATAAAATTTGCAGAATCGGAAGAATTTAAGAACGTGTAGTGAAGGAACAATGAAATATTAGTGGTAATAGTTAGTAAGACAGGTATATATGAATTTTTACTAGATATTCATGTTTTATGAGAATAATTTTTCCTACCTCCTCTATTGGGACTAACTAGATATTGATAGAAGATGTGATTGTGTACTTTTCAAGAATAAAATATATCCCATGATTATTTTTTTATGACCTTATAATCAAAGTGAGATAATTTTTTTTGGTCTTATTTTTTCGGGAATAACTAAATAGTCCCGTGAAACAAATGTTTCTAACAAATGTTTCTTTTTTAACATTTGTTTCGTATCTTTATAGGGAAAAAAACATTTACTTCGTTCGTATGATTTTGCTTTTTTCATACAATATACACAAGAGGATGATGTTCCCACTTCCTATCAAATATAAAAAATTATGTCATTGCCAGTAGTAACAAACTTGCTCAATAATTGGCTTGGACTTTGTCTTCTTTCAATTTTAATGCATAATTTTCTTTTATATTTTAATATCATACTGCTGGAATCCTCCAGTATATTCTAATTTTAATTAAGTTAGCATAAACTATATATACAGAAATTTTAATTTGTTTAATTTTAGAAGGCAGTGATGTTTGAAATTTCGAGCAATTGTTATTAATCGGAATCTCGCTACGTACATTAATTAGTCCAACTTAATGGTTTAAAAGCTTTATTTGCTAAATTGGAGTGAGCATGCTTCATGCAACACATACTTGATCTTTTTCATTTATGTGAAGATTGAGGAGAATCACAATAGTTCTAAATTGTGTAATAATTTCAACCACTATGATAGAGAGTTTGGGTGATTTGTACTAGATCTTAAAATTCTTTTTTGGTCACAGGAAACCTGATGACTGCTAGAAGCTATCACCTATGACTAGCTAATGAAAGCATTAGAAAGTATATTCTTTTGCCTTAATTAGGGATTTTAAAAGGGATATTAATATCACGAAGTTTGTTTCCTTGTATTATGAGCATCATTTCATGATCATGGGTTGGTGCCTTGATCTTTAACCATTAATTAAAGAGCACATGTCATCTGTTAGAGAATTCAACACTAGATAGACCTAGCAAAACTCTTGAACTCACGACAACTATAGAATGTAACGTATTAAAGAGCATTTCATGAATTTTATTACTGTCGTATATAAAAAAAATAAAAAGTAAGAAAAAAATGCAAGGAATATGCTGGGTTGCGGAGATCAAGATTAAAGAATAAGAAAATGTATAATATTACTGTTCAATGATATATATATATATATATATATATATATATATTTGCACCTTCTATTGGATAATTCAAAAACTAGCTAGATACAGTAATAGATAACATACATAAACAACTAACTTCGCTGTATCTCTCATCAGCAAAAGAGCTAATTCTGTCACCTAATAATTTACTTTTTCTTCTCTAACTAGTATAATTTCCAAAGGTCAAACTAGTACTATGTATATAAGAACACTAATATTAATTAGTTAATGATTCACAACCGGAAACTTAATTGCTTTTTACATGCAAACTCATCACTGGAGAGAAATTCAAAGTGAGTTTTAATTTGTCTAAATCTCTCTGACAGAAACAAACTTTGAAAGCTTTTCAGTGCTGCTGAAACCTTGACTTGTGCTATAAACAATGCCTTGACGGGCCTGTGATCCGATAGTTTTGATTCACATCTACCATACTGAATTTGCTTTAAGCCGTTGCCAAACCATATAATTCTGTCACACCTAAAATTAAGAAAACAAAAATATAAGAACTCTATCATTGATGTACAAGGATGTATCTAACAAGGGGCTTTTTTTACACGAGTGAGAAAAGTTACTTAATCTTAAACATACAATTAATCACATACATACTTAAGATTGAAATTAAAGTTACTAATAAGATCACATGAGCAGTTAAAAAAGTAACATTGTAATAACGTGACTTTTGTACTTTAATATTGTAATTGAAAACAAAATATGTAATAATTGATATTTACGCACGCACGTGTCTTACCATGCTGGTGCTCGCTTCTTCGCTGCGTTTTTGCCTTGATAACAACATCCATAGTACATGTCTGAATTTGGACAATACTTGTAGGTTGGAGCAAATTTGATTGCTCCTTCATGCCATCCTTTTAACATGTTTCCCCTCATTAACTCCATCGTTAGCTTCATTTTCATTCAATTCAAGTTAGAGAATATACTAAAAAATCCAAGAAGTGTGTGCATCTACGTGTGCATTTAGTATAGAGACGGAGAGTACGTGTGAAAGAGGTATCAAGAGTTAGCAAGGTGAGCGTATAAGAAGAGTTAATCTTAATCATATACTTAAAACGAATGATCAAGATTAAATTTAAGTAAAACAATCTTAGTCATATGATCAAAATTTACTCTTCTCGTCTCTCATGTACATCTGTACATTTTAAGTGTATTTTTATTTATTTATTTAGACACCTGATCATATTCTAGGAGGGAATCCCAGTCTTCATTTTCAACAAGTAAACGTGTTGTTTCTTCCGGTTGAGAAATTCTGTAATTTAAATCTCCAAGCAATATTACGTGTCTGCAAAAGACAGGGCCGTGATTGATTAAATAGTGAAAATAATGCAACATGAATATCAATAAAAGTAATTAAAAGTAAATTCAGTTTGAATATAGAGTAATTGATTAAATGGTTAAAAGTCGGCAGAACGTAAATTCATTCAGTAATTAAAAGAGGTCAAATGGTTTTACCTTTTTAATTATATTTCAATATCTGCAAATGTGTTTTATTCTATTTGGCGCCTTTTTGCAACTTTTTCATTAGTTAATTAACTCACAGTCCCACTATATATAACAGAACAAATTCCTCACATATTCTCAAAGTTGATTGATTTAAGAGTATAATAATTTAGTTTCAAACACAAAAATCAACAAAGAATAATATTTAAGTGTTTTGGCGGCCTTCATCAGTATGTAGTAGGACAAATTCAGAGCTGGAGACTCGCAAATATATAGTGGTGCTTTCAACTAGCAAGTAGCTAATTCTTTATTTCAAAAGCCATAAAAACAAAAATAATATTTAATATTGGCACCTTGTTTTCATGATTTGTTGGGAAAGCAACCTAATTATTATTAAAATAAACCAAAAAGCAATTATTGAGGTTGATCGGTTGGACGGTTTCTAACAAATGTAGTAATTTGCTTACTCATGATCAAGAATCTTTCTTGGCAAATCAAGCATAGGACCTCTAGGAAAGCTTGTCCTTGAAAATATTTCAGCAACATTAGAGTTTCTATGCCTCTCATCCCCCTCTCTTCCCCCAGAAGCTAGGTGACAACACACAAAGCAAAAGCTTGTTTCATGTAACACAAATCTCACAGATACAGAACCCTGCAAATCAATCATGCATGCATAGTGGTAAAATTAAGTAAATTTAAATATAATCAAGTACAAAATTAAAAAGGACTTGCTCCTAGCTAGATAACCAATTAATTAAGATGTGAGATTCTGGACACTAAATGAAGTTGATGTAGACAGTGATGATGAATGATGAACATATAGTTAAACTGCAAATTAAGTGCAAAACAAATAGATAGATATCTATGATGCTTGTGTTGAATTGAAGTGGTATTTAATACAATTGGTTGGGTCACCTTGTTCCCTAAGCAGCCCATGATGCCACATCCGACACATGAGACACTTGAATGTTGAATGAATGGACGAAGTTCTCTCTTAGCCCATACTGATATCAATATACCAACCATTTGCTTGCTAATGATACATTCGAAATCTTGTGGGGCTTCACACTGCCGACCTGGATTATTATTATTTCCAGCTTCCTTATTATTGCAACAAATATTCTTCTTCACATCCTCCTCCTTTTTATCATCTCTGAAACTGTGATGTCTGCTCTTGTTTAGAGCTTTTCTGATTATGGAATTCCACTTGGTAGAGATCATATTTTTTTCATAACCCAATACATTGGATGCTTTTAGAGGCACAATTTCTTGAAACCTGGATTGTGAAACAGTTGAAAATATGTTACTACGTGCATGACATTAATAATTATTATCAAAAGAGGCTCAATTCATACCCAAGTACATAGATGTCACAGGAATTGTTGCATGTCTCCAATAAATCCTCCATATTCAGTCCTTCATCTGGGGCTATCCCACCCACGTTCCATGTGCTGACAGAAATCCTTAAATGATTAAAGAAAATGATGTCAGAAACATATATGATCATGGAGCTCAATCAAAGACTGCAGCTTTTCTTTAAGTGCAATATATAAGAGTTGTCAGAATTTAAGAATACAGAACTAATACATATTATGATGTTTTTCTTCTTACTTGTATTTGTGTGCATCCTTGTGATCATTAAGAATTGTTTTGGAGCTCAGAGATGACTGATTGTGCCCCAATAAGGGTTCTGTATTATTACTTGGATAATCTGCTATAAAATTGCTGCTTCCGAGTCGCTTGTTGAGTATCTTATTAGCCACTAATGCAGGCCACATGAACTAAGGAAATTATATGCAAAAAATCATTCATGTCAATAAGAGTTTGGTAAGAAATTAATTTGAATATAAAATGGAAGAAATTAATTAAAAGCCGGTGAGAAGGCAAGTTAGTTGTACGTACTTCAGCTAGCTTTCCAGTCATTGAGTAATGGTTTATACTACTTTTGGCGACAAAAAGAAATGATCAGAACAGAATGACAATTCCACAGTAATAAAGGAAAATGGATCATATTGATATCATGCTCATGATGAAAAGTGCAAATTCCTGAGTGCAACTTGTGAAGGAAGAGCTCTTATTTTAATGTGACGTACAAGAGGATGCACCCTTTCAACATTATATTGTTCGATCATATTTCAATATAGGAACATCTTAATTATACTGTCCCAGCAAGGGTGAAGAGATAG
>CM023948.1:41870856-41888562 GCA_013407115.1 Glycine latifolia
TATATATATATATATATATATATATATATATATATATATATATATATATATCAGTGATAACGATGATAGAGATAACAACAAGAATGCAATAGTCATTTGTTCGTAAGGGGCGACATTTAGGAATCACCAAATAAGCAACAATTAATAGCTTCATCTTTACTTCAATGAACATCGTTAGCTTACGAATGTGTTATAATGAACAGATCGATAATCAAGCTATCACTTTTGGACCCGTGAAGAACATTTCTTAATTCATAATGATTGACTTTCAATGAGCAAATTATTCAACAAACTTATTTATATAGAATTACATTTTAAATGTTGCTTATTGTTTATAAGAATTTCTACAATAATAGCCTGCTCTGGATGGTCACGAGTTTTATGTTTTTTATTCTTAAGTATACATTTTGAAACAAATTATGTTCATCTAAAATAGAGCTGATTAGTTCTTTTACCTAAATTTTTAAAACTAAAAAAGTAATTTGATTTTTGTCTTATATTGTGAAAATGATTTATTAAACTTTTTATTTTCTTAAGACACGCAACAACTATATCATTATGGTTTATAGTATTATCATACAAAAAGTTGAAGATTAGTAATCCTTTTGAAAATTAAAAATAAAAAGGATTCGATTATAGCTCGACGTGAATCAATTATATCATCAATATCATAATCATTATGAATAATACTGTTAGTCAATAATTATCATTATAAGTTTATTCACATTTATCAATTATTATCATTACTACAATACTATTATTATTATCACCAATATAATAACTATCATTGTTATAAATTACAACCATCATTATTATTATTGTCATCTTTATTACTCATTATTATCACATCTCTATAACTATTGTTATCACATCTATGTAACAACCAATGTGATAGTTGGTATTATTGTCACATTCAACTTATTTTGGTAAATTTTCCTAGAAGGAGAGAAAAAAAAATTAATTTCTCTACAAGTTAAATCCTTTTTTTCCCTGAAAAAATATAAACAATCCTTTCATTTTCTTTTTCTCCCAAAGATACTTTGGATAAACTTATCCAAACATACGTGTTGCATGTTTGAATTGGTTGTGAAAGACTCTTTTTATAATTGAATAATTTATTATCATATGAAATAAGTTTATGCTTAGATATTAAGTAAAAAATAGTTTCGAGATAACTTATTTCATCTAATTGTTCAAAAAACATTCTTCTATAGTAAAATTATGAAAATATGACTTTTTTTGTATGATTTACATTTAATTAAATTAATCAGTCATTATAAATAAAATGAAAATTCAGATATTAACTTTTAAAAAAAAATGTAGCTAGCTTCTAATCACAAGCTCGAAAATTTTGTTTATTATCAGGAAACTCATTTCCTACATTGAAACTAGGGGAAGACACACAGTGGAGAAGAAATTGAGAAAGTGATGATGAAAAATATACGAGAAAAAAGACAGGAAGTCAATTGATTCGGAAAAATATACTGACTACAACTGCTATAGCTACATCAATAAGCCATCCCATATACTGACTACAATTGTTACATACAAAACATGAATTCGTCTACCTAGCCTTCCACATGAAAAATCTAATTTGCTAATTGCTATATAGCTACATCTTGTCAATTTGGCATTGATTTATCTAGTCATAGAAATGCCATGACCTACGGTATGTAACTGGAAAACAAAAAAAAAACAAATGTGAAAGGAATGCTTAGCAGCACCTATACCAGTCTCCTCATTTGAAGGGCTTCTATGGCGATGGGTTCCCATTTGCAACACCATCACTATTATCAACCATGGTAAGATCTTCCACGCTGTTTTCAGGTGGCATATCTCCATCCACATGGTTATCAACAGTTGTAGCTTCCTCTATTTCTTCAGGCATATCAGTGTCCATAGTCTGCTGCCCACTTTGCACCCCATCTGTATTTGCTGATGGTTCTAAATGACTAAAATAAGGCCCATTTTGATCAAACTGATGTCTCAACTTTTCCTGAAAATTTTAAAACAAATAAATCATTGCTTTTCTTTTCTTTTTCTTATGTAAAATAGAGCCAAGAAATCATAGAATTTATGAAAATTAGAAAACTGAAAGTGTGAAACAGCAGAGAAGGATAGAAACCCTGATAGGACAAAGTACAGAACAAGAAGCAGACAAAAAAAATGCAAAATGTACTCGTTCAAGAAAAACTACTACTAAAAGAAGCTAGGTAAACCATATAATAAGATGTGAGAAATACCTGATACAGTCTGTCTATGATACTACCCATCTCCTCAATGCCACTGACAAGATGTATATGATGCCCCGATCCAGGATCTTCAACATTTCGTTCAGTATATGATGTAATCTCATTCACATTAAGGGCAAGGTGGTCAGGTCTTTTAAGCAGTAGCTGAAATGTAGGTTGCAGCTCATAACATTGTTCAAAAAGGGAACGACGGCAAAAGACATACAAACCAAGCCGAGCACGTGACATTGCAACGACCAATCTTCTTACATCACGTAGGTGACCAACAAATCGAGTACGCACAAGAGATAGCAATATAAAATCATTTTGCTGACCTTGAAACTTATCCACTGTAGTAACCTGAGAGTAACCATTTACAGAAAACAGAGAAAACTTAATTGAGAATCACAACTTTAAAATAATGTAGATGGCTATTTAATATACTGTCCAAAACATCATACAAGGAAAAAAAAATGGAGGTAAATATCTATCAAGAGAGGGAAGTATAATATACTCCAATACGAATTAAAAAGAATCATCAGAAATCAAGAACCCAAAATTGACACCATCTTCATCAAAGAAACCATTTTAAAATTTAATCTATGATTAAAAGTAAACAATTGAGAAGCATACCTTGCTTGGAGGACCAATGAAGTCATATGGAACGCATCTCCTATTTATAACATCACGGATGAGAAGTTTCTGACCATTGTATGTAGTCAAAATTGATATCTTATTTGCAGGATACCCTAAAAAACGCATGTATATATAGACACTGACAACATATTCTGCTTCTCCCTCATTTTGGTAAAACCAAGGAGATGGAGTCGTCTCCCCCTTACCAAGGTAATCTGGAACATCCACTAACTGATAATCATAAGCAAATCCAGCATTTGCCCTATTGAATATGACTTCCTCCTTTACAGAAGGAAGGTCTCCCAAATCTCTGTATCTCCAATTGTAAAGTTTAGCTATAGTTGGCCTGGCTCTTCCCTGAGCATTTAGCTCAATGTAAGGAATGCCCAATCGGACAAACCTGGTAAATAGACTCTGATCCATATGGCTGTACTTCTGAAAAGCCATATTCTTCACAACAGGAGGCAACTGGTGATGATCACCAATCAGAATGCAGCGTTTAAGCCGTGCATGACCGTCCTCCTGCCGCTGGAGTAACATTGGAATGAAAGTCTCAATTTCTAAAATTTGGGCACTTTCTTCCATTAGCAAGTTGTCATACTTGAAACCTAACTGGAGGAAATCTTTCCTCTTTAGAGCTGCATGGGTGCAAGTCATTGCCACAATCTTAGCCTGCTTGGTCATTAAGTAGTTAGCCCTATCAGCTGTTGACTTAAGTAATTCAAACGCTCGACACTCTTCAAGTTCTTGAAAGATGGTCTTAAGATGACGAAAGCACCCCATTGCAGCCCGCATGTCTTTCTCAAAAGACTCACCTGTAAATACAGGATGTGGTGTATCACAGAAGAACTCTTTGAAGGGAAAACGATCTCGAACAAATGTTGACTTTTCTTTATTCTCAGCACAAGCAGCAAGAAATTGCTCCCAGCGTGAATAAACATGAAGCAACCAAAAGTATCCTGCAGTTTCACAAGTGTAACCCACATCCTCGGGCAATTGAAGAGATCTTGCTAGCCTCTCCACTTCACTCAGCAATTCTAACCGTCTAACAAGCATTGCATTAACACGACCTTGCCGGCTAAAATCAAGATCAGTTGCTAGCTCTTGTTCTCCTTGACCAAGTCGAAGAAGATAACGTGCAGGAACATCTCTCTAAAACAAAAAGGATTAAAATGAAACAAATGATAAAGTTCTGTGTAGAAAGCAAGAATTTATCAATAAATTGTTACTAAGCTCAGAGTTAGTACCCTCAATAGAATAGCATAGATTATTCCAAATGAGAAAAACAACAGCAAATACTGTGCTCATCTTCCACAAAACAAAAAATTTAATTGAAAACAAACATTAATGTGGTGGGGCATTATGTAAACCACTCAACTCAGAAAGACAAGATGATTTGCATGTGCAACATTTTGGTATTTACTTAATTTTGATTAATTACAAACTTTCTACTACCAAATGTAGAAGATAATCAAGACATTACATGCATGATATCATGAAGATCATCAGTAGTGCAAGACTTCAACAGTAAACCCAAGCAATACTACGCGCATTTGATTGGCAATTGTTTTGTGCATGTGATAGAAATAACTAGAATTTTTACCAGTCAAGTGTTGCCTCTAGACTCTAGAATTTATTTGGGATCAACTAGTTCATTTAGCTTCTTGGAAGTGTATGAGGGGCATCTACAGAGAGATTGCCATGTTGTGTTACATGTGTCAAGTTTAGTTTTTATGCTTTTTTCAATTCATTCTTGACTTAGTTTTTGAGCATCTTATCCTTTTGCATCTGATCTATCCTTTCTAAATAAATTCTTGGTTTATGACTAAAAAAAGGCTTTTAACTGACTTTTGCACAACATATAATGTCCTAGACCCCTAATTATAGCAAATGCCTAGGCTTAATTGACTAATCTAACTCATAGACATAGAATAAATGACTATGACTCTTGAATCAAAGTATCTAATACTCTTAAATCATACTAAAACTCATCATTGACACAGAAGAACGGTTTCCTTATTCTCCATGAATTGATTACCAAAAATCATACTACATGCAAATAACAAAGCTTTAAAATGGTGACCCAATGCATAAGGCTCCCACCAAGTGAAGCCTAGGGAGCAAGATGCACACAGCCTTACGCTCACAAGCAGAAAGGTTGTTTCCAAGATTTGAACCAATGAGCTCCGGGCCACAAGGCATCAAACTTACCCTTGTGCCAAGGCTTGCCCTCTTACAAAGAGGTGCAATACAAGAGCTTCCCCTTCCCCAAAATAATAACTTAGTAATGTACTAGGACATTAACTACTAAAAATAATCAAAACTTCAAAATCACAAAGCAACATGTAAGAA
Organism: Glycine latifolia; assembly: GCA_013407115.1. Lineage (NCBI taxonomy): Eukaryota > Viridiplantae > Streptophyta > Magnoliopsida > Fabales > Fabaceae > Glycine > Glycine latifolia. The sequence continues at coordinate 41,876,076 of CM023948.1, forward strand.
TAGAGGACAAATAAAAGAACCTACCTGCATTATCTTCTCGAACAGGTCATTCAAAGCCTGATTTGAATGAGTAATTATTAAGGTTCTCTGAGAAGGACAATTATGATAAAGAACATTTAGAATTTGTACAGCTGTATCAGTCTTTCCTGTACCAGGTGGCCCCACAACCATAGTTAGACCAGGCTGAATGCCAGAGATGATTGCTTCAACCTGCTTGATAGGAACATTTCACGCTATTATTAATATTTATCCAATACTCATAGATAGGGAATATAAATAAGAGGATAAAGACATAAAGTACATGTGGGGAAGTATATATGGGGGATTTTGATCACCTGCAGTTGAACTGCAGCTAGAGAGAAAGGAAGAACAAGAAGGCCCCACAATTTTTAAAATGTGTGAACCAAGTGCTCTTTTCCTTGCTCTCCTCAACTGCACCTACTGACAGAAAGTACAAAGAAAACAGAAAGCCAACCTGGCCAAAAAGAACTTTCCGATTTCTTTGCATATCAGCAATGGAAATTGCTTTAAAACAACCATCAGCAAAACATCAACAAGTGATGGTAAACAAAATTCTATTCTTTAACAAATTTAAGTGTAGCGTGAATCTACATTGTCATAAAATCGTGGACTCCTTATTCTTGTCAAAACTTTTAAAAGATAACATGGCACACTGATCATCCATTTCATATGACCGACGAGGCAACAGTACAAAGGGAAATAGGACATGACTTGTGATGCAAACTACACTACATACTTAATACGTACTGGATCAAGAAACACAAGCATTGTATTTTTGCATTCCACATGCATCAATAGAACAGCATAGATTAAAATACTCAGATTCAACTATTGTGAGGAAAGCAGGGGCGGCAGAGAAAGATTAAAAGAAAAATCATTATGCATGAAAAGTGACAGTACATGATTGAGATCAAGAGCTGAATTCACCTGGGTGGGTGTAAATCTAACTGAATTTTGTTTAGGCTGATCTTGAGGATAGGGGCCAGGATCTGGAGGAGTATATGTCTCAATAATTAGTGCTTCTTTCTGATAAGTAGCATCAACCACATTGATATCATTTGTTGCATCAGAAGTAGACATTGCATGCCCAGTAAGAGCACCATTGTTTGGTTTGAGTGTTCGGGGAAGCTTGATCTTAAAAGGAGGCCTTGGATTCAAATTTTCTGAGCCATCAGGATTAACAAAAGACACCTAAAGAATACAGTGAGAGGAAAGTCACATCAATACCTTAACATACCCTAATTCATAATGGAAGACATCAATCACAACCATGCAACAATAACTTCTATGAAATTGAAAATGAAATACTAACCTCATAATCCACAAAACTTTCTTTTAAGTGATCAGCATCAACAAAACTATCTTTGAAATCTACTGTCTCCAATAGATCAGGCATATTAGTCCACTGTGCAGCTGAAGGATCCCCATAACCAAGAAAAATGTTTTCCAACCACTTGGGAACAATACAGTATTCATTCATTAAATCCCTTATTGATTCTAAGATGGCTTTAAAATTATTTTCTTTTGGCTTCCTCCTCATCAACACATTAAATGTACCATAAACATCTTCTGCCCCTTTTTCGGCAATGTTACTTACATCCATGTGGTATTGAGCTGTATCCAAAGCCACAGTTACTGTTCTCAGTTCCCCCTTTGGTGGCTTCCACTCATCACGTTTTATCTTTCCAGAAAAATCATTCATAAGGTTTCCTTCCTCATCACGAATCTCAATAACTTCACAGCCACGTACAAATTGTAGGCCAAGCTTCTGTGGTACACTAGCTTTGTCTTCTTCTTCTGTACTAAGAGGCTCAAATGATGGGCGAATAGATAGTAAAAACAATACATCATGCTCTTTGAGTGCATCCCATTCTGATCTAATATGTGCTCTATAACTGGAAACACTATAAGTAATCTCTGCAGTCACAGATGATGGTTTGACTTCTCCAATGTTAGGTTGTTTAACTTCAGTGATTTTGAATTCTTTGATTGGCACACCCATTCTTGACCAACCACGAAAAGCAGTTCCTCCATCATTATTAATATATGCAAGAAGATGTGGAACAGCTTCCTGAATGTCCTCACGTATCTCATATGTTGACTCAAGTCGAAAAAGATTAAAATTTCGAAGAAGATAATCATGAAGGGTTAAGAACTGTAAGTTCAGCTTGGGCAATGCTAAGCAACCTTCACCAGAGTAATTTATGCTGGGTACAACACTTTCATCCCACATAATCTGCTCATTTGGATAAAGGGGAAGAGCATTAATAGCTTCTTTTTGAGATTGTTGCTTCTCAAAATAGGACACCATTACTTCAATAAGAAAATCAACCCTCTCTGACCAGGGATCTTCCTTAGAGACCAGTTTAAGCTGGCATAATGAAACAACGTCAAACACAGAAGTATGAGGTATTAAAAATCAACACATGGCTCATTCTTCCAAGCATTACTATACTATTTTTAAAATTAATCAACACAACTAGTACATAAAACTATGTAAACACATCCGGTAAAACTCACAAAAGTTACCCCGCTACCAAATTGTAAATATAAAAAAAGATCACTTCCCCTTCTAGTATCATAATTCTAAGCAAAGGAAGCCTCAATGCAATTGCATTAAGAAGGGAGAGTTAAACAAGCTCTTAAAAAGAGGAGGAGCTCAATTATCTGCATATGTAACTGTATTAAGTATACAAATGCCAACTAATTGAATATGTGTGTGTGAGAGAGAGAGAGTGAAGATCCAAAGTCAAGATTATAAAAAACAGAAGAGTCAAAAGTTACATCTTTTAATCACATACCTTACAGCAAACAAAATCTCTTAACTCCTCCGGAGAAAGAACAGACAATTTCTTGGACAGATTAGCACGCTTGTGAATCGAACCAATGTTAGTCAAAGCAAGTTCCCGCAGCTACAACCAGGAAAAAAAATAATATATAAAATGTTGTACTAACAAACATGAAATTAGGGATAAGTAAGATGAAGAACGACATGATACTACAAGTAATACACAGTAGAGTAGGATTTTAGTGTATTGTCTTTTTTTAATTTATATTATAGTATATTATACCTTTTCCATCTTTTTAAATGCAAGTAGCTGGAATGACTGCATTCGGCTGTAATGAGATTCAAGAACCTCATGATCTGTTAACTGTGTTCCAGTATGATCATTAATCTCAAACCCTTCATAGAATTGCAGTAAATCAACCAACTGGGCAAAAAGTTTCCCCTTTTCATGCCTATAGAGTGCACTTAAATGGCATTTGGCAACTACAGCTACATCAGCCACAAGAGGCCTCAAATACCTACAAATCAGAATCAGAGTTGATGAATATATTAGAAAACAAAAAATATTTACTCTAGATTACCCAAAAAAAAAATGTCTAAAAGTACTCCATCTTCCTTCATGTATTTAAGAATTGAATCCATTTTCAGTTCAACCATACTTGCTAGGAAAAAATAAAAAAATTCCCAATTTAAAATATGGAAGCAACTTGGTCATCATTAATAACACTTGCAAAATAAAAATATGCATAAAACTGGAAGCATACAATACATAGTATTAAACAAAATAATTTAACTTAACCCTTAAATGAGAGAGATTGCAGATAGCCATAACAGAATACCTCCTCGTTGGCAATTGACTCAAGAGGTCAATTAGAAATTCCATAAACCTCTCACAGTACAGGACACAGGCATCATTAACTAGCCCCAAACCAGTAGCATCAATAAGTTCATCGTCCTCACCAGATAATTGTTTCTGGCGAAATACCTGTGAATCCAGTATCTAAAAAGAAAAGAAAGACAACAAAACAAAAGAAATTCAGCTAACTACTTTCAAGTAAAAATATTTTGTTGTAGGTGAAAACATTATAGCTTGTATTAAAGATTCAAACTTCTTAACAAATTAAGACCTCCAGAAATTCTTCTATGAGGTTTCTCACAAACATCACTTCAACTGTAGTTGAGGGATCTAAATGTGATCCACTTTCTTTCACAGGTTCCTTCTTCATCATCCTTTTCCATTTCTTGATCAAGCCAGGATTAAGACAAAGCTCCATCTACATAGGTAAAGACCAATGCAAACAATAATATTTAACATTAATCATAAAAATTTAGAATAAGAGAAACAAAGATCACATTTCATCACCTCAAAAATTGATCTTTTAATTCAATCTTACCTGAAATCGACCATAAGACAAACTGTACCAAGATTTCAAATTTGCCAGTCTCAAGATTGTCCTGCTAACAACCTCATCTTCCAAACTCTGCAAAGCAAAGTATTAGCTTAGCTACATTTAACAATGATATAAGGGCCTATTTGGTTCACTAGAATTATTGAAGTTAGAATGGGAAAGGAGAAAGTATGGAATAGAATAAAATGACCATTCCTAGTGTCACTCTTGTTAGGCATGCTAAATTATAGAATGACAATAACATTTCATTTCTATGTTAGACGGCCTTATCAATTCTCTAAGTAGCACCAACTGACAATCATTAACCTGAAGCCAAATTCCAAACGGGCATATTTAGGATGGGATGACGGGTTGTTATAATACATGTTCAGAAACAGGAATTGATGACTTAGAAATTGCAAATTATTTTCTTCCTTTAGTATTTTCTTTCATGATGACAATTTTTTGCCAAAATTAAAAATCGGAAACAACACACTCCTATTGTCTCAAGTTTTAGGAGCTCTAGCAAAACAACAAAATTTGTTGAAAACATAATGACTATGTAAAGCAGTAGTAACTCAATAATAATGTAAATCTCTCCTTCAATGATATGATAAACTTACACACCAATCAAGCAAACACACATGCTTTATTAAAGCCAACAAATATCATGCAAAACTTAAGTAAAAGACAAAGTGCAGTGGCAGTATACCTGAAAGGCATTTATCATAAAAACTAGGTAATTCGTCTTCTCTGCTATACTTAGTTCTCGTCCCTACAGTACAATTGGAGCACAAGATTTAGCAAAATGTCACAATATACATAGGATTCTAACTCTACCGTCAAAGGGCAATGAAGTAAGACCGCAATTTCAGCTGTAAAAATTAAGGTTTTTTGAACTATCTGCAACCACAATTGCAGCCGCAATTTGAAGGATTGCAATTTAAAATCTTAAGTTAACTCAACGGTAAAGTGACAAATAGGCACAAATGCAAAGAAATGAGAAGGGGAGAGAGATAGAGACCTCCTTCAAGCGAAGAACTCTCTCGAGAAAGCCTTTGAAAGCGTCTTTCCTCTCATGGAAGCAAGTCCAAGCGGCAACATTTTCTCGGAACTGCAAGGCACACAAGACATGAGTGAATTTTATACATATAACAAATGAATAATGGACATCATTAGAAGAGAAGAGAGAGACCTTCTCGTTGACCATGATGATGATGGACATAACATGCTCGAAGGTGGCAGTGAGAAGGTCGAAATAAGGCCACAGGTAATTCTCCAGATACTGGCTAACCTCCAGAATCATGACACGTTGCAAGGGAACGGGTTTCGAACCCTCTTTCACCAACAATTCGGTTTCGTAGATCTTGCGAACAAGCTCAGGGTCGAAGTCCTTCTTCGGCCTCCCCGCATCGCCGCCTTTCAACCAGTTCGCCTCCGCAATCTTCGTCAGCCGGTCGCGCTGAATCTCCGAAAGAGTGATGCTGCTCGGAACGCCGCTGCCGCCGCCTGTCTTTGGAACTGCCGCTTTCGACTCTGCTGGTGCCGCCGCCACCGGGTACTCGGCGACGCGGTGGCGCCGGAAATCGTATAACCCCGTGCCGTAAACTTTCGTCATAAGGAAAGTTGTGAAATTAGGGTTTTGGTTCTATTGTTTAAGCCCTATACTATGTTTTTCTTTCCTCTTGTCTCTTACCTTAAGATGTAGTGGTGGTGACTGGTGAGTACTAAGTAGTGAGTGGTGTTGGAAATCCACCGCCACGCACCCAGCAAGATTCAGAATTTGGTATATGGGCCGATCTATTTAAACGAATGCAGATTATAAAACTTACCAAGTCACGACAACAAGGCAAAATATTTTTAGATATATAATTCAAAATAACTAAATAGTTTTCATATATAAATTATATTTAAAATTTATAAATTACGAAATTAAATAGTTTTCTTAAATAAATTATAATTATAATTATAATTTATATAAATAAAAAACCGGTAATAAGGTTACAATTATCTATTTAAAAGTAAAAACAGAAAATCCAAACAAAGTAAACAAGCCCTTGATTTTTATAAATTTATCGTAAATAATCGTTTAGTTCCAATAATATTAGGTTATTTTTGTTTTCATCTCCTTAATTTTCATTTTGGTTCCTATAATTTTTATTTTTTTTATTTTGGTCTATTTAATTTTTGTGTGATAAAGACCCAATTAAACAAAAAAAGTAATAATAATAAAAACATAAAGAACTAATTAATGAAGTTACTAAATACCAAGATGCAGCCTATCTTGATTCATGCCAAAGGCAAAGGCAAGTAAAAAAAAAAAAACTGAAATTGGTGTGGCATCTTGCACCTTTCCATTCACCCTAATGGAAAAAGGGATAAAATTTTAGTATAACTACCATTAAAAAGAAAGTAAGCCATTCATTGCATTATATTAGTAATCATAGGAACTCTATTGGTTTTGGAGCAACTAAGAGCATCTCCAATGGGAGATGCTTATTGGGTTTCTTAGCCTAAGCACCTGTTTCTTGAGAGTTTCTCAGCGTTGGAGCACAGTGATGTGGTGGAATCGATTTTTTCCGCAGACCACGGATTCCTTATATAAGGAACCGTTTCTTACCAATTAAAAAATATTATTTTGGCATAAAAATCATTATTCCCGTTATAAAAAAAATCACATGAACATCGAATTGATGAATCAAAGGAGGAAGATGAACAATTCCAACAAAAATCAAACCACAAAAACAGTACCAATATTGATCGTGAAGAAGAGAGGAGTGATGGTGACGACATCATCAGCGGCAACAGCTCTGCGACGACAACGGCCTTGGCGCGAGGTAGCTCCGCGACGGCAACGCGCAAGGAAGCTGGGCAAGCGTGAAAAAGCTTGTGTGGGTGGAGAAGAGAGAGAGAAAGAATGCTTGGACAGGAGAAGAGAGAAAGAAATGTTCTAGAGAGGGACGTGTGAGAAAGAAGAAAAAGAAGAGAGAAATGTGTGGGTGGAACACGTGTGAGTGGAGAAGTTGGGTAGTGAAAGGGTCTGGAAGGATTGTTGGGCTTGGTTTGTTCTTTGAAAGGTTAAAATTTAAAAAAAAATGCATACAAAGGAATTGGAAAATAAACTTGTGGGATAAAAAAGTTCCGTTGAAAGCTAAAGTTAAAAAAGTTCTGTTGTGGGGTAATTTTTTAATTTATATTTCATTTTTCTTCAATTATTCATATTTTTATTTGTATTTATAAAAATTACAAAAATGTTAAGTTTTATTTTAAAAAAATATAAATATGTTGATTTTTTTGAGTTCCTTGTGGTTTCTTGCATTAGAGCAAAATATTGGGTGAGTTTCTTAGGAATAACATGGCACTGTGGGGACCACAAAAAATTGCTTAAAGAACTCAATTAGGTATCTCCCATTGGAGATGCTCTAAGAGAATAGAGCCAGTTTGTTAAGTAATTATCTGTCAGAATAGAGGAAAGTGTTACATACTCAGAAGATACAAAATTGGGAATGCAACAAAACAACAAACACAAAATTAACTTAATTTGTTTATCATTACAAAATGGTGCACATAATGAGGTAAACACACACAATTACCAACATAACAAGCTTACCAGATACTAACTTCTTAAAATGCATGTAATTAATAAGAATCGCACAAAAAGAAAAGCCACAAACAATATATTACTTTGAAGTTCTCTATAAACAGAAAAAAAATGAAATATATTTCTTTAATTATAAGTTAAAATTAGTTTATGTACAAATTAAAAAATTTAACTGAAGCTAATATGAGAGATTTTCTATGAATTAACTTCTCTAATGCAGCTTGTCAAGCAATCGAAGTAATTAATGTCATTGCAAAATCCATTTCTTCATTTGTTGGTTTGAAGAGGAGTCATTAATTTTACTATGTTCAGGAGCTTGTGGCAAGTCAAAAAAGGCCGAGGGCTACAAGGATAACTAGGGTTGTTCAAGGTTATGACTTATGAGACACATTCATTTAAATTCAACTTTGACTCCTGGCCATCAAGATCTGCTACTACTAGTGAAGAGGATAAGTCGCATGTGGATATTATTTCTTGTCACTTGTAATTTGATTTGATTTTTTTGTTCAATCATTCATGTTGACTAAGTATGGTATTTTTTCAAATGTTAGCTTTGCTTATACGAAAATTTGACAAAAAGTACTTCTGTTTAATTGAGGTGGAAAAATGGAGGGAACTTTGTAATTTTTTTTAATTAGATTCTTGACTCAATTAAATTAATGTTAGTCAATATTATTTGATATTTCAAGGTATGGCAAATCAATGGTAGTGCCAAGACTCCATTACCTAAGGAGGATATTGGTAATTAAATCTTGTAGTGTAAATTGTTACATAGTATTGTATAAATAACACTCCAGTCTTGTTGGTTTGGAAAAATATAGCATTGAGGTAATTTCAGTCGCTATTGTATGAGCTCAAAATATATTATGATAAATAATTTATTTACACTCAGTTTAGAGTGCTTACCCTATTGACAATGACTAGCCTAGATTTTTTATGCTTGGCCAAAAAAATGTTAATAATATCCTATTGTGATCAGCTAAGAATAGCATTAATAATAGAAAAATTACTTTAATTGAAGCTCAAGAAGTGATCATGTCAAGTCCCAAAGTTTGATACGACCCAACACCTCCATGACGGTGACACTACACCTCTGCATCCCAGGTACTTGATATACAAACATATATTGTTTTATCTAAACTTAAATATGTTGGAGATTTCTGAAATATACTCAATTTTCGCAACTGATACATGAAATTTTTTTGCTTCTCATTAGTTCTCTGAAACTTCAAAGTTTTTGTGAGAGATCATTATCATTAGTCTCCTCTAAAATGTGATGATATGTCTGTTAGTTGGACACATCAGCGATACACCTGCAGAGCCACATCAGAGATATCAATGACATGACGTGCCATCTAGATTTTTTTATTTTTATATTTAATTTAAAAAATGTCCATACCCATTTTTCTTTTTTTTCCCTTCCTTCTTCCCCTCTTCTCTTCTTTCCCTATTCTTCCTCCTTCTCCGAGCTTAACATCACCACGATAAGGCATTCCCTTAAGTTGATCTAATGCCTCAATTGTCTTCCTTACCTTCAATTTGTGAACCCTATCCCTAAACCCTCTGTAATTGGAAGGTGTGTCCTCCAATTGAAAAGGAAAATCGTCCGCGTGATACAACATGCTTCCCCAGAAGTACTTCACCTCCACATTATCCTCCTTCTTGGCCGCCTCCATCCTCTCCTCTCCCTTCACCCCATCATGAGAGACCTCACGGTGCGCGTACACGATGTTGCCCTGATGGCCTTGGCAAGCTCCACCAGCATCGCCTCAGGCTTCCTGACATGCACAATGAGATCGAAGCCGTGTGCCTAGAGGTCGGAGATGGAGTCAATGAGGAAGGCGTAGTGGTAGGGGCTGGTCTTGTCGAAGCCGGAGGTCAACTTGTCGTAGTCAGCTAGGTCAAAGCAGTAGACGAGGAGGACGGAGAGGGCCTCATTGTTGGCGGCGGTGAGGCACTCGTTGTTGAGGAGGCGAAGGTCATTGTCGAACTAGACTATTGTGGTGCGACAAAGGGGAAGAAGGAAGGGGAAAAAAGAAAAATGGGTGCAAACAATTTTTTTTAAAAATATAAAAAAATTCAGGTGACACACCATGTCATTGATACCTCTTATGTGACTTTGCACGTGTATCACTGACGTGTCCAACAACAAACCCGCCATCACGTTTTGGACGAAGACTAATAGCAGAGATCTTCCACAAGACTTTGGAAGTTTTAGGGACCCAACGATAAACAAAAAAAAATTAGGGATCAATTGCAAAATTTTGGTATATTTAAGGGATCTCCAACATATTTAAGTCTTTTATCTAATAGTAAATGTGATAAACATCACTAACACCACTACCAATGTTAAGGAAAGAAGAGGAAGAAAATGAAAATAAATAAATTAAAAAAGGATATATGTAAATTTTACTTTTTTTCCACATAAAAGCAGTGATAACTCTATATTGGTAAATGTTTTATATGTCAGAAACGTGTTTAATTACTATTGAATTTTGAACTTTTGAATTTAAGAAAGGAAAGTTCCATATAAAGCAAAAACCAAATGGATTGGAAAAAATTCTTACACATACCATCGCAAGTTAGATTAGAAAAACCACTTCAAAATATAAATAAAAAATGAGAAGCTTCAAAGATGAAAAATGAGAGACTAAAATAAGGCTTGGAGAAATGCAGAAAAGGGAAAAAGAGAAGAAAAGAAGCAATGCAGAAAAGTAACACAAAACAAAATATAAGAATGTAATTAAATGTAAATGAAGAGTTGAGTTAAGTTTGCTAAAAACAAGATTCAGGAGAAGATGCTACTGTCCTAACTAATATATTGTTTTATAGTAAATAAAGTAAAATATAGCTTCATCAAAATAATGGTAATCAAGATATGAATATAAAAATAAACACTTTTAATTTGACATGGAAGCCAAGATTGATAATATTGACTTCACAAAATTAAATGTTGTCATGTAGTTTATAGACTAAATTAGACATCATTCATTAATTAATGATAGAACATAATATAATTCAGTCTATTTTTTTTTATTGCTTCAATATACCAAAAGAAATCATAGATCACAGTATAAGATGAGTAACAAAAGAAACAGTAAGGCAATCAGAAAATAGATAAAAACCTAATTCTACTCATTGGCCATTGTTAGTCATCTTGACCCCTGTCACAAGTGAGTAAAAATAGAGACTCTATGTACACAGCCACCACCGCAGGTCTAATGGGAGTATCATTATCATTAAAAATAAAATCAGATTTCATGTCTGTTCCAACAATATCTCTACTTTTTGTAAAGCACAATGAAAAGAAGCAACGCGTAGGAATGTCATCAAAAGATAACAAAGATCGTCTTAGTCCGAGTCGAGTGCACTTTGTATTCTTTCATCACCCATATTTCTGCTGAGTGATACCTCATACAACATAGACTGAGCAATACTTTAAGTACCTTCAAAGTAACTCGTAAGGTGTACTCAAAAGCAACTGACAGAGGCACCTCTCAAAATTAAAATTCTTGTCTGTTAAATCAAAGTCAAGAATAACATTGTTAGTTTGATACATTAATATTAGTAGCCAGCCACGCCCTTCAACAGCGACCCGATTTGGTTTTCAGGATAATTAGAGTAGTGCTTATAAGACTCAGTTTTTTCAATTTGTTTCCATGCATCAGCTCTGAGTGAGAAAAACTCGACGTGGCTTGCACAGTTGCTTAGGTTGTAGGTCGCTTGAACTATCAAGTAGTCATATGTTAACGGATCATACCAGATACCACAGAGAGATCTGGAAAACGGACGTATCAAAGGTGACCAAGGTATACGTTTGTGGAAATCTGTGAATGGATTCCACAGGTAGAAACTTCGATAAGTGGACAAAAGTAAAAACCCTACAGGAACCTAGGATTAAAACATGAGGAGAATAGGGAAGCAGAAAGTTGAGGTTTAATGGAGGAGAAGAGCAGAATCATCGTTAAGGGATTCATTAAAGTATATGGATCAGAATGTTTTGGAAGAAGGATATTTGATAAATGAAAGGTTTTAGAAAAATTTGGAAAAAGAGAATATTTTGTTATTATACAATTCTTTTCTCTTGTCTTATTACAAAATAATGAATATGAACTCTATTTATACTAGTGATACCTTCTTAATCAGTGATTAAGATTATGTCAACATAAGTGTGATTACAATTCATTTTCTAAAATTTTCATAATTTTTCTAGTCTAGATATTTTATGATAATTTTTAAGTTGAATTATTCTAAATATTTCTATAGAACAATCTAAAATAAATCATTTTAGAATTTGGATTACATACTTTTTGAATATTTTTAGATATTGGACAAATGTCCAATAGATAAAAAATTAAATTAAATTTAATATTCAACACAGAATTGAGGAACAGCTGCAGCATTCGCTCGTTCAAAGTGTGACATTGCAAAGTGAGCCATGACTACACACATTTCAAACGAACCACGGATCTCAGCGGTGACTTCAACAGGATTTTATTTATCAATTCCCACGGTAGAAGCACCATCTTCTTTTTTCTCCTCTTGCCTCTGCAAGGTTACAGGATTTCAATGTTTCCTGTCACTTATCCAATTATATATAGACGGTATTAATCTCTTTTGAGCTGATCTAATCAAATCAAATACGTATATATACTGTATTATATATTTTAATTTTAATGTTTTTTTTTT
>CM023948.1:41888962-41949890 GCA_013407115.1 Glycine latifolia
TTTTTTTTTTATTTCAAATATTTTGAATGAGTTATCTTCCAATCTTATTATATAAAATTTCCTACGCACTTCATTATAAATTACGTGTTTAATTTATTTTGCACAAAAATAAAACTTATAATTTATTGGTGATAATAAGCTCTTATATTGATTGAAATCATACCATCTTTTCTTCTAAAAAAAACTTAACAATGCAATATTCACTAAAAAAACAATATCTGATTAGTTGTGCACAACAAAATAAAGATCCTGTTTCTGGTATAAAAAAAAATAAGAAGACGAAAAACAGAAGTATATCACTAATAAAAAAAAATAAAGAAGACCAAAACAAATAAGAAATTAGTGATACTAATAAGTGTTATTTTATCAACAAACTTTCATAATTTCATGAATTTTATTACTGAAGTTTTTTTTTCACAAATTTTTTATCATTTAACTTCTAATATCTTACAAATATTTCCATCCAAAATTTTGCCTTTTTTGCATTTTATCACCAAGTTGACAACAAAATCATGTAAAAAGTAACTTTTAAAATTTGTGTACATCAATTATTAAAAAGTCAGTTTTTATATAGGTGGTAATTACCACCAATTTCAAAAGTCAAAATCATTCATTTATTGTCAATTGTAATAAAATATGCAAAAATTGAAAACTTAGATGATAATATTTGTGAAAATAAAACTTGGGTGCATGGTAAAATTTATAAAATAATAAAATTTGAGTATTAAAATTTGTAATTAAGCCGAATGTATTACTAAGTCTTATAAAATTATTATTTTCTTTCATTTATTTATTAATTTGTGTAAAAAAATTAAGACGCCAATTATTATGGGACAAAGTGATAATTCTTTTTTTCCATTTTATTTGTTTTTATGTACAAATTAATAAACACAATAAAATTTCTTGGTCTGATAAAATAGTTATGAAAATTTTCATTTTACGTTTTTCATTGATATTTCACAATAAATGTATAAGTGAATATTAATCTTTAGTTAACATTCACTTATAAAAAAAATATAAGTTAATATTAATTGAAGGTTAAATAAATAAAAAGTAAAGATATCATTAGCATATGAATAGTTAAAAATTATTTTGAACTTTGAAAATGAAAAAAAAATAAAAATCAATTTTTAAAAAATCTGACACTTAATAAAAGATGGAAGGCGTAATTTTTTAATCAGTTCCTTTAAAACATTGATTAATGAGACCTAAAATGTAATACAGTAGTACTTTTGCATAGGTTCTAGAAATAAATAGTTAAAAAAAGTATCAATTCTCCTTTCTTTGTGCCAATTTTTCATCTTTCTTAAAATTACTATGTATATTAAATTTCTTTTATATTAGAGAGATAAATGATATATATTTATATCACCCCTCTCTCTGGTATTAAATATAAAAAAAAAATTTCTTGATCTCAAATATAATAAATTTTCAATTAACTTTACCTTATTTAATATTAGTATATTATCTCTAAAATATCATTTATTTAATTGAGATGGTAATTTCATTGACACTTTCTTATTTTTGATATCAAGATCCAATGAAGAAAAAGTTTAAAAAAATACTTTTAATTGAAATTGATGCAATTAAATTTAGTTGACAAGCTTTCTTAGTTAGTATGTCATTTTTTTATATTTGAGATCAGATGGAGTATATTATAAATTTACATATAAAAAAATTATGAAATTCAAAATATTAATTTCATTGCTTGTAACCTATGTCAAAATATTATTTTATTTAATACTTATTTAATGAAGTTTAGTATATGTTAAGATGATTCATAAGATAGTGTAGAATGATATAACACTATTGTCAATAAATTATGATATAATTGAAAAAAAGAGTTTTCAATTATAAATACTTTAAGTTACTTAAAAAATAAACCTTGAGTGGTTGTTATTATTTTAATTAATATAGTAAAAAAACTTTAGAGGCACACATCTTTGAAAAACTTATCATCAATATATGTTGTTTTAAAATTTTAAAACACAGACATAAAATTTTAAATAACAGATAAAAGAAGAAAAGAGTTTGTGTTTAAAAAGGATATTAACTATGAAGCTTAGATACAGGATATGACACGGGTTTGTTATACAACATTTTTTTTAATAAAGATACCACGTGTTTAGGATATGTTAATTAAAAATTATATATGGATGTAAATAAAAGACAATAGTGTTGTTGTTGAAATGTGTTATTATGCAAATGTTCTTGAGTGTTGTTAAAACACTGCAAATATGCAAATTCTATTTTAGCATCATTGCAAACACTTGCTAGAAAGGAATTGTTATGTTTGGAGAAGAGGGAAGTAGTATATCATGTTTTTGTTTATGTTTTGAGAAGAGAAAAAGAGTTGTATTTTGTGTATGTTTGGACCTTTTTTATTTTAACAATCCTAAAGTTACAACAATAAAATGAAGAGAAATAAAATCAAAAGCTACTCAAGTCATATGTAGCTATATTGGAATCATGTCTAACCATCTCGAAAGTATAGAAGCCGTATCCCAATTGTGTCCTACTTTTAAAAAAGTGTATATTTCTGGGATACGTATCGGGACATATCGGACGGAGGAATATCGTGTCCAACATGGATAGGACATAGATACTTTCCCATTTTTTGAAGTATCGTGGCTTCATAGGATATTAACATGAAGTAGTCAAGCAATTACCATCTTATCTGTTATTGTAATGAACATCAACAATACAGGCATTCGACGATGAATAGAAGCTAGCAATTGAGCATAACAATGAAAAACAAGTATTGTCTCTAAATAATTAAAGCATGAAAAGGAGAGGAAAAAAAGATTTGTAAATGGAGCTAAATAGTTGCACCTGCATGTGCATGTGCATGTGCTTGAACATAACTGACCAAGTGAAAAAACAGCATGCACTAGTTGTTCTTACATGATCACAGGGTATCACGTTTGATGTTAGCATAAGGATCAAAAGGCGCAACAAAACCATCAGATCCAGAAGCAGCGCTATGATCATCCCTGTAAAACCCTTGAGATGATTGGTCAAAGTCAAAGATTCCAAAGCCGTGAGAATTAATATAAGGTGGGTGCGGGCGTGGGTGCATCACATTAGTATTCATCCCCATTGCAGAAGAAGCGCGTCTGACAGAAGCAGGTTCTCCTTCGCTGTCGCGGTAACGGTGAAGGTAAAGAGAGAGAGGGTGAGCGTAGTTGTCGAAGCCAAGCTTCTCCATCGCCCACAACACATCCTCTGCGGTCACCGTCTTCCGCTGCTCCCGCTGGCACCGCTCGTTCGCCTCCGCCGTGATGAAACTGATGTACTCAGACACGCACTCCTGGATCGTCTCCTTCGCGTCGTCTGAGATTTTCGCGTGCGCCGGCAGAATCCGACGCATGATCCTTATCACGTTCGCTATCGGCATGTACTGGTCCTGTTCCCTCACTCCCGCCATTGTACCCTCAAAAACAGTCACCAGATGACTAAACACACGAATTGTTAATTAAATCAACATAATAGCCGACCAACGTTATTTTAGTTTAAAATAGAGATGCATGCAATGACAGATAAATAAACAAAAATAAAATCACGTTAGAAGGTTCGAAACTTCACCTCGCTGGCTGGCTAGAGCTTAGTATAGTGTAAGATGGTGTGACCTCTAACCCTAACGGAGTATTCCGGAACCGTTGGTTTTGAGAAAGGGTCTATGATGAGAGAGAGAGAGAGGGGAGGGTGCATGTGCAGTGCGAGTAGTGAATCGGCTATGGGCAAGAGGAGAGATAAGAAAAGGGTGCCTATGGTGGGTTGGTTTACTGATGAAGCATGGTAGAGGATTTATGGAAGATGCTACTAACATTTATCATGCGTTCAATCACATAGCCAATGGGGTGAAGCAGTTCATATTTCAATACACACAAGATAGAAAAAAGTCATGGGAATCTGCACAGAAGAGACATTTACTACTCTTGAAAATCTCACACTTATTTATATCTATTTAATGAAGGTTTGAATTTTGTTTTAATGCCTCGTACGTTAATGCTAATTCATTTTGATTTACATGGCCTATTTAATTGCCCATAATAGTAATATTTATTGATACTAAATTTTTAAACTAATTAAACCAGAGGAGGTACTAAAAGGTGAGAAATGGCATTTAAGAGACCCAAAAGTAAGAGAAAAAAAACAAAGGGGAAGCGCGCAACAAGAAGCAAAATTAAGCAGAAATTGTATCTCTAAGCTATATATACTAGTTCAAAAACAAATTAAACACAATATGTCCTTCCAAAGATATGAGAATAGACAAATTATGCAGAAAATATATACACTATTTTTTTTTTAAGAAATTGGGTGTTCATGTTAGCACTTTGATATAATAATATTATGTTTAAGAGGTAGTTGTGATTATAACGACCTTGAAACAAGTTTGGATTTGCGTCTCTTAAATGAGTGTTATAAGGAAACCGGATTCGTGTGACCGAGTTGATACTTCGAAGAGTAAATAGAACTATTATGGGATAGTGTTGACGTGGAGGACGGGCCCCGGACAAGGACGAAACCTTGGATTTTATAAAGTACCAAGGTAGGACTCCAGATAAGGGCGGAACCTTGGATTTTATAAAGTATCAAGTTAGGACTCCGGACAAGGGCGGACCTTGGATTTTATAAAGTATCAAGGTAGGACTCCGGACAAGGGCGGACCTTGGATTTTGCCAAGAGAAGCTTTTGAACTATGTACTAGTACCATGAACCTGCACAAGGTTGTTTGGGTTGCGCCTACCGAGATGGACGAGGTTGTCTGCGCATACCGAGTTGGACAAGGTTATCTGGGTTGCGCATACCAAGTTGGACAAGGTGATCCGGGTTATACATGCCGAGCTAGTCAATGTAGACTTTTAGCGAATCAAAGTGAGCCCAGCAACACTTGTGATAAGGAAGTGAGCCTGGCAGCATAAGTGGAAATGAAGTGAACCCGACAGTCACAAGTAAATATGATGTTAAACGAGGTTTAACGCTCTTAGCTCGTCAATCCGGCAGACCCAACTCGGCAGTTGGCACCTTCACAAACTCACCTTACACAGGTGAGCAGAGTTGACTACCAGGTTACTTAAGTGACGTGTGTTGACTTAAGTGACGCGTGTGGACTTAAGTGACGCGTGTTGACTTAAGTGACGCGTGTTAACTCATAGGGTATTTAAGTAACGTTCTCTTGGGTCATTACTTGAGTGACCCATTTCTTTTACTTCTTGGCAAAAACACTAGCAGTTTCTTTCGTTCTCCGTTTTCTCCATTGTCAAGCGAGAAAAGTAGGGGTGTTCGCGGATCGATTCGGATCGGTTTTGGCCAAATTTAGGACCCAACCCAATCAAATTTGATCGGTTCGGTTCGGTTCGGTTTTCAGAAAAAAAAAATTGAAACCCAACCCAACCCAACCCGTTCATGAACAGTTCGGTTCGGTTCGGATCACCGGGTTACCCATTTAATTTTTTTTTTAGAATTACTATTTTATCACGATTCTTTCAAATATCTCATACAATTAACACAATATTATCAAATGTATGAAAGTAGTAAAATTGATTCATTTAATACCATCAACATAATATTATAAAATAGACTTATAATATAAATTAAAACAAAAGATTTGTGAACAATATTTACTATAATAGTCTACCTTTACACAACAATTATCCCAGTTGGTATCCTTGTTTCCCAGCAAAAAGCTCTAGTCTAAATTCACCAAGAATAGAGATAGATTGATATCCTTGTTTCCCAATCAGACTGGTATCCTAGTTTCCCAGCCAGAAGTTGCATGTCTCAATTCATCAAGAACAGAGACAAAACTGGTATTCTAGTTCCCAGCTGCGACCTTTTTCAAAGTCAAGAAGAAGAATACAATAAGACAGTTACATTTACGCTTATATTCCTTAAGCAAATAGGTATCTTTAAATCAGTTGAAGAATCAAACTTGTCAAACAATTCTCTCAATGATGCAAACATAAACTCTCTAATACTCTATTATTTGGAATGGAATGCATACATGAACACCAAAATATGTTTCTATTTATACTAATTTAAAGATATGATTTTAACCAATTTTTGAATACAATCCTAAATATATTCTATCATATTATCCAATGTAATCTTAAAGATATTCTATTATATTATGCAATGCAATCTTAAAAATATTCTATCCTATTTTTTAATGCAATATAAAAAAATATCCTATCTTATTTTTGAATGCAATCTTAACCATTTATAATATCTTACCTTTTTTTATTGTCAAATTGTTTTTTTTAATTTTTAATATATATATATATATATATATATATAAATAAAATTTATATTATTATTACGGATTTACGGATCGGGTCATCGGATCAACGGATCTGTAAATCTAAACCCGTAACCCAACCCATACATGAACGGTTTTGATCGGTTCGGTTCGGTTTTGACCCAAATATATAAATGACCCAACCCAAACTGTTCAGATCGGTTCGGATCGGTTCGGGTTCACGGGTGACCCATACCCGTGAACACCCCTAGAGAAAAGCTTCATAACTACTCAATCCTTGGCCAAAATCCTTCGCGTCCAACTTAAGAGTTGAAAAAAATCGCTCAGTAAGTTAGATTCCAACCTCTGCTCTTTGTGAGAACCATCAGACAGGGAGATCGTTTTCTCCAAAGACCTTCGCCTAGTTTCGATTTTTTTAGGGGAAAAGAATAGTGTTTCCTTGCATGGAACGGTTGAAGACCGTTACTGATTGCTTGTATATCCTTGTGTAGGGCGTGATACAGAGGGTACTTGTGGCTGTGACCACGAGGCCGTAAAGGCTAGTATAGCGCTTAAAGCAGATAAGCTCTTTGTTCTTGGGAGTTTTCCCTTGACTGTGTTCCACCATACTACGAGGAAGTGATGATTATTGTATGTCATGATGCATATAGTATTGAAATTGTGTGTTACTGCCTTTTTATTGAGAACATGTATATGATGTACATTGTGATGATATGTTGTATGATTGATGAGATTCTCTGGTCAGTAGAATGAACTAAATATGAAATTCTCTTAGAGCCAAAGTCATGTGGAACAACTCTAAGTGGTCAATATATGTATATAAATAAAACCTGAGAGAATGTGCCCTTAAGTGGATGATCTTCTCTTGCTATATCTGTGTTACATTCCCAATGTTGGTAGCGCCCAACAGAATGACACTTGTGTTATGATATACATGTGATGTATCTTATGAGAGCCATGATGGTGATGGCTAGATTATGTGATGCCTATTTTGGTATTATGTATCGTGGAAGTGAACCAGGGGGAGGAGAGGCCTCCAAAAACCCTGAGTTTACTGAGATTGTATCTCACCCCGGTTGGGGATTATATGTCAATCCGATGGATCCTGAGACAAGAGGCCAGGCCTGCATGGGGTTCTGAGTGAACCTTAGGCATATTGTCTTCATGTTGAGAGCATGTTGGCTCATTATCTTGTTATGTCCTTATACATATTGTCTTCATGTTGAGAGCATATCGATAATTAAACTCGAACCATATCTTCTTTCTGCTAGTGGCCAAATTATGGTTTGTAGTGTAGATTTGATTATTCTTAAAATGTGAGTTTGAACCTAACTCAACCCCAAAACTAGCTCATAGGGTGAGGATTGTCACCCACTTATATACTTTATCTTGACACTATCTCTAGCCGATGTGAGATTTTGATTTTTTCTCAATACACCCTCTCACATCCAGTACTTTTGGCTTGGTACGTGAATAATATAGTAGGTGACCCATTAATAGATTTAGGATAGGCTCTGATACCATCTTAGAATGTGGATTTTGACCTAACTCAACCCCAAAAATTAGCTCATGGAGTGAAAGTTATCCCCTACTTATATATTTTATCTTGATACTATCTCTAATCAATGTGAGACTTGAGTTTTTTTCCAATAACTATCTATACTGTATTGTTTCAGAGTTTCTCAATCTTGCAACACGTTAAGCCAATAGCTCACTTGGAATTTGATGCCCACCCTGCATGCATAATAAGTGACACTAAGAAAGGTAGGAGTATTTGATGCCCCACCCTGCATGCCCACGTGCAACACCTTTTAATTGAAACATTTTATTGATCTTTCAATTTTTTATAACTTATGTAGTGACTCTTTTAAATATGTTTTTTTCTTTCTTTCAAGAAATTGTTACAATTATTTTTTTATTTATATATACGACAATTCATAATAAAATCACATTTAATCAAGTTCATGATTTTTAATTAATTATCATAATATATAAAATTAACATATCTATATCCTACCTAGCTTAAAGCCATTTTAATAAAACTGCTTATCTTAATTTTTAGCAACGTTTTTAAAAACACTAATAGAGCAAATTAATTAAAATTATTATGTCACCTGTGTATATAAAGGGGTTTTAAACCAAATAAAAATGATACTTATTTGGAAGTAATTATTGAAAGTGTGGTTTGTTAGGCATGGATGCTTATTTAAACATCAGCGTTAAACATGATTAGTGAGTCCCACGTACAATCAACTTTTAATAAATAATATTTATATAATAAAAAAGTAAGAGTAAATTACAACAATACTCTTTGTAAGTTTTTTTTTAATTGCACATAAATTTTCTGCATTTTTTTTTATCATTATAGCAACCCTTTTATAGGGTATACATTGTAATGTTTTGCAAATAATTAAGGGGGTGATGCAATGTGTGAGGACTATCAATGTAATGTTTTAAAACAATTAGAGAATTAGTGTAGGTGTAAAGAGTGAGGAGGCATTATACGTAATTTCAAGAAACCTTAAGGTTATTTCTGTAATTTACTTTAAAGGTAAAAATAAGATGCATTCATAAGATTGAAAAAAAGACAAATGATACTGCTTGTACAATAAATTCTACTATTAAGATAAAAGAGTCAGAAATTTGAAATATAATAAATGATGAATGAAGAAAGATAAACATAAAAAATTGTGTTTATAAATTATTAATATTGTATAAATTGTTATATGTGTATCCCATATAAATATAATATCTAATGTGTAATTAAGAGTGAGACACATTTAAGATGTGTTGGAAGTAAAAATGAAAAATGACCTTGATGTAGAATTATAAAAATATAAAATATAAAAAGCAAGAATAAATTATGTAATGATAGCTATTTCAAAAAGTGTAAAAAGTAATAAAAAAAATGTAGAGTTTGACCTCTTAGAAAATTTGCTTCTTTTATAGGCAATTTCAACTATAATAGCTTAATAATTTCCAGTACTATTAATTTTTTCACCAATTAAAATTAAAGTGTCACATTCATAATATATTTAAGGTTCTTTTCGGTAGAGTGAAAAAAATGTTTGAATTAAAGTAGAATATAAAAGTAAAAATCTAATCTTATTTTATCATTAATTTCTTTTTTTCCCATTATGTTTCTCTTCACGCTAAAGCCTAAGAGAAATATTAGGAACATATTTTCTTAAATACTCTCTTGACGCATGTTCTCTAATTAGTTAATTTGGTCTTTAAATTTTTTAAAAGTTCAATTTAATTTTAAGTTCTTAAAAATTAATCAATTTAATCTTAAAATTCTTAAAAATAATTCAATTTGATCCCTAAATATTTAAAAGGTTCAATTTATTTATCAATTTTTTAAAAATTAGGAACCAAATTGATTTATTTTAAGAATTTGAGATTAAATTTAATCTTTTAAAAATTTGAGGATCTAATTGATTTATTTTTAACAACTCGATAATTAAATTAAACTTTTTAAAAATTTGAAAACTGAATTGAACAATTTAAAATAATTTAATGATCAAATTGATAATTAAACCAAAAATAAGACACACTCTATCCCTACCATATAAACAATTAAGAAAATTAGTAAGAGAATTGAAAATTATTCTTATTTTTGTTTAGCACTGACAATTTTTTCCGGACCGGTTCAAAGTGAGTAATTCCTAAAGTAAATTTTTAAAAGATTTTTTTATATTTTAAAAGAAATATTCATATATTAGACCTTTTTACTAATATATGTGATTTTTTATTGACATATATGACATTTTTTTACTTTATAAAAATTAATAACAAATAATATTTTATTAGTGATCTAAAACTTGAGTTTTAGTTGTTTTACAATCGCTCCACCTTAAATTTCTCTGGTTATGTTTATATTCCATGTGTTATAATTTGTACATACCAAGCCAATTGGTAATAATTAATTAACTCACTGCTTTGTTTTCACTTTCAGGGAAATTTGCCGCCACAAGAAATATATTTATGATTAAGCTTGAAACCAATTTAATTGCTTGAACTAAAATCTGTATTAGAACATATAAGATCATATGGCATTTGTCTCTACTGCAATTTGTATTACCTTTACCATGAGCAAAAGGAAAAAGAGGGAACGAAAATGAAATTTCTAGCTATTATACTAAGAGTTATAATAGAAAAATATTTACAATGTCAAGTTAGTTTATTAGAAGCATGTAATAATTTTTATGCAAATGATTATTCTCAATTCTGCTTTCTGCAGTTCATATAACCTAAAATCTAATAAATAAACCACAAAATTTGTGTTATTCTAATAAATAGATAATAATCAATAAGTTCTAACTCTATTTATTGAATAGGATGCGTAAATGTTATAAATTCTCTGGTATTATATTAATTTTTTATGGATAAAAAATAAATAGATAATAGATTATATATATATATATATATATATATATATATATATAATTCAGAAATTGCCAAGTATCCCCTTGCACTTTAAAGGATTGATGTTTGTCCTCTAATTAATACATTATATTGGATGGTGTTACATATTCTGATAATTAACCATTTTGTTTGTGGTTACATATGCTATATTCATTGTAAGTTCTGTTGTGTCAGTTCGCTCAATTTTATTCTGGTTATTAGTTTCATAATGTTTCAAGCTTTATCCTGGTGAAGGTACCTTCGTTTCTTGGTTTGTGTACACACGTGTGGTGTGTAGAGGTGTGGATGTATATATGTGTCCATCTATGTTTGTCCAATGACTGTAATCTCTTAATTTGTATTTTGACAGACCGTGCCATGAAAAGTCTAGCTTGCATGTGTATGTGAAAATAGAGCAAATGACAAAAATAGATTAAACACGTTGAAAGAGTATGTTAATCCAAATTGTTTATCATTTATTTATTCAAACTAAAAGGAAGACCGCAAGAGATTAAGGTGTTTGTTTTGTTTGGGGAGATTGATCCTGTTTAGGCTTTATGAATCGATGTATTGGTAATGGGAGAGTGAGTGTTAAATTTGAGCATCACTGATTGAATTACCCTTTGGAAGGTTAAGTCATGATTATTATCGGAAGGATAAAGATTGTTTTTGGAATTAAATGACTTTAAAAGGATGATTGGAAACTATCATTATGTCTTCTTCACTTAAGGTAATGGATGATCACTTTAAGTCAAATTTTCATTTGCATGCAACCAGCATGATTGACTATTTATGAACAAATCATCAGAATTTTTTCCATTTATTTCCATTTTTAATTAAAATTTAGATAATATGTGAGGAATGACTTAAAGTTTGAATCTCACATAATATATTTTTAAAGAGAAAAATAAATTTTTTAATTAAGAATTAATTTTATAGGGGATTTAAAAAATCAAAACTTTTAGAAATATCTTGAATATCATTGAGAAAACTTATGACGAGTTTAAATAAACTTTTGTATAAGTATTTTTAAGAAGAGAAAAATAAATTTTTCATTAACAAATTTATGAATGAATTCTTTTTAATTTTTGTGTTAAAAGTACTTTTTTTTAAAAATACATCCAAACATATCCTAAAACCGTTCAAATAAAAAAAGGCATCATATACGTTTTAAAGTCTCAAATTAGCCTGATCGATTTTTAGCAATTTAAATATCCAATTGGTGCGATTTTTTACTGTACGAAGAATTAAAAAAAATACGAAAAAGATAGAATGAAAAATAGACATTTTAGGACTAAAATAAAATATCCTCAAATTTGAAATACTAAAAATATATTTAGGAAAAAGAAGAAGAAAAAAAAGCGTACGCAAGCAGGTTGCGAAGCTAGAGTGCGGTGCGGGCAGAGAGAAAGATAAGTAAGGAGTGAAGAGTAGGTACTAGGCAGGGTTAACGATGGTGTTGAAAAGCAAAAGCATCCTCCTTGTAGTTTTTTTAGCCATAGCAATAGAAACGGGATGGTCATCAACATCAGAAGAAAGCAGCATCATATCACGATTCCAGCAATACCTGAAAATCAACACTGCCCAACCCACCCCGCGTTACCAGGAAGCCGCCGATTTCCTGATATCCGAAGGCAAAGCCCTCTCCCTGGAATCCCAAAGCATTGAGTTTGTGGCAGGGAAGCCACTGGTCCTTCTGAAATGGGAAGGCACAAACCCCAGCCTCCCCTCCATCCTCCTCTATTCCCACACCGACGTCGTCCCATCGGAGCACTCCAAGTGGGCCCACCACCCCTTCAGCGCCCACCTCGACTCCGCCGGCCGCATCTTCGCCAGAGGCTCTCAGGACATGAAGTGCGTCGGCATGCAGTACCTCGAGGCCCTCCGACTTCTCCAGTCCCATAACTTCCGCCCCCTCCGCTCCCTCTACCTCGCTTTCTCCCCCGACGAGGAAATCGGTGGCCACGACGGCGCCCAGAAGTTCGCCGACTCCGAGATCTTCCAACGTATGAACGTGGGCGTGGTTCTTGACGAAGGGCTGGCTTCCCCGGACGACCATTACCGTGCTTTCTATTCCGAAAGGAGTCCCTGGTGGTTGGTCATCAAGGCCGTTGGGGTTCCCGGCCATGGCGCCAAGCTTTATGATAACTCTGCCATGGAGAATCTCTTGAAGAGCATTGAAAGTATCAGAAGGTTTCGCGCCTCGCAGTTCGACTTGATCAAGTCCGGCTTCAAGGCCGAAGGCGATGTTGTTTCTGTTAATATGGTCTTTCTCAAGGCTGGAACTCCATCTCCAACTGTAAGTCAACTCCATCAACCTTTTTACATTCTCTTGTTGTGTAATGAAATATATCATCATTTTCTATTTTTAGATCAATCCTGCTTATGAGGGTAGTCCTCACACAGCGTTAAAGTTGTTAAAATTGTGCCTGATTGACTTGTTGGTCATGGGTTCAAATCCGGAAATTAGGTGAAGTGAAATTAATGTATGTAGATTCCATCCATTTCCCATTTAGTGGGTCTTATTACCAAACTAATATGACCCATGTGAATTTTATCCAATGGAAAACAAGAGTATTATAGATTACTATGTTACTAGTATACTCTTCAACGTTGTGTTTTCTCTCACCATGTCAATATTTGATAATACACTTGAGTGGAATCCACAAACAAAGACATGGTTGCTATTGAATTGAATTGGCATGTTTCATATGCTTCAGAAACCATTACAGTTTTCTGATCTGTTAGTCCCTCTCTGTATTTTGCTCTGCCAGGGTTTTGTCATGAATTTGCAGCCTTCTGAAGCAGAAGCTGGATTTGATATTCGGGTGCCACCCACTGCTGATCCAGAATCGTTGGAGAGACGCATTGCTGAGGAATGGGCACCTTCATCCCGCAATATGTCATTCACTGTAATTAGCTAATTATTCACTCTTTCCTCTATACTTATCTTCCATGGAATGTGATTTTCACTATAGAAATTTGCGCCCATAGGAACCGGAACCTTCTTCCTTTTTTAGAACTAACATCTGCACTAGAACATATTAGATCATAACCTTCATCTTCTGCAATTTTCATTACCCTTTCAATTAGACAAAAGTTAATGTCATGACATGGATAATGCTGCCTAGTGTTTAGATCTAGAGCAAAGAAAACAAAGGACAGAAAAGGGTTGAAAATTCCATTTCTATTCTAGCTGGTACTGAGGTCAGGTTATATGTGTAGGGTGTACAATTCTTTGTAAGAGCACAATTCTTTGTCTTTTGACAGTGCTTACCGAGAACTGTACTTGCATGTTTATATGGAAAATAAAGCTAATGCTAAAAATAATGGAACGTGTTGAAATTGATAAATTAATTTAGATACTTTTAGTATTCAAATAAAACAAAGAGTGGAAGACATTAAGGTATTTGTTTGTTTGGACCTTTGGGGATGGAGATTAATCCAGTTTAGGCTTTATGAATAAACTGACTTTAAAAGGATGGTTGGAAACTGCCATTCTGTTTTCTTAAGTGATGGTATAGGCGATTACTTTTGGTCAAATTTTTGCCTACGTACAACATGATCGATTATTTGAAGACTTTTCTCCTTTTGATAATATATCATCCCTAAATAGATTCTGCATCTAATTTCTTTTAGCTTGGGCAGTTCAAACAGAAGGCAGACACACGCGATAAGTCTGGGAAACCAATGCTCACCAAGACCGATAGTTCCAATCCCTGGTGGGCCCTTTTAGAAAATGCTGTTCAAAAGGCTGGTGGGAAACTTGGTAAGCCTGAGGTCTTTCCCGCTGCTACAGATTCACGCTACTTCCGTGAACGTGGATTACCAGCAATTGGATTCTCACCTATGGCAAACACTCCTGTTCTTCTACATGACCACAATGAGGTGATTCCTTTAATTTATTGTACACATAATTGATCAATTTGTTAATGTGCTTATTTGCACAAGAAATATCACTGTCTTTAGAATCATATATCTGATTTGTTATTTAGAACTGAGGATTTCAATAAGTCCTAATTAAGATAAGGCTTTCATGAAGATGCATTGCATTAGCTCTGTCTTGGCTAAAACAATGTAGTCATGGACAAAAATTTCAGGTTGATTTTACACTTCTATTTTATTCCGTTTTTTTCTTAATACAGTTGTTGGGATCCCCGTGTTAACTTTAGAGTTTAGACTCTTTTGCTATGGCTTATTTGCCTGACCAGAGATTAGTCAGTTGGAAATAAAAGTGTCTCATTAAACATATAGGAGTTGTTTGAGTTGGGGGTAGTATTCTAGTGGGAGAAGGTAGTGCCAGAATGTTGTCTTACAAAATGAGGAGTGTTAGTACTACATTCTCTAAAACACTCTTTACCATTGGTTAAAATTTATTGAAAACTACAAAATCATGAGTGAGGAACAAGTGTGACTCACAAAACTTTGTGATTTCCAATAAATTTCACCATTTCAATCAATAATAAAGAATGTATTCAAAAGAGTGTGTTACCTACATTTTTCTTACAAAATATCACTTTTGTTTGGACAAATAGTCTCACTAGTATAGAAGTTGACTCTTTTTTTTCTTTTTTGGGTATGAAATTGCACTAATGTTTGTCTATCTTTGAGAAATATTAGCACTACATTCTCTTAACACTTTTTTTTAACAAACTCCTTTTTACTATATAAACTTCATAGCACCTCTCTGGATTGACTTATCTGTATTTAGTTTGGAGTTCAACTTTGACGTAAGCATTGCTTATCCTTCATGCAGTTTCTGCACAAAGATGAATACTTGAAAGGGATTAAAATCTACGAGTCAATAATTAAGGTATATGCATCGTTGGATGATAATGGAAGAGATGGAGCATCCAAAGATGAGTTATGAGCAAGTGGTGTGGCACCTACCCTACCTAATTCTCATTTTCTGCCTTTTCTTATGTAACAATAGAGAGGAAAAATAACACCTGAACTGACTCTGTTGTAGCTTCTGACACATAACAATAAAGAGGAAACAGATGTGTTTGTTTCAAACTTTGCTCAGAGCAACTTCACCCTTGCACGAATGCTTTCAAAAATAATTTTTTTGTGCACAATATTATGAAAAGCCAATCCTTCATTTAATTGCGTTAATAGGTTCTTTTGCTTCTAAAAGGTGCCTTATGTTAATTAATTGATAAATTGAGGAGAAACCGAAAACAAGGATTACAATATGGTTTAGTCAAACTGGAAGGCGTTTTTATCAAATCACCTCAAACTAAACTTGAATATGAACAAATCAAATATCAAAATGCCTTAAAGAAAACATGGTTAGGTGAGTTATTGTAGCCATTATTTTGAATTGAAATAGATTGTGATTTGGTCTATTGGGCATGTAGGTTATGTTTAGATATTTAATAATGGATGAAACGGGATTAAATGAAGTAAAATAGAAAACATGATGTAATTCTTATTTCGGGTGTGTAACATTGAGCATAATAAGAGAAATTAATAGTTATCTTTTCCTTATTTAGAGAAACATATTCATTTATAAGCAAAATAATAAATGTCTCTTATTTATTTAATAAATTTTATTTTCAATCTATAATATTCGTTTATTAATTAAAAGATAGATGATCCAAAGTTATGTGCAAGTGGTGATACACCTATCCTTTCTAATTTCTAGTGCCCACTTTCTACCTTTTGTTACTGAACTAGTAAGTAGGCAAATAATATTTGAACCGACTCTATTGATGAGTAGTAGCTTCTGACAAGTAGAAATAAAGAGGAAACAAATGAGTGTCAATTACAAACTTTTGCATAGAGCAACTTGGCCCTTGCGTGAATGTATTCATAAATATATTTTTTGTGCATAATATAAAAAATCAGCCATTTGATTGCCCTAATATTTTGTTTTCTTCTAAAAAGTGCCTTATGTTAATAAATTAAAACTTGAAATGTATAACAAAAAAATTGACCAACACCCGTAAACAGTAAAACAAATCCTCTAATACTCGGTGATGTGACATAAAATATATTACTTTATTATTTAATATATTTAATAAAAGAAAAAACATTAATAAAAAAGATTGGTTAGGTGTGGTAAGGATGTATAGGACTATGCAGTGGTACTGTATCACTTCTCAATATATAATATTTTTAAAAGAGCAAATTATGAAATTGAAATCAAAGAACAAATCAACATCAACATTATCAAAAACACATTTAACCTAAGTTAATTGAGACAAGTGGTTGATGAATCCAATATTAAATATGATGAAGTTGAAAAAAAAAGAAAATAAGATAAAAGAAAAGAATGGTGAAAGAAGAAGGGGGAGATGAAAAGGAAAATGGCTAAAAAGTGACCATCTGAAACATATAGAGATAAAAACGAGTCTAACTTTCCACCAAACTTATAGATTTTCTTCAATCCGCCTTAAGACACACTGTTCGTTAATCTATATCCCACTACGTTAAGTGTTGTTTAATTACCTTTCTCCAAGTAAGTTTCAGTTTACTTGTATATCTCTTTGTGTCGAGCTCTTCGTAATAAACTTTTATTTTTACATGAGCATCCAATGGTTGTCTCATTACATGCCCAAACCACCTCAATCTATGTTCCCTGAACATTTCGTGGAATGCCATGATGACAACATTTGCTTAAAATGATTTAGGCAGGAAAGTAATTGAAACATTTGAGGATATGTTGAGGATAGAGTGAAAACCTGACCATATAAGCTATGTTGTTGTTTATCTGGTTGCAGCCACATAGGGCTTGTAGTAGAAGGGAAACATTATTTTGATTCCATGACTCAAGTGTTTGGCATTTCTCCAACAAATGAGCACTTTGCTTGTATGGTAGATCTCCTTAGTCGAGCAGGGTTACTAGACCATGCCAAGAATTTAATAGATGGAATGTCTTTTAAGCCAAATGCCACTGTTTGGGGTGCTTTACTAGGAGCATGCAGAATCCACCATGATTTAAGACTAGCAGAAACAGCCGCAAAGAAGTTGATGGAATTAAATATTGAAGATTTTGGAGGTTATGTTCTTCTAGCAAATATATACGTCAAGTCTGGGGAGCTAGAAAATGTGGCTGATATGAGAAAGCTGATGAAAGTTAAAGGAAACGGGATAGAGGTTGACAACAAGGTACATGTGTTCATTGTAGATGACACCGGTCATCCATAGATAAAAGAGATTTATATAAAACTGGAGGACATGATGAAGAAGATAGAAGATATAGGAAGATATGTAAGTGTTGTCTCTTATGCTTATAGGAGTCACAAATACCATAGCGAAAAGCTTGCTTTTGCTTTTGGGTTGCTT
Organism: Glycine latifolia; assembly: GCA_013407115.1. Taxonomy (NCBI): domain Eukaryota; kingdom Viridiplantae; phylum Streptophyta; class Magnoliopsida; order Fabales; family Fabaceae; genus Glycine; species Glycine latifolia. The sequence continues at coordinate 41,906,922 of CM023948.1, forward strand.
AGTTTGCCATCTTGGATGCCTACACAAGTAATGAAGAATATTTATGTCTGCAATGATTGTCACTTGGTAATAAAGTTGTTGTCTTTGGTCACCTCAAGGGAACTTATCATGAGAGATGGATATCGATTTCATCATTTCAAGGAAGGGTTTTACTCCTGTCGAGACTATTGGTAGTCTGGTGTACACATTATTCTTTTTTATATTTGCTTCCTCTCGCATTGCTTCTGCTCTATACATTTTTCCTTCTCAAAAGCCAGCAACCATTATTTGAAAAGAGTATGTTATTTGTACTATAGTTGTTACATCATTTTTTAAATCTAAATTATATAGGAATATTCTATATAATTGCTAGAAAATTGATAGAAGTCATATATATACAAATTCCAAACATCCACATAAGAGAGAGAAGGTTGACAAAGAGTAACGATCAATGCCTTCACCTTGAACCAAATGCAGTCCCTATTCACCATTATTCTCTACAACTTCAGTTGTTGTAGAGTCAAATAGCTAGAGGAAAAGGGCCAATGGCATAGGGAATGAGTGATTTTGACCTATTTGTTGGTTGATGTATGAAAAACAAGTAAAGGAAGAATCACAGGGTGACAATTGACAAGTGTACTTTTGAACATAATGTGAGTTAGAAATACATCGATTTTTTTGCACTATCATATGTACCTCTTTGAAGTACACATGTTCTATCTTTATCATATCAAGTGTAAGTAAAGGGAGAATCACAGGGTGACAATTGACAAGTATACTTTTGAACATAACGTGAGTTAGAAATACATCGATTTTTTTGCACTATCATATGTACCTCTTTGAAGTACACATGTTCTATCTTTATCATATCAAGTGTCTTCATCCCTTCATCAACAAACAATGTATTAATTTTATAAAAAAAAGTTGTTTTCACTAAGGCAATCGTAGGCAAAACTTGTTACTTTTCAAAACAAAATTCAAACACTTGGCAAAATTGGTAGCAACTATAAATATTATTTCCTTCCATCACAGGCTCAACCCACCTAACTTTTCTTTATCATAAAGCCGTTAGCAAATCTTCCTCTATCTAATATAATGCATAAATTTGCTTGAGGTGTCACATATCTTCAAAAACAATAGAAGAACCATATCTAAGCTTTTTTTGTCTCACTCATAATGATTGTGAATGTGAGTGAAAACATATTTCGATTCTCATCTTATACATTAGTTCTCAATAAAGTATGGTGCTATTTTTCCTTTTAAAATGTCTCATCAATTTGCACAACCGGCTTAGGAAAATCTTCAATGTAGGGCTTAAACAACCATAGCATGCAATGAAGAATTAAACCAAACTGGCTTTTCCACATCATCCACAATATTTGCAAAATGTTTTGTATTTAACAATTATATCTAGTACAAAGTGTTGGTAGCTTTTGTTCATCTTAGAGAGCATAATATGATTCCTCTCAATCTCTAAATTAGTGCATTTTGTTTTGCTTTTCTTGCATTTTTGTATGTCCCATATAACCAAAGCAAGTTAGCATGTTTATAATTTTGGTTTTTTTTTATAGGGATACCAAATTTTGTATTTACTAACCCAATAACACATTCATCAATTACAAATAAGTCTAACTTACGACGATCTCGAGAAATTAGTAAAGTTATACAAGTGTGATACCATTACTTATGACTATAATGTAATTTTTGTCTTCTTATTTATGTCAATTCATTCTTATTTTAAAATAGAGACATTTAGTTTTCTTATTTTTAAAATTGAACTATTTTGGTCTAGGAGTCCAACAAAGATGTTGATCATTAACTTTATTTACAGACTATCATATAACCCATAATTAATAATGTGGTACGCATTAGTTAGATTTTTTAAATGCATTTAGTTATGTCAATATTGACTATCATGGGACTCATCATAATCAAGCAAAATTATCCTAAAAAACAAAAATAAAAGACCATGTTGATGTCTATCAATAATTAAATGCAATTTTAAATTTTGTAAATGATTTTACTATACGTAATTACCATAAATACACATTAAATTCTAATTAATGAATTAGAACACCATTTTTTTAATGTCTAAGAACTCTTATGACTAACTTACCCCTTAAATGGGTAGAATTTTGAGAAGAAATAATCCATAAAGTCAATTTATATAAATAACAAGAGATTATATAAATATTTTAAAAAGTGTTTATGATCAACCAAATAAATTTTTACCGTCATTTTTAAGAATCATGGTTCCTTGAAATTCATAAAAAAATTTCCCTTTTCCGAAACACAGCCTAAAACTACAAACAAAATAAAATATGGTATTCAAAATCCTTAATAAAACCTGATATTTCTTTTTGCTCGCGAAGCAATCAGCATTGAATTGAAAGGGGCGTTAGGAAGTAACGGATATTAAACTCAATTTGAAGGGGCCTGAATGCACAGAAGGTCCATATCCCCGCGTGGATGGAAACAAAGCAGAACTAGAATGAGAATTTAGACAAAGATTATAAGAAAAATAAATAATGAATAATTAATTATTTACATATATATGTAGTTGAGTTGAGTTTGGAAGGCGCCGTTGTAGTTGTAGCTGTAGAAGGGTGAGCGAAGATGTTTCCTCAGGAGAATCATAGTAACGGCTATCAGCATCAGCAGGGTTACAGTCACAGAGAGCGAGTCCGTCGCGGCACTTGCAGGTCACGTGCCTCCACTTCCTCACACTCTCACTCCGTTAGGGTTTTCGACCAACCGCAACCTCAACCTCGACCTCCTTGCACTGATTTCGACCTCGCCTATTTCCATTCCTACGCTCACCTTGGCATCCACCAAGAGATGATCAAGGTAACACTTAGCTTCCTTCTTTTCTTTTCTCAATTTTCAATTTCTGTTTTTACCATTAGTTAATGCTCTGCCCTGCAGGATCGTGTGCGTACTGAAACTTATAGGGATGCAATCATGCAGCATCAGAGTTTCATTGCTGGCAAAGTAATTTTTCCACTACGCATATAATTTGATCTCTTCACTTTTTGCTTCTTTTCTATGCTATAACCTGCTACCACTTCATTTTTATTTACTCTGCAAATGCTCACTTCTATTTGTTGATGGAAGAGGAATAACACTCTTTAGAAATTTACTCTATTAATTAATGCAACGTATGTACTGCCTCTAATGATAAAACTCTTAACTTAGATGATTGAATCCCTGTTGCTGATAGGACTTATAGAACCCTAATCCTAATGTGATACTTACATGAATGCAAAACCTGGGTCAAAACTAGACTTCAGCCTCTATATAAATGGTTATAGAAAGAAAGTTCAGGGGAGAGAATTCAGTGGTTCAACAAAATTGCGTTTGGAGTACTTGATACTTTGTCTCTGAACCAACTTGACCAATATTAGTAAATGGACACTCTCTCAAACTAATCCCTACCCATGTTTCCTCTTTGTGCTCATGTGCCTCTAATGCCCTGCTGCCCTTGCCTTTTTCATCCTAAAGTACACCTTTTGATGAGTGGGAGGTTAATTCTTATCCTCACACTCAATTAACCTTATTTTTACACTTCATTAATAGATTAATAAGTTTTTTTTTTTTTAATAAATTAAGGTCTACTCATCCTAACTGTTAAATGTGAATTTTCTGTATTCTATTTAGGAATTCTTGCAATATTATAAATTGCAAAAATATGATACCTCTATTTTATACTTAATTGTTATCTTATTACAACTCTTGGCCTAAAGAGATGACTTTTTTCAACTAAAGTAGGTCGGTAGGTGGCTGACTGAATCCATGTGGAGGGCTTCTTGATGGGGGTTGTGTTATTATACAGTCAACAAATGAATGATACTTGTGTAACATATACTGTGTCTTGGATACAGATCTAACCATTGATATCTCATGCATAATTTGCTTGTTTTAAGTTCTTCTGGATTGAAGTTTCTCAAGGCTTTTCCTGTCTTTCCTGCCCCTTAATCATCTGCCTTCAGGTTGTCGTTGATGTTGGATGCGGTACAGGAATCCTTTCTATATTTTGTGCTCAGGCTGGTGCAAAACGGGTATGCTCTTTCAAAATAACATTCATATATCATTTAAGTAATAAGGGAAGATTGCTGTTATACGTTATATATATATATATATATATATTTATATTTAAAAGCAAAATTGTTTTATTTCCTAGAACCCTTTCTCAGTTTTTGACTCACATGCAATGTTATGTTGTTAGAAGTTTTTTCAACATCAACATCAACAACACCTTTAATCTAAGTTAATTGGGGTCGGTGGTAGATGAATCCAATGATAGATACGGAGAAATTGAAAAAAAACAGAAGGGGGAGGAAAAGAAAAGGGGAAATAAGACAAAAGAAAAGAAAATAAGATAAAAGGAAAGAAGAGTAAAAGAAGGAGGGGGGAATGAAGAACAATAGAACTAAAAAGGCACCGTCTAAAACATAGAGATAATAATGAGTCTAACCCTCCACCAAGTTTATAGCTTTTCTCCACTTTGTCCTAAAACACACCATCCATCAATCTATATCTCACTCCATTAAGTTTTGTTTAATTATCTTTTCCCAGGTAATTTTCTGTCTACCTTTATCTCTCTTTGTGTCGAGTTCCTGGTAGCAAACTCTTGTTCTTACGGAAACATCCAGGGGCCGTCTCATTACGTGTCCAAACCACCTTAATCTATGCTTCCTCATCTTTTCACTCACCGGTACTACTGTTACCTTTCATCGAATATCTTCATTTCTTATCTTATTCATTTTCGTATAATCACACATCCACCTTAACATCCTCATTTTTGCTACCCTTATTTTATTCTCATGTTGCCTATGTCCTGACCAACATTCAGCTCCATATAACATTGCAGGTCTTACAGTTGTTCTATAGAATTTTCCTTTTAGCTTGAGGGGAATTTTGTGGTTACACAAAAACCCAGATGTACTCCGCCATTTCATCCACTTTACTCTGATTCTATGATTTACATCCTCATCAATCGCTCCACCTTTTTGCAAAATTGATCATAAGTATCTAAAAACATATTTCTTGTATACCTCTTGATCAAGTAGATGCATGAGATCTTGATTACCATCTCTTACCAGCGAAAACTCACACTTTATATTCTCAGTCTTCCTCTGATTTATTGTGAATCCTTTAGACTCCAAAGTGTTTATCCATAATTCAAGTTTCCTATTAACACTGTCTTTGGTCTCATTAATAAGCATAATGTCATCTGCAAAAAACATACACCACAACACTTTCTTTTGAATATCTTTTGTTAGTTTATTCATCATTAAGGTAAAGAGATACTGACTAAGAGTCGAACCTTGGTGTACCCTACCGTGATAGGAAAATACCTTGATATTCCATTACAAATTTTCACACATGTGGTAGCTTCATTATACATATCCTTAATTCCATTAACATACTTTAATTGTACTTTTTTCTTATCAAGAATCTACCATAAAACTTTTTTTTGGACCCTATCGTATGCTTTCTCAAGATCTATGAACACCATATATAAGTCTTTCTTCTTTTCTCGATACCTTTTTATTAATTGTTGCATCAAGTAAATAACTTTTATGGTACATCTTCCTGGCATAAATTCAAATTGATTTACAGAAACCTTAGTCTCCCTTCTCAAACGATGTTTAATAACTCTTTTTCACAACTTCATAATATGACTCATGACCTTAATGCCTCTATAGTTAGAACAATTCTGGATTTCTCCCTTGTTTTTGTAAATAGGTACAAACATAATTTTCCTCAAAGTATCAGGTATCTTATTTTTTTGAAGAATTTTATTGAAAAGATTGGTCAATCATTTTATTGCCACATCTCTTAAGCCTTTCCATACTTCAATTGGTGTCCCAAAGTTTTATTAGTTTTCATCTTCTTTAAAGTCTCCTTAACTTCATGTTTATTAATTCTGTGCACAAATCTTCTATTCAAATCATCATAAGTGTCCTCCAAGTACACCTCACTTTTATCGCCATCCTCATTAACAAGTTTGTTAAAGTAGTTTAACCATCTTTCATTTACATATTCATCTGTTACCAAAAGTTTTTGATTTTCATCCTTGATGCATCTAACTTGGGTGAGGTCTATATTCTTGTTATTCCTAATTTTTGCTAGTTTGTATATACCTTTTCACCATTGTTGTTCCCAAGATTTTTATATAAATCGACAAAATCCCGCACTGCTTTTTTGCATTTTTTTCCGTTGTTCTAAACTTTTGCAAGTTTTCATCATTGAGACTTTTATGCCAAGATCTAAAACATTCATTTTTCTGTTTAATTGCCTCCTGCACCTCTCCATTCCACCACTATGTTTGCTTTGTAAGAACTCTGTTTCCTTTGCTTTCTCCCAGCATCCTCTTTCCCAAATTTTGGACACACATAGTCATCTTATTTCATATTTCATTTGCTTCTCCAATAGATTTCCATGGTCCTTCACGCAACATGGAGTTCCTTGAACTCTATTTGTTTTTCCTCCTTTAACTTCCACTATCTTATCCTTGGGTTTTGAACCCTCTTTCTCATATTAAGTAATATTAAGTACTTTGTCGAACTGAATATCTAGAACTACCAGCTTATGTTCCGTAGCGACACATTCTCCAAGGTAGACCTTGCAGTTAATACAAGAAATTTTATTTTCTCTTCTATCCATAAAAAAATCAATTTGACTACGATTTTGGTCACTAAGATAAGTGATAAGATGAGACTCTCTTTTTCGGTAAAATGTGTTTGCTAGTATCAAATCATAGGCTAGTGCAATGTTCAAGATATCTTCTCCAGTCTCATTTTTCGTCCCATAGCCAAAACCTCCATGAATTCTATCAAAACTTGCATTGCTTTTATCAACATGATCATTTAGATGTCCTCCTAGGAAAATCTTCTCTCGTGGTATTTCTCTCAAAACCTCCTCCAAGTCTTCTCAAAATTGGTTCTTTTTACTTGATTGCGGTCCAACTTGGGGTGTAAACACACTAAGGATATTTAAAATTAAATTACCCACTACAAGCTTAACCATTATAATCTTGTTGTCTTTCCTTTTGACGTCAACGACTTTATCTCTGAAACTTTTATTGATCATAATTTGAACCCCATTTCGACTCTTGGTTATACCTGTATACCACAACTTGCGTGTTGGGACCTTGGCCTACTTGTCACCAAATTCGGGTGAAGACCAGGCCTTGTCTTGCGGCAAGGACCCTAGCTCACTTATCACTACATTCCGAGATCGATGTAGCGCCTTGCCTTGTAACAAAGGCCCTAGTCCATTTTTCGTTACACCCGGAGCCTGATTTAACGTGTCGCTATGAAGGGTACGTCCCAACGAAATATCATATAGGTTCATCTCATAAAAATAATTGTTTTTTTTATGGTCGGTTTGCAACACTTGGCACCAACCCTCCTCCTTTATCCTGGCTTGAGACAGACTATGCATGTAAGCACACATAGGCGAAGTTGTTGTTAGAAGCTTTTTAAATAAAAGAAAATTATTATTTTGAAATTCTTCTTCGCCATGATTATATTGGATCTGACATATTCTGCGTTTATTTGTTTAAGTTTGCAGTTGTTCAAATCATGATTTATACTGAATTTTTTTGCACATTTTCTTATTACATAATCTGGAGATGCTGGATGCATCATGAATGGGTTGCTTTAGGCCCTGTATTTTTCCATTTCTTTTTTTCTCAACTTCTGTTCTATATTTTTAAACTGTGTAAAATCTTAGGTACTTATTCTCTTTGGGATTAATAATATATATTGCTGTATTCTTTGAACCTTATATATTTATTTTTTAGATTAGGCTTTTAATTTACTTGTTTCAAACTTTATTTTTTTCCATCATTAAAGCATTTGACATGCATGATGTTGTGGAATATTTGACTTGCCAGGTGTATGCAATTGATGCCAGTGACATTGCCCTGCAGGTAATTGTCAAAGATCATAGTTTTCATTTGTATAAGCTTCATTTAGTTTTTGGTGTAAGTTTGTAACTAAAAACACTTAATTTTCTATTTGTACCAATGGGCAGAACTATTACAGAAATGTGGCGTTCATTCTGAAACTTTTAGACATATCTATGGCATTACAAGCCAAAGTATTTCTTTTTTTCAAAAGCACACAACTTAGGGCCCTGATCAGCACACCAAACAGAATAAGACTGTATAGGAGAAGGGTTACTGGGTAGAAATAGAATAAGATAAGCTATCTATGGGGTTGACTTCCATGCTAGATTGAGTTCTAAATAGCTATATATAACCCAATAGATTGTATAATATTATCTTATCCAGTGTTTGTTGAAGATATAACATGAATGCAATATTTGCGCTATTGTATCATTTGTATGAATACAATTCATGCTACTGTAGTATTAGTGGCTTATACTGTATATGTAATCTACAATAGGCATGCAACAATATTGTGAATCATAATTATGACTTACAGTAGTATGAAGAGTTCTCATTGACAATAGACCAAATAGCAATCCAATGTTCCTATTTGAAAGACTGCAAGAATTCTCACTAGGCCTTTTCTGTTTTCCTTACCTATAAAGCGTTGTAATTTGTAATTATTTTTTTTTTTTCTTATAAATTTTTCTTGTCGGCGAATTATATTACTTTGCTCAACATTTTAAATTTTGTAAATTGTAATACCAGTTGTCGATTGATTATCAGTGTGCCTACATATTCTTTTTTCATTTCTTCTGTCTTACAATTTAGTCGTTGCTCTTGTTCTGTTTAATTTCATCTTTTCTTTTTGTGGGATCTAGAGAGCAAAGAATGGAGTTCTTATGTTGTTGTTCTATAAGTTTAAATAAAGGTTGAGGTTTTGAATTTATTTTTTTTGAATTATGATTCTGTGAATCAGTTTGTTAAGTAGCACTTTTTTTTACCTTGAGTACGTGGTTTCAACTAGTTATTTTCTCTTGCAAGCAGGCAAATGAAGTTGTGAAAGCAAATAACTTGTCTGATGTCGTTGTTGTATTGCATGGGCGAGTTGAGGTAGACTCCTTTGACCAATATATGCTTTTCATTTTTCATAGATGCTATACTTTATACCTTAGTTACCTAGTACATGGTACTCTTCAGTATGTGTATTGGTGCATGTTACGTAGCACATCATACGCCGGGAGTATACTTAGTTTTGATATATTATTTAAATTTGTAACATGTTTTATAATATAAATTGGTATCTATTAATATAATTTTTTGATTTTTTTCAAATTTACAATATTTATGCACACATATATAATTACTTTAAATTAATTTTTCTTATATTTTAATGATTTTAATAATTATTTTAGATTAATATATTTTGTTCTTTGTCCCTTAACAAGGTGTTGATCCTCTTTCCAAAACTAATTTTACTATTTAAATATTTTTAACTTTTTCCCTTCTAAACCCCAACCGTGGTGGCCTCTTCCTGCTGCAGAAGCATCTTTCAATTGTTCCTCTCTGACTCTTTCATTGTTTTCTTCCAGTTTGCATCACCTCTTTGAATCCCATTCTATTGTCTTCTTCCAGAAGCGTTTTTTCCTCTTCCCCTCTTACAAATCCTATTATGTTCAAAAAACCCTATTATGTGAAATGTTCAAGGAAGAAGGGCTTCAAATCCTATTTATGTCTCTGAAACATAAAATGCATTAGAAAATGGGGAAAATAACTATTTAGCCCCAAAATCCCTAAACAACATTGTTTCAGGATTAAAAATGGATATTTGAAGCCTATATTATCAAGGTACCACTGCCATAATGTGAAAAGCCGCTATTGTGGCTGCAACAACTACTAGTGAAAGCATCTGCTATTTGAATCCCACAGCTCAGAGCTGTTCCGAGTTGCTACTATGCTGTAGCACGCCGTTGACTACTATGGGTCAATCATGTTGGCATCTCTTTATTGTCCAATTAATTTATGAAATGTGTCATATGATGCTGAGATATAGTTTCACCTCAGTCTATATTATACCAAGCAAATAAATTGAATGTTGATCAAGTATTACAAAACAATGTAGGTGAATAATCCACGATCATTATGATCAATAAACTTGAAAAGCAAATGCTGTTTAGAATTTACATAAAATTGGTTGGGTACGGTACATCTAGCCCCCCTATCTTTGAAAGAAAAATGTACTCCTTGATAAAAACAATAAACTTATATGGTAAAGGTCTTCAAACAAAATTTGAAAATTTAAGTGAAAAAGAGAAACTGGAATCTCGACAGTTAAATTAATCTTAAGTCTAAATCCAACAAATGTTTGTGAGTGTGAAACTCTTCAAAAGAGTTGTATGAAAAGATTGAAGCTCTATTTATTTGAGTCACGAGAGCCATTTCTCCATGTATATTTTCACCGCCCCAGTTTGTGATTTTCTTAGGTTTTTGTCTTCTTTTTATCACCATCCAACTCCAAAAGTATGATGTGGTGATTACATATACAGCCATTGTGAGTTACTTAGCCTTTTCCTTTTCATCATATTTTTTCTTATCACCATCCCACGGGAAATGTAATATTTGGGGTTTACATGGCCTTGGGTTCTCCTACAACAATGGCTATTGTTGACTGGCTTTTTTGGTGTGGTTCTCCAAGGTTGTATTAGATAAATCCACCTCTCTCACTGTAGTTTCTTATCTTTTCTCTGTAACAAAATATCATATTTTTTAGGTTTAATATATATTACTTTAGGCATTTAGCAGATTCTACTTTGAAATTTTTATAGTTTTTCCTTTTCAACTTTATATTTGTTACTAGGAACAAGCTGTATAATTTTTATATTCACCATAGGTTATGCTTTTTGTGCAGGATGTTGAAATTGATGAAGAAGTGGATGTTATAATTTCAGAATGGATGGGCTATATGCTTCTATATGAGGTACTTATTAGGATTTTTCTGATTGTTCAATTAAATGTATATTTTTTTAATGTTGAAAGCTAAAGCAAATTTTCATGAGATCAGCAGAGCAAAACCATAAATTAGCTTTCAAGGTGACTGATAGTTTAAAATAAATTGAACTTAGGATTATTATTTTTTTTTATATTGCTGCTTTTGAAAAGATAAATTTGGCTATGGCTCATTTGACGCAGACACTCACAGAAACACATTGTTGGAGAGCAAAGATAGTTGACATGTAATCAACTGGATCGTGATAGTTGACATATTAGTTGACACTTGTTTATTAGAGACTGTATGATATCATATTGTTGGTGATTGTCCATTTAGGAGATTCATTCAGATTTCCAATTCCAGTATTAAACAAAATCCTCTAATTGATTATGATTTGTACAGCTAGGAGAATATTCTTTTCATTATTTCAGGATCTCCTGTATATTCTTTCCTTTTTAATCTCTTGCCGATTAAGAGGAGATTATCTCTCGATTCTCTCCTATTTTTAGCTCTAGATTAGTGTACAACTATTGACCTGAATGGACTATACATTTGACGGCTTCACTGATTTTCCAGTAGCTGGTTTAGTCCCTCTTTAAACTTTGGAAGTTTTCATTTGATTTCACAATAGTGGTTATATTTGTCAAAGAAAAAGTCAAGGCATAATATCTCCATGGTTAAGTATCCATGGAGTGTAAAAGAATGCTTGTAACTTATTGATATACTGCTTCTTTTGAGTGGAGAAACCAAGATCTTAAATGACATTTAGAATTTTTCTTTCATTCTTTTTCCTTTTTATTTTTTAGTTGGGGTTGTGGAAGGATGACTGCTTCAGTTCCAACACACGTCTGCCCCTGTCTAAATGATATACCAAGATATCAGCATGAACTTCAATTTCCCAGCTTCTAACAGTATTAGTTTGAAGATTTGTATTGGTTTGAAGATTTTTCTTTTCTTGTAGAGCATGCTTGGAAGTGTTATTAATGCTAGAGATCGTTGGCTCAAACCTGGTGGTCTTATTCTTCCCTCAAGTGCAACGGTATCTCTTATTTATTTATTTACTTAAATATTGATATATTGTTTATTATTTATACTATAGGGAATACTCGTAAAAGGTTATTCGTCTTGTAGAAGCCCAGCCTATTATAGCTTCAAAATTGGATGTATGATTCCTTATGCATGGATCCTAGAATTGCTTGAATGTGTTTGGGGGTTCAATTATTACTTGATTCAGTTAATCTTTAATGATGATTTGACCTTTTGGTGTTGTATAAAAAAATGCTGATCCTTGGTGTACTTTTCTCCAGTTGTACATGGCTCCTGTCACACATACGGACAGATACAGTGAGAGTGTTGACTTCTGGCGCAATGTTTATGGAATTGATAGTGAGTTCTCTACTTGGTAACTTAGATGACATACCAGATGTTATGATGATTGTTGGAAACTGTTTATATTCTTAGGAATTGATGTCTAGGATAGTAGAATAGCCAAGAGGACTAAGAGAGAACAAGAATATCCTTCTCCAGATCACTATGACCCAAGAGGAAAAGGTGCCGTACAACTCAGGGCAATTCAAGAAATGAGGTGTCTCATATCACTGGAACACGGATTCAATGATGTCTCTTGCTTTCTCTTCTCAACAAATATAATTTAATCTGCTTCTAGAAATTAATTCTGCACTTTAAACAATTTTGTCAATGCATAAACAATTGAGATCCTATCCTGGCTACCAAACAGTTCATAATATTACTAGGCTAGAAGAGTCTGGAAATATCCTATTTCCTTTTATCTATTGCTTTTCGTGTCACATTTTTAATACTGTTTTTTGTTGCAGTGTCTGCCATGGTATCACTAGCTAAACAATGCGCATTTGAAGAACCTTCTGTGGAGACAATAACTGGTGAAAATGTTTTGACATGGCCACATGTGGTGAGTCCGCTAATGTTATAGTTGCTTTGACTTTTTACTCCTTGTAACTGTTCGGGGATTTTAGCTTTAGTTATATTTAGTGGGAGGATGCCTATTCAATTCATTTGTACTTTTTTTTACTGATTTTACTATTATTAAAGGGAGAAGAAAAATGACCTGATTAAACATTATTGGTTAGCATTAGTTAGTAATGTTGCTAACTTTACACCAGTTATTTGATTATTGTAGAATGTTTAGATCACAAAATGCACTATTTGATTGAAATGTCTTGTAGTCTTCGTTGTAATTTGTAAATACTTTTATACAATAACATGTTAGTTTGTGCCTGTATATATGAACGCATGTTTGTTTCTCTAATTCAAACTTTCCTTTTAGTTAGTATTTAGTACCATTTCTGAAAAAATTGTTCATTCACTATTACAGGTAAAATATATTGATAGTTATTCTGTTACCATCCAAGAGTTAGAATCTGTAACAGCCAAGTTTAAGTTCAATTCTATGATGCGAGGTATCCTCCTTTTGTCTTTTATTCCTTCACTGGTGTTTTGATCTCTTAATCTATACCTTGCTGCTAATATTCGAGCCTCAGGCTGTCATCATCATGTTTGCTCGTTAGTTTTCACAGTGCTCTGTTATCATCCAATTTACTGACAAATTATTGTTTAATGAAATCTTGTATTATCACAGCATTAATTGAAATCTGTCCTGTTTTCTCCAGCACCCCTACATGGTTTTGCATTTTGGTTTGACGTTGAATTTAATGGGCATGCAATACCATCAACCAACTATCATTCGGCAACTTCATTTGTTGACAATCATCAGATGAATGGTAGTCAGAGAAAAAGGCGAACAAACCCAAATGAAGCACTGGTCTTGTCCACTGCGCCTGAGGACCCTCCTACACATTGGCAGCAGGTGCAGTATTTATTTTTTCAATTTCCAGTTTAAATATATGGGTCTAGTTTTTTGTTCAATGAATATATATACAAGTCTGTTCTCAATGCTTTTCTAAAGCATACATGAAAATACAAATGTATAAGATGTCTTTGATCTGGTTGCTTATTTGTATTAAATTCTTAATAACGCCATAGTTGGATCCCAGCTATATGCTTGCGCCACACTTGCAGCAAGGATGTTATCACCTCACCAAGTAGCTTGTGGTGCAAGATTACATTGAAGCACAGCACACACACCAAAAAAACTAAATATCCTTTGGCCATTCATTATATTAAGAACAATGTTAGTAATACTGTTTCTAAAGCATTTTTATTTTATTGCAGTAGGATTTAGAAACAAGGGGCCTATTACTAATTGGTATAAATAGTAGTGTAAATAGTTCAGTAGTAGTTTTTGAGAAACTTTTTGTGGGGAGAGTGCTGAGACCCTCCTAAATGTTCCCATTGTTAGAGATGTACACACAGGACCTTAAGCTTAAGCTTTTGGAATAGTTAGGTTTTTATTATTATGCTTGTTTTGAGTGCTGGAATATTATGTTCAAAATTGCATTTTCTTTTATTATTTTGGTGTCTTGATCTTGTTGATGTATTTTGCAGACATTGATATACTTTTATGATCCTATAGAGCTGGAACAAGATCAACTAATAGAAGGTTCAGTGACTTTGTCACAGAGCAAAGAAAATGCTCGATTTATGAATATTCACCTTGAATATACGTGAGTCAGAACAATTTCTTTCACCAAAATATGCCTTTAGGGTTACTTTTTAATAGATTTCTGATTTTGTTCCCTGCCATTGCAGTTCAGGTGGTCGATCGTATGTGAAAGAGTCTGTTATGAGATGATCTTTTCATGTATTTTGGGATTGTCTTTTGCATTAACATTTGCACAACATCCTCGGATTGCAGCTTATATCTTTTCTGACTTCGTTTCTCCTGGAGAACTGAGGTAGCAGTTTGGTTCTTGAAAATCACTAATCTCTGCTTGCTAGATTAGAATGGAGCAACTGACGATCATGTTAGCATAGAGTTAGGTAAACCGCATGAAATTTTGTCGTAATTTACTTGATACCAAATTCATCATTGAGCCGGATTATTTAAGTTATAATTTGTCCTTTCTAAAGCCTTTATTGTTGGGCCGACTCGTTTCAATTTTTTATTGGAGTCTTACTGTAACATAGAGCTGTTTTTGAAGCATATTGTCGAATTTATTTTATGTTCGTTAAAAAGTGGTGTACTGACTATCCCTCATATTTCATATGTACATCGGCCATTTTCCTGTATGGCTGTATATTGCGTGTATTGATAGATTTCAATGTATCATCGTTGAGCATCGTTGCCTGGCTTGGTGTACTGACTATCCCTCATGTTTTCATATATACAAGGATTAATTTCTAAGTACTATCACCTAGGACTAAGTGAGCATGAGTCGGGTTTATCTTGCCAATACCCGACTCAAATTTTTGCCTGGATCATTCTTTTAGATCTGAACTCGACCTGATCAAAATTCGGAATACATGGGTCAAGATCCGGCCGACCTGACTTTTTAACGTAATATATTAATTTTAACATCATGTATAATTAAGTTTTAGAATAAAAGAAGAGTACAAAATTTAAATTAAAGTATATTTTATAATATATATTGTAAAATAATTTGATTATAAATATAATATCATGTTATACAAAATATTAATTATTAAATAATTTTTTATTACTAATACACAATTATTAAAAAATTATAAAGAGAATATAAATACTAAACTATGAAATGTAACTTGAATCCATCCTAAAAATACATTGCCTCTATTTTAAAACCCAAACACGTCCAAAAGTAGGGTCGCACTCCCACCTAGTATCACCTATAAGGTCAAATGATTAATTTAACCATTAATTTTAACATGTTCGTCACACTACACCTTAATGGTGCTAATAACGATGTAACAATATATATTATTTTTTAACAAAGAAAAAATAAATATAAGAATTAAGACATCCATTCATTTCTCTTAAACATCATGTGTGTCTAGTATCAGTAAAATTGATTTTAAAATTATGTGATTTATGTTTGAATATATTTATTATAAAAGCAAATTTGTAGTAAAATTTAACATAAATTTTTTGAGCTACATAAATTATTTAAAATTACTTTAATTTAGAATCAATTTTTGACTCAAAATTATTTTTTTAACAAGGAATATAATATATGAATTAACCTTAACTCGGGTGGACCTACTTATTTGGGAGGGGGGCCTTGTTTTTTTATTTTATTTTAATTCTAATATTTTTAATATATAATATAAACTTTAATAATAAGTTAATTATTTTTATTTAAAGACTTTGATTATATAAATTACAGTATTTAATTATTTTTATTTAAAGACTTTGATTATATAAATTATAGTATTTAAGTATTAATTATCTATTTTATTCTATTTTTTGACTAAATGTTTTATTCTCTATTTACGGTATTCATTACAAAAAATAATGGCATTTTTTGCTCTTTTTAGATAAATATTTTTTTATAAATACTAATTTTCTTTTATATTCTTCATTAAATAATTACATTTTTTTTATTTTTTTAAAAAAATTCAAGATTATTTACTTACCTTGTCAATATTTTTTCTTTTATAATTTTTATTTTTACTTTAAAGCTTATAAATATTTACATTTGTAACGAAATGACTTTATTATTCTTTCTTTTACGTTGATTCAATTTTAATTGATTTTAAGGAATTAAATATTATTTATAATTAATTTCTGTCTATGAGATAAACTCGTACTGTAAAAGAAATTGATATCATTAGTTTTTAGATGTTTTTTTTATCGGCCTTTATAATTAATCTCTGTCTACGAGATAAACTCGTACTTTTTTAAGCTTGTTTCATACTCACGTCATAGTCGTATGTAGTCTTGTCGTTTTTTCATCATAGCATATTGTTCCTGGATTTTACACCTAATAAATGAATGGAGCGTAAATGGAAAGAAAGCAGCATGATTTACGAAGTCAGTATGCTCTGCTTGAATTTGTTTGTATGTGGCATCTTGCAGGAAATCACAAACACAACACAAACACGTGCAGGAGAGGATTTTCCTGTCGGGTTATTATATTGGTGCACCAACTGTTCTTTTTAACTCATTTTTATCGTTTGTTTTTAAATTTTTTCCATTCATATACCTAACCTACGTTTAATTTTAATATTATTTTATTTTAGTAAAAAAAAAAAGTAATTCCAAAATTCAATTAGCTCTCTTGATCCCGTTCCCTAAAACCAAACCAAACCAAAAAAAGTATGAAGAGCGAAAATGAATGGTGAGTTTTGAGTCCATCTTCATGCCTCACCATTCACTAACAAACAATTGTATCCTAACCTCTTCCACCTTCGCAGCTCCAACCCAAGAGCTCAACGTCGAGGAAGCAGTAGCGGGGACCAAACCAAAGCCAGCCAAGCTGCAACCCGACGTTGAGTTGGAGGACCCAAATGGGAAGTGGAGATTGTTCACAGAGACAAGGTCATGCTTAAGACCGTCCCAAAAGGGTAGCCTCCCTCCTCCGGCGCTTTAACGCTTACACGGAAGAAGCGTCTTTTGGATCCGATGTGGAAGAAGGAAATGGAGAGTTCTTCGTGAGAATAGGAGTCGGAAGCCCTGCAACGTACCAGTACATGGTCATTGACTCACCGATTCAGGCCACGGAGGGGCCGTCATGGACACCGGCTCCGCCGTCACCAGGATTCCCACGGTGGCTGACAGCAATTCCTGATAACAGGTTTGATTTGTACTTTTTTTTACTATATTTTAATTTATAATGCTACTGGTGCAATTGTGCAAAGGAGCATCGCGAGGAGAATCTAACGTTCCCGCCGTAGTAATAACATGGTCAAAAGAAGCATAGAAAAAGTATACATAGAAAAACTAGCTTTTTTTGTCTACACAGAAAAAGTGCACATATAAATACTTGCTTTGACATTATATTAGAGTAACATTATGAGAGAGAGAGAAAGCTGATTGTGCTTGCTGCAGCAATTGAATCATGAAGGAAAAGGGAACCATTCACCACCATTGGGGACATGTGAAAGTGAAAGTGAAACCATCACTAGGGGTTCTGGTCTATCTTTGTTGTGACCTAAGTTGTACAAAGATAACTCTTTGTGTTTCCCCCATATTGAGAGATTTGAGATGAGAAAAGAAAATAGATTTAAGGACACATTCCGGCTAATTGTATGTAATATGTAGATATTCATACATATCATTATTTTTGGGAAAATTTAAGAACTCATCGAAAGACTTGAGTAATTTGTGATACATGTTTTTCCAACTTCATCTAAAATGATAATTCTCAAACCATTTCTTGATTTACTCTAAAAATTGTTACATACAGTCAATTGTTTGCGAGTCATATAAAAACCAGTTTTGATAAGTATATATAGTTCAACTTGAGAAAGATTATCTTTCTCTCTTATTAATAATAGTCATTATAAAACACAAAGACACTTGAATTTATCATCTTCGAAACTTGAATGAAAAT
Organism: Glycine latifolia; assembly: GCA_013407115.1. NCBI lineage: Eukaryota > Viridiplantae > Streptophyta > Magnoliopsida > Fabales > Fabaceae > Glycine > Glycine latifolia. The sequence goes on from CM023948.1 coordinate 41,925,199, forward strand.
CTTGGATCAAAAGGAACCAAATTCATGCAAGGTATGTAACATCCATCGTTGCAAATAGAGATTTTCTTATTGTTTTTGAAGTTTGCAGAATAAAATAGTTTATTATTAAAAACATCCATTAAAAAATTAAAATAAATGAAGTAAATTTATTTTGTTTTAACTTTAAAACTTGAAATACCACTCATTTTATAAAATGTTCACAAAGCCTTGTTCACAAAGTCTTCTCCTAGAAGCAAATTTATCCACTGTTTGAATTTGCTTAATGTTGGTTGTTGGAAATACCCTTGAATTATAGAATTAGTTTTATATGTTTTTGGGTTTGATGTGCCAAGAGAGGGTTCAAGCCAAGGTGGAAATCTCTAGTCTGTGGCTTGAACCCCTATCATATTTATCTACTATACTTATTTCTGTTTTAATTAGTTATGTACTCCTATATATATAAATAGAGTTAGTTAGAAGGTTTAAACACAGTCTGAACCCAATCAATTGTAATCACTTTCAATGACAGTAACATTACTCTCTCCTCTCATTTATGAGTCTCCTTCCCATTTTGAACTAGTATTTCTTAATTTTTCTGTAACAGATGATATTGTGACAATGTGTGGAATATCGTCTGTGTTATGCGTGTGTGTGCATGTTTTATTGAAAATATTGTTGTCAATACATGAACACTTTTACTTTTTTGTTTTCAATGTTGTTCTTGATTGCATACTTGTCTTTGTCTTTTTGGTATGTTATATGAAATTTGCAAAGAGTAAGATTGACGCCATTTAATGTATTTTAATTAATTAATATGTGAAAGATACAAGGTATATTGTATGTAAGAGTTAGGTAGAAATTATAATCGTTGTTTTAGTTTACTATGTGATTTTATATAATTCATATATTGCTTTTTTTTAGAGTATGACTCATAGCTATGAATGAGTTTCTTGATATTGAGTTAGTGTAAAACCATGTCATTGTTACATGTACAATGAGACTTGGATCCTTTAAGCTAGGTGTTCAAACATTGTGAATAAAAAAATTAATTAAAAAAAAAAGACTCTACTAGAATAATCAACCAAATTTTTTAAGTAGATTAATCATAAAAAGAATCGATAAATAATCCATAACATGGTGACACAAAAAAATATGTTAACTTGATAGACCTGAAAGATATTTTAAAGAACTTAAATGTCTTACTTTTTTTATGCATAAAAAAAACCAATGAAATTTGTGGATGCCTCACTATTCTTGTATTTGTCTGCTGATTATTCTTTGAAATCCAACAATCCTCCATCCTTTCCTAATTAATAATGTGTATCCGAGCTCCGTGTGAGCAACGTTAGCATTAGCATGCTTGTACGCTCCTTTTCAATAAACTCGTGGAAGCTGCTGCAGTCAATAGTAATTCCAATCACACCTACAACTTTGAAAGAGTGCAATTCCTTAACCCATGCGAAACTGTTGCATCAGCAAAGCATCGTGCAAGGTCTTGTTGTCCATTTGGTGCCAAACCTCATCGGCACATACATAGCCTGCAATTCTACGGCGAACGCGATTCTGCTTCTGGAGCGCCTCCCGCCGTCCCCTTCATCCGTTTTCTGGTGGAACCAACTCATAAGGCGCGCCCTTCATCTCGGAATCCCTCGTGATGTTTTCTCTCTCTACCGTCGGATGAAATCACTGGGATGGACCCCTGACCACTACACCTTCCCTTTTCTCTTCAAAGCTTGTGCCCACCTTCCCTCTCCCTCCCTCTCCCTCGGTGCTTCCCTCCATGCTACCGTTTCCCGATCTGGCTTTGCTTCTAACATATTCGTCTGTAATGCCGTGGTTTCCATGTATGGTAAGTGTGGCGCTCTCCGTCACGCACACAACATGTTCGATGATTTGTGTCATCGAGGCATTCAGGACTTGGTTTCTTGGAATTCTATTGTGTCTGCTTACATGTGGGCTTCCCATGCAAATACTGCTCTGGCATTGTTTCATAAAATGACCGCACATCATTCCATGTCCCCAGACGTTATCAGCCTCGTTAACATACTTCCTGCTTGTGCTTCCCTGTCTGCCACGCTGCACGGCAGACAGGTTCATGGGTTTGCTATTAGAAGCGGTTTGGTGGATGATGTTTTCGTTGGAAATGCAGTGGTTGATATGTATGCCAAGTGCTGCATGATAGAGGAAGCAAATAAGGTTTTCCAGAGGATGAAGTTTAAAGATGTTGTTTCTTGGAATGCCATGGTCACCGGCTATTCTCAAGCTGGCAGATTGGAACATGCTATTTCTTTGTTTGAGAGGATGAGGGAGGAAAATATTGAGTTAGATGTTGTGACGTGGACGGCTGTTGTCACTGGGTATGCGCAGAGAGGGCAAGGTTGTGAAGCTCTGGATGTGTTTAGGCAGATGTGCAACTGTGGTTCTCGTCCCAATGTCGTCACTATCGTCACCTTACTCTCAGCTTGCGCGTCTGTTGGAGCATTGCTTCATGGGAAACAAACTCATTGTTATGCCATCAAATTTATTCTCAACTTAGATGGACCTGATGATTTGAAGGTCATTAATGGTCTCATTGACATGTATGCTAAATGCCAAAGCACACAAGTGGCTCGAAAAATGTTTGATTCTGTATCTCCAAAAGACAGGGACGTGGTTACCTGGACTGTGATGATTGGTGGGTATGCCCAACATGGTGATGCTAATCATGCTCTTCAACTTTTCTCCCAAATGGATAAGTCTATAAAGCCTAATGATTTTACTTTATCATGTGCCCTCGTGGCATGTGCTCGTTTGGGAGCACTGAGGTTTGGGAGGCAAGTTCATGCTTATGTGTTACGCAATTTTTATGGTTCTGTTATGCTGTTTGTGGCTAACTGTCTTATAGACATGTATTCCAAATCTGGAGATGTAGATACCGCTCAAATTGTTTTTGACAACATGCCACAGAGAAATGCCGTCTCTTGGACATGTTTAATGACCGGGTATGGCATGCATGGACGTGGTGAAGATGCGCTCCGGGTTTTTGATGAGATGAGGAAAGTGCCTCTAGTGCCTGATGGCATAACCTGTCTGGTTGTGCTTTATGCTTGTAGTCATTCGGGAATGGTGGATCATGGAATCAATTTTTTTAATAGAATGAGCAAGGATTTTGGGGTAGATCCTGGACCAGAGCATTATGCTTGCATGGTTGATCTCTGGGGTCGTGCTGGTCGTTTAGGTGAAGCTTTGAAGCTCATCAATGAAATGCCTATGGAACCAACCCCAGTAGTTTGGGTGGCCTTGCTTAGTGCTTGTCGGTTACATTCAGATGTGGAACTTGGGGAATTTGCTGCAAACCGTTTGTTAGAATTGGAATCTGGAAATGATGGGTCATACACATTGCTTTCAAACATATATGCTAATGCCAGACGCTGGCAAGATGTGGCTAGGATTAGATATATGATGAAACGGACTGGAATCAAGAAGAGACCTGGTTGCAGCTGGATTCAAGGAAGGAAAGGTGTTGCAGCCTTTTATGTGGGAGACAGATCTCACCCACAGTCTCAGCAGATATATGAAACACTTGCAGACTTCATTTATCGCATTAAAGCCATTGGGTATGTTCCTCAGACAAGTTTTGCTCTTCACGATGTAGATGATGAAGAAAAGGGTGACCTGCTTTTTGAACATAGTGAGAAGTTGGCTCTTGCCTATGGCATCCTAACATTACCTCCAGGTGCACCTATTCGAATAACCAAGAATTTACGCATCTGCGGTGATTGCCACAGTGCCATTACCTACATATCCAAGATTATTGATCATGAGATCATACTGAGAGATTCAAGTCGATTCCATCATTTCAAAAACGGATCCTGCTCATGCAAAGGGTACTGGTGACAATAAAATCAATCTATTCCATTTAATTTATGACATTTTTGCTATGAGAGAGGTAAGGTAATTATCTTATTTTACCACACATTACAAATGTACAATTATCTTTATAACTAGAAGGAATCTACTAGTAGATTCAAATCTCATTATTGCCGATATACACAACAATATCTTTTTAATCAGAAGCTTGTTTCTAACAACTATTAATGTAGCTGTGTGATTGAATTTTTTTAATTTTATTTAATAGAATATACTTATGTGTGTGTTAAAATGGAAAATTTGCTATAAAATACTATCAAAACAATATATATTATCATTCAATTATAACACTATATAACAATATTAAAAAACTGTGACATATGTTCTTTTACGTATAAATTTCCGTAATTTGACCGTAGTTGGGGAAGAAAACATCAAAGAAACTAAATTCTGTTATAAGGAATATGAAATTCAAAGAAAAAATATTTAATTTAGAAAGAACAGTTAAAATCTATAAAAATAACTGAGATTCACAAAACTTGTAAGAATATGGCACAATGAGTTTCTCTCATAAGACGATCTTCATAGGATAATAATATGTAGTTGTAAACAATATTCAATCTTTATACAAATTTATAAGAATATGGCGCAATGAAATGCATTTGGTTCATTTTAACTTTCGAAAAATTCTTTTTCCTTTTAGTTATTTATCAAGTCTTAATGTTCATTGAGTCTTTTCTCAATTTAGCCAATGAAAGAGACTAAGAGATTAACTAGGCAAGATACACAACAATACAAACTTGTTATCAAGTGTGAGGCTAATCATCAAAATCAAGTTATACCAAAACTCAATCTAAAGCCTTCAACACATAACTTTCATCAAAATGCTCTTTTTCTTTCCTTCCCTATTAGATTAAAGCTCTCTCGAGATTTGTTCTGTAACAATATAATACTGTTTCTTACAAAATAAAAGAGTTAAATATATTTTTGGTTTTGGTCACTAAAATATCTTTTCATGATTTTCTTTCCTTTAAAATTTAAACTCATTATTTTGTCTTTATAAAATGAGATAATTTTGGTTTTGGTCCGTGTAAAACTCTATTCTTTGACTTTCATCCCTTAAAATTTTGAAAGCAATGTTTTAATTTTAATCCCTAGAATTTCATTTTAGGGAAAATAAATAACATTTATTTTAGGGCTATAAAAAGTTTGGGAGTCATGTGTTGAGATGACACTACATACTCTCTATCAAGATATCACTTGAAATGACCACATAACCTTTTGTTAGACATATAAGCAAATAACTAATTTTATATAACAACAGGGACAATAAATAATTGATTTTAGAATTTAGAGGAATGAAAATTAAAAAAACATTTTTATAAGGATTAAAATCAAATTCTACTCATTTTACATGAACGAAAAGACATATTTAATTTTGAAATAAAAGTGCACCTCCAGTGTGTAACAAGCAAAGAACAATCACACTCTTAAATTTTGAAGAAAAAAAATGTATTTAGAAGACACTCTTCGCAACGAGCTGTATCTCTTAAATAAGTGTGTAGGCAAAATCTAAATGAAAATAATTTTTATTGACATTTTCCTCTTTGCATGGCAAACACATTCTCCTCCTACTTTTTCTTCCATCTCCTTGTCACATAGTTTTTATTTCTTTCTATTTTTTCTTTTTCTTTTTCATCACATCAATTATCATTTGTATTTTTTTTTCATTACAGCACTTATATATTTTAATACTTTCTCCCACTTTCTTTTCCTTTTATTTCTTCTTCTCTTTCGCATTTTCCTAATCCACCCCACATTTAGGATATGTTTGGTTTAGAAAAGAAACTAGAGTGATTTGATTAGAATTTTGAAGGATTTTAAAATATATATTTTTTATAAAAAAGTATTAAAGTATTCAATTAATACTTTTAAATGATATAAATAAGTATTATGGCATTAATTATTAGGATTTTTTAAGGAGTGCATCAAAATCTAGCGGTATTTAATTAAATGGGTGTATTAGATTAAGATTTCAATGGATTTTTAATTTTTTTTTTATAAAAAAGTCTTGTGGTATTCAATTAAGACTTTTAATATTTTTTAAGGAGGACAACAAACTCCAGTGGTATTCATTTATAACTTATAATAAGTCTTTTGATATTAAAAAATATACAAATTTAGATGAATTATTTTTTATGAAAGAATTCGATGGATTTCATCATACTTTTTAGTATAAAACATTTAGTAAACAATCTTATCCAAATCCTTGAGATTTTATTAGACTTTTTTGCTTTCTTTTTCCATTGATTATCAAAGTTTCTTTTTTCTCATCACACATATTTTTTTTTCTCTTTATTATTCCTTAAGATGCATGTGTCATATATGTTTCTCCTATTATTTTAAAATAAAAAATGACAGATATATTCCTCCCTTATGCACTTGTCTGTTTATTTTCTAAATTAAATTAATGTTTGTCTTATGTGTTAAGACTAACTATGATTTTCTTATATTGATTATGTCCATCACCTATTCGATGCAATATTTTTGTGACTGTCTTTCTTAATTTTGTCATTCACATAACTTAGTAACTCTCCCACAAGTTTTTCACCATTACTAGTCTATGCTTATTTTTCCAATTCATTTAAACATGTATTTGTAATTGGATTTATCATGAAATAATTGTAGTGATTAAAAAAAATAAAAAATTAACGTATAATTTTAAATCTATTGTTCAAATCTAAAAGTGAGAATGAGAAGATACTATTGCAATAAATGTTAGTATATGAGGACATAAAATTATAATCAATTTAGCTATTAAAAGATTTAAAAAATTATACTGGTTTTACTTTTTTATCCAAACCTCATCATTTCTAATTATTATTTTCACTAACTCTTGTAATTTTGAATGTATTTTTAAAAATTCACATGACTTTTTCAAATCTTATAAATTTATAAAATCCTTTCAAATTCTTATCATATAAATCCATTGAATTCAAACTATCAATATTTAAAACTACTATAAATTCATAAAGTCATTTCAGGGCGCAATGTATATAAACTTTGAACGGTCATAACTTTTAATATGAATGTTCGATTGAGGCGTAATTTGTGTCAAAACACTCGAAATTGAGAGAGGAAGGTCTGAGCAAATTCCAAAGAGGATTCGGGTGACCACACTGTGAGCATTGTACAAATCACCCACCTTAGCATAAGCTGTGAGCATAGCATTCCAGAGACAAGCGTGTTTGAAATAAGTGGCATCAAATAGCTTTCGGGTAGAAGAAACGTGAGCGCAAGAAGAATACATCAGAACGAGGGACGTGACCGCACTGGGATGGGAGTCCAACCCAGAAACAATAGCTTGGCAATGAATCTGCTTGCCAACATGGACGGCACCTGATAAACAAACAACGACCTTCAGAACAAAAGGGAAAGAGTAAGAGTCGGGTGGCAACCCAAGCAGGCGAATGGAGTTGAACAGAGAAATGGCAAGCGTGGGATTGGATGAAGATAGAGCCCAGATGCGTTGTGGTAGACAAAGATGCGTCTTGGTCGTCGGTGGTTATTGTTACTCTGGTAAGCATGAAGCCTTGTGTCTGCTGGAGCTGGCTCAGATTGAAGCAATGGCAAAGCAGCTACTCTGCATCTTGTGATCGTGCTGGAATCGTGGAAAACCAGGACCCATTCCATGTCCGTGCCACTGCTTCACATCATCCAGCTTTCGATTCATTGATGACCATAAAATCAAATTACATTACATTTGCTTGCAAACAATACTCAAATACATGCAGGTGTGCTTGCTTGGAGCACCTGACTCAACATTACTACTTACACCTCTACCAAAACACTCATGCTAGTCATTTCCATATTATATAAATATTAAAGGTTTAATTAAGTTTTTTATACCTGAAAAATAGGCCATTTTCATATTATATAAATATTAAAGGTTTAATTAAGTTTCTTATGTTTCAACATAATACCTGTTGTTAGTCCCCTTCTGTTAAGTGATGACGTGACAGATAGAGTGTCACAATATCTGTCGTTAGTTCCCTTCAGTGATGACATAATAGCTCCCGTCATCAAGCCTTATCACTGCACCTTAGCGCCACATCATCACCTTCTTCCCTTTCTCCCCTTCTTCCCCTACTCCAATGGAAACCACCACCACTACGCCACCATCGTCGACTGCGCTGCGCCACCATCGCGCCATCCAACCCCTTCTCCTTCTGCCCCTTCTTCCCCTTATCCAATAGAAAACAAACCACCCCACGCCACCAACAAAAAACAACTCACCTCACCTTTTCTTTCCCCTATTAGCTTTGAACCCGAATCGGTTCCGCAAACGCAAGGAACCTACCTCTCCTTGTGGGAAGGCTTCCTTGACATCCCATCCCATGCGCCACGACTTGCTTCCTCCGACGACTTCGTTTTCTCCAACATCGTCGACTCCACCGAACCCTCTTATTCCTGTTGTTTCCTGTAGGAGAACGGGAAGAAGGTAAAGGAGAAGGAGAAGGGGTTGGACGACACGACACTGTCTGCGACAGTGGTGGTGCAGTGTGGTCGACGGTGGTGGTGCGATGGTGGTGGTTTCCTATGGAGAAGGGAAAGAAGGTGACGACATGACACTAAGATGTCAATGATAAGACTTGATGATATGACACTCCGTCTGTCACGTCATCACTTAACAGAATAAGACTAACGATAAATACTACGTTGAAACATAATATTTTTTCAAGTACTTAATTAAAAAAATGAATGTTAGATAATAATAAAAAAGTATCTATTTTTCAGGTATGAAAAACTTAATTAAGTCAATATTAAAATTGTAAATATTCTATTCAATAAATAAAATAGATTTATATTTAATTTAATGTACAATATTTACTTTTGAACTTTTCATTCTACAATATAAAACTAACTAAAAATCTTTTATGTCCTATCATATACGTAAATATTAAGCTCAAATAACAAATAATATATAATTCAAGGTTATCTTACCATTTTGCTAGAAGCAATTTTTAGTTACTCGACCAAGTTTTCATTTCACATTTGGTTTTCAAATAATGCAAGATTGGTGATCTAATTTTTAATTTTTTTTAAAAAATATAAAATAAAAATACTAATTATTAAGAATAAAAATTTCGTACTGTATAGTTAAGATTATTATACACCTACAGGTGTGCTTACTTGGAAATTGGAACATCTGACTGAACATTACTACTTATAGTTAGTTGATCGATTACAGACGTATAGATTTGTGTTTTAGGGTGGATTTAATTGTGTGAAAGAAAGGAGAATTGAAAAGAAATATTTAAATTAAAGTAATGTAGTAAATGTGTGAAACAACCAAACCAAGGTTAGTGTGGGGACAATTGTCCCTTCCCTCTCTCCCCTGTCCAAATTTCCATGGTAATCCCACATGGAACTAAAGCATTTTCATGTCCAACAAAGAGGTAGCTAAATCACAGCCCAACCACAACGTTTGACGCGAAAATCCAGACACGAACTTGGCTCCCTTTGTGTCAAAATGTGAACCCAATATATGATTCTTTATCAACATCTAAATGTATCACTATCATTTTCTCCAGTCTAAACATCAATGCCGTTATGCCGCTAAGACTGACTTACAAGACGGTTATAACAAAAACATCAAGCAAATATCATGGATCTCGAAAATATGTAAGAAGTTACACTGTAAATTGTATATGTAAAGTAAAAGTACTGAAAATCACTGCCTTTGAAATTTTCTCTTTTGGATGGGAGCCGATGATGGTGTTGTACAATTAATTAGCAGCATCATGTTATTCTTTGACCTTTTCGTATGCTAAACACTGAAATATGATTTGCATTAAGAGGCCTCGAATGAATCCTCGTTAGCATCCTCTGAATCTGAACTATCAACCATCTTCTCAAGTGCATCTAGACTGCCAGCTTCAGAGATTGTGTGAATTCTGAGTTTTTCAGCATCTTCACTGAGAAAGAAAACCAAGAAAACATTCTTTCTTAGCCATCTTGACATCTCTAATGAAAGCTATATTTACATAAGAATGCTGATAGAGATATCACGTTTGTCAAGAAAGCAAGGATATAGAACATACTCTGTAACTCCGAAGATTTCCTTGACAACTAAGGAGCTATCTCTTGAACAAAACTCTGGCAGCTGGAAACATAGCAGGAGAAAAATTTATTCAAGTCATACATTAAACACGTAAGAGACACAATTACAAGTATGGTCATTAAATTCCTTTTAAATTAAAGGTGCCCCTATTCTCAAGACTGTCCATCTAGTGGGGTTTCAGGAGGATGGACTCAGGCTTACTTCCTCCAGTGGAGAGGCTGTTTCCAAGACCTGAACCCATGACTTCAAAGTCACAAGGCAACAGTTTACCATTGTGTCGAGACTCACTCTAATGAACCTTTTTACATTAAAAAAATGAAAGAAAAAAAATGTATTCATAGACACAACTACACAAGGCAACAATCTTACCATTGTGTCAAGACTCACCCTCTCATGAGACTTTTTACATAAGAAATTGAAAAAAAAAAGTATTAGAATATTTTAGAGCAGTAAGCAATTACATACTCCAATGTTAATATATACCAAAGAATTAAATACCAGATTTCTTCCTGAAACCATAAATAAAATCCATAATTAAACTATGTGCAACCTTTTGAGTATTTCCCTAATACACATTTTATTAGGAGAAACAAAAAGAAATAAATTTCTTCTGTAATAAAGCAACACATAATTTCAGTATTATGGATCCATAATATTTGTTTATGAAATCCTAGAACCAAAATAAAGGCTACCATATCCAATGGTACCAAAGACATTTAAAAGTGCTTATTTTATTTACATACAGACACAGATACAGGCGAACAGAATCTGTATCGAAATTGACTGTTTTGTGGTTACTTACCTCGGACAGATAGAAGACTTTTCCAAAAAGGGCCTGAACAGCTATTTTTCTCTTAAAACCTTTTTCAGTATAACCTGATTTATGCATCACAATAGGGCCTAAAAATCATTTAAATGCAATCAGAGTCAGAGAATAGAAATAATAAGGTTCTGACATAAAACGGGTTCATTTAATTAAATTTGTTAAAAAAAAAAAAAGAATTGATTTCACACAGAGTGAAAAAATATTAAAGGGGGAGATCAGTTCTCTTCTCTCTCATCGTCAATACCTGTTCTTTCTGACTCTCAAGTTGCTATTATTAAATGCATGAAGCTTGAAAAAGCTTTAATATTCAGAAGAAAACAACGGTATTATAACACTCTCAATAAAGTGTTGCAACTTCACACTAAGAGCTATTCCAAGTTTGAAGTTTGAGTCATGCTTACAGAAGTAGACAGTAAATATATATGAAAAAATCATGTAAAACACGATGCTAAAGCAACTAAAACAAATTAACACAAATATAGGCACATAAAAATAAGCTGTAGGGTACTAGTACAACTAGGTAGGGATAAAGAAAGAAAAAGAATGCACAAAAGTCTGTATTATTGCTATGAGACTCTGTTGGAAGGATTTCCCCTAGAGGAAAGAATGAGATACAAATCAAGGAACTTCAAGAGTCTTTTCTCTGTTGAACATACCCTCCAACTGTCAAAACTGATGGCCTTTCGACAAGGTTCCTCTCAATTTATTCTCTCCTCTATTGTAACTACCCCCTTTTTCCATATTCCTTATTCAACTAATCACAACAGAGTTGGGCCTCTCTAATTTGGCCCCATAGAGCTTCTACTATAGATTATATTGATTGGGGGCATAAAAATACTCCCCTCCAAAAGATCTGCCTTGTGCTCAATGCGAAATTCTGGGAATTGCTGATGTCTGATACTGAACAATTCCCAAGAATCATCACAAGTGGGCATCTGTAAGTTTCCTGAAGCATTATTATGGGCGACTAGGACAGATTCAGGGTGACTTGTAATTCCATGTTGTCTATCAATGAAGGAAGAGGTTGAACCACTGAGGAAGGGGCAACAGCTCTCTTAAACAATGATGCATGGAAAACTGGGTGAATAGAGCATGCTGTTAGCAGCAATAATTTGTAAGTTAATGCACCCTTTTTTTTAATTTGATAAGGGCCATAGAACTGTGGACCCAACTTCTCAAACCTTTTTCTCGCCAAGGTTTACATCCAGTAAGGGTGTAACTGGAGGAGCACTCAATCTCTTTCCTCAAACTGTACTTTGACACTTTTGTTCTTTTGTTGGCTGGACCTTCACATGATCTTGGGCCCTTAATAAATTAGCCCTCAACTCTTCTACGATTGATGCTAGCAGCATCACCCTAAAGACCAGGGCCCCTTCCTATTTATTGCACAATGTACATTTTCTTACTCCATTACCTTATTTTTTCCTATTAAAAACTATTACACTTACACAATATATGAATTCTCTTCAATGACAAATTGATACTTAGATTCATTGCCGAATAAGCCAAAGAAAATTCAAATATATTTGCCTCAGCTAATTTATGGCCAGGTCACCTATATATTAGAATACTTTTCAAGTAACAACAATTATAGCAGAAATACTGGAAGGAAATTAAGACATTTAGGAATAGTCATTGTTTTACAATTCTCGCATTTAAAAACCATTGAACTAAGCCACTGTGCTTGGGTTAGTGGTGAGTGGTTTGGTTAGTTTCTAGTGGCTGGAGGTCACAGGGTCAAACTAATATGCCACCACTGTATATATATTTGAAAAAAAAAAACTATTTGAATTTGACATCATGGACCCAAATACTATACCCTTGCGAATATACAGAACAAACCAGAGAAAAAATATTTGTTTCACAGTTCATCAGAATGTGGATTACTTTTCCTAGACCTTGGCTATAAGATACAATACAACCATGCGCTAGGAATGATCAACTAACCATCTAGTCCAATGTTCAAAATACATTACCTTTGTCTCGCACAATTCGTCGTGAAATTTCATTCAGAATCTCAGCAACTTGTGAATCATTTAATATAGAAGCTTTCCTTAGCTGAATTAAATCAGCTACCATGTCAGGATTGAATGGTTTCTCATTCAGAGCATACCGGATATACTTGCGCAATATTTCTTCCAAATCAAAACCTGTCTGAATATGAATATACAGTTGTTACGTAAAATCATATGACACATGCACAAGCACAAAAAAGTATGAAAGCAAGCAAACAGAAACTGTTTTCTCAATGAGATTTTCCCCAGCAAGCAAATGGAAGGCTAAGAAATATTTCCTGACCAAGACAGATGGTAAGATCCTTTACATGGAAAAACTCCAAACCTAACCGTTAGTCTATGATGTTACCAGGATAAATTATCAGTTGTTATTTTTGTAGATTACAAGAACAGCAATTACGGTCAACCAGATGGATCATCGTTCATATTAATTTTGTAAAGTAAAATATAATAGCAACTGTAATGAAGCATGAATTCAGGGATTATAAGTAATGCTTAATGGAATGTGTACAAGATGACCTTATTCTCAATTTGCTTGAGAGCATCAAGATTAACTTGATATCTTCCTTTTTCAAATAAATCATCCAGCGACTTGCATAGCGTGGCATTTTTACTCACCTGGAAATGAGGGGCAAGTCAACAAAGTTTTGATAAGATAAATTGTTGGAATAATGAATGAGGGAGGGAGCAACCTGTCTGCGGCGTTTTGCTTTGGGAGAAGAGAATTTCCTGATGGTCTTGACAAAGGCAATGACGAAAGTAAGGGCAGCATATGTGAGAGGAATAGCGAGAATCCAAGGCAAGGAGGTGGGACCCACTCTTGGCCCGGGAATGGCTTGGGTAACGGAGCCCGTGAACTCGACCAGGTCCAAAGCCTTTTCCTGAACCCATGGCAGCTCCTCTTCCACTTCCACTTCCACTTCCTTCTCTTTCGAAGAAGCTGGTTTGTTGTTGTTGTTTGAGTTTGACGCCGCCGCCGCTGCTAAGCAAGTTGAGGTTAAAGAAAACAACAACAGTGGTTGTTGTCTTGGAGCCACAACAGCCGGGAATGACAAATGTGTGCAGTTCGTTGAGTGAAAAGGGAATACAGAAAGCTTTCTAGAAGGAGGGAGAAACTGAGAAGCAAGAGAACAAGAAGAAGAAGTAAAAGCCATTATTGTCTCTGCTGCCTCTTCCCCACGGCTCAAAGCTCAATCCTCTTTCTGCCTTAGGCTTCGGCTATTAGGTTGCTTCCGCTGTTTTGTTCAGTTAGGCTGCTCTTTTTTATATTTTATTTTATTATATATATATATAGTTTTAATTAATTATATTTTTGGAGATTTTATTACCTAAATTTTATTGCTCTATTCAGGTTTTTATACTTTTTAATTATAATTTTAGTAATTTTATTTTTTCAAAAATATTTAATTTTCAACTGTATCAATTTCATTAATGTATTATTATAAAAAAGAAGGTTTTTTTTTTAAGTAAACAAAAAGGTTTTGTTAAGTAAACAAACATCGTGTTATAACACTACATTCATTTATTTTTTGAAATATAACCGGATTTTTTATTTCATAAAAATGTATAGTTTTTTTTTGGACATAAAAATGTATAGTTAAACTAATTAAAGTTATTATAAGTATATATTTTGATTTAAATTGATTAATGTAATCACAACGAGTATATATAAATATGTTTTAATTAAAGTATTTAAAAATATTTTAAATAAAGGAAATTTATAACAATAATAAAGACAATATATAACATACAAAAATTACTCTCATAATATATAGAGACTTAAACCTAGAGTTTAGGATTGTGATTTTCTCAATTGGAATGATCTCATAGCTTGTTCACTTAGTTTAGTGTAGTTCTTTTAGGGTTGTATTCCCCCTCCTTAGCATAAAAAAGTGTGGACAATTATAAAGATAAAATGATTAATTAAACCATTATTTTACATAAATTTAATTAACAAAAAATTAATTGTATAAATAAATAATATTTTAACTGAATTCACATCAAACCAAATTAAAATGATTCATATATGTTACAAAAAAAATAATATCACAATTATGTAAGTTAAATGATTGACTGAAGTTAAGACTCGTACAAGATCTTCAATCTTATTGGAGAGATTTAGTTCTCAAGAGAAAATAAACCCCTTTAGTGGCTCCTAAATAAGATTTTTCAGCTTGTGGCAAGGTATCACAACATCCTCCACCAATGGATTGAGATAATTAACATGCATAACCCCGGGCTCTTAAACTCGGGTTTCTTTAAATAATCACAACTTCTTTCATTCTTGAAATATTCATATTCCATTTATAGAGTTTTAGTGGATAAATCAATACCCTTAAATACCAACTATTATATGTCATTAAAATCTGCTTCAATAATAAACCTTCACCGTGCCCTTCCCAAAGAAGAAGATGAAATCTACTTTGTTGGGTCTCGATAGAAAACTATGGTTAAATTAAATAAAGAATATAAAATAATAATCGCATCCTCGTCAAACATATGTAACATATATATTATCATTCAATTAGAAATCGCTATAATAAAGTTATTAAATTTTATCTTAAAAGTCACACCAATAATGATGTTTAATTAGTTAATAGTGTGTATAGTATAATATCTCCTGATATTTTAACTTTTTATTTTTTCCAAAACAATTGGTGTTTTAAAATTTTAAAGTCTAGTTAATGTTTTTTCCTCAAATATATCCATATTTAATGCTCACCACTAGTGGTGTAGGTATCAAAGATGAAGATACTAGTATTAAATAAGGACATTTTAATCTAAATATAATAATTTTTAGATTCATTAAATATTTCTTAATCCATATGCAATAATCTTAAATATCAAAAGATATGAGAAAGAGGTAGTAATTTTTTTTACATTAACTGTGAATAGTTAAGAAACTATTTAACATGCCTTTAAAAAAAATTAAACTGTTTAACATATGTTTCATCAAGGAAGTAGTTAGATACAAGTATATGATTAAAATAACTTTGCATTATATGATCAGTGGTGACATGTCTTAAACTTATTTATATTGGATCAGTGGTTAGAACTTGGGATAAAACCACACTACTATGAGATAAATAGGTTTAAAGAATGTCAGCTGATCATATAATAAAAAGTTGTTTTAATTATATACTAGTATCTAAGTACTTTCAATTGACATCTTGTAGCCGAAATCAAATTTCGCAATATTCCTTAATAAAACGTTCAATACAATGTTGTCAAGTATATTCCTCACGAGTCACGACCCAGAAGACCACAAAAAAGTGCAGAATTGTAGCAATGGCTTATACAGGAACTTAATCGTTTTGCTTCCCGTGCTCACTCCTGAATCCTGATTGTAAGGCCATCATTGCTTGGGAAAGCTTAAAAATCTTCACCTAGGTTTCAATTATGAGCCACAAAACTGACTCAGTAATATCACACTCAGTGATCCAAGGTTAAAATACACAGCCTTGGTGCAACAATGAGTCATTAGTTGCCAAAGCTGAATCCAAATTGACACTTCAAAATTCAAGTTACAACATTTCATTGCCATCTTTGTACAATTAACCAGGTTTTCTGATGAAGCTGTCAGACTACCCTCCACTACAGCAAAATAAAGATCTCATCACTAAACTGGGAAAACTTCTGGTCTAATTCCTCAACCCAAAACACCACATAGATAAGCCATTAGCTAACCCTGACTGCAACATCTCCTCGTTGACAAACTTCCCATAAATAATCATTTGTTATCTTGTACTCTCCAATCTAGAAACTGGATTACCAAGATTTTCTATGATTGGGACTACTTGCACAAGTACATTTAGCAAGAGTTTCCTTTTTTTTTTTTATCTTGTGTCCAATAGAATATAACAAGAATGCTTGCTACTCAATATTATAACTGGAAGTCGAATGAAAATTTAATTAATGAAGACAAATGAAGCAACACAATTTTATTTTCTCACTGAAATTGAAATGAAATGCAAAGTAGAACTCAAGTTCTTTAAAAGTTAAAAATAAATATAACAAGAAGAATAAACAAAACAACTTTTTATTGCTATTTGAACATAGACAAGACTTAGTATTGCTATTGGAATGCTTCATAGCTACTTCAAGAGTCCAGAAGACGATCCATTACCAATTTTATAACTCTAGGAGCATCAACTGTCACTGCCACCTTTACGGTTGGCTTATTGGACCATTCATTGATTTCAGCAAACCTGGTTTATTAGAAACAGAGATAAGGTAAACACGTGAGGAGCCATACAACGAATGGACTGCAAAAGTTGACAATGAGTTTGTAATACAAGGTGAAGAAAAGAAATTATCACAGAAGAGGTTTGTGAGTAACTCCATTTCATAAATCATCCATTACATTGGTCTTTTCATTGTTGAAAGTCGTTAATAAAAAAGACCCTTTACTTGGTCCTCCAAAGATTACCATGCCACCACATTATTTCTTTAAAATTTTTGTCACTAAATTATTCCCTAAAAAATCTAAAACACCACAAAGTTCATCCTTATGAAGACTAAATTGGTGACACAGTACTAATTTGGTATATTATGTATCTTTGAAGGGTTGATTTGGTGACGAAAGCCTTTAGATGACTAATATGGTGACAGCTTAATCTTTGGAGGATCAAGTAAAGGGTTCGCTAAAAAAATTGGCAGGGTAAAAAGGGAAAGGTAAGGAAGACATGTGTATTAACAACAATGTTCTACACCTTATGTTTTACACCTTTTTTTGGCAAAAAGGAAGAGAGAAGAGAAAAGGTGAATTTCTTTCTTCCCTTTACTAAAAAAGAAATGTGTAGACAAGAAGTGTAGGAAATGAGGTGTTAAATAAGAAGGTTTTATATATTAATTGAAAGGTGAAATTATAGTACAAGTGATGCATTAATAGTATGAACATTAACACTTGCTCATGTATCTTGATATGCAAGTATAAGGGTCACTAAAAATAACTACTTAATCTTATAAACTTTTTTAATAGATAAAAAATTTCCAGCAATCCTCAACAAAGTCCATGTCCTACATGAAACAAATCAAAGGCAAATTAGATTATATGGGAAAAAGAAATCTTGACTGATGATACTTTGGACCAGATTTTCACCATTTTGGATCAAAAAGCTGAACTGGTCTCTGGTCTTCGACACTCACATACCCCAAGTTCTCTTGACCTTAGTTCATTGAAGTAGCTTAAAATTTTTGGATATCAAAAGCATAATATTAAGTGCATAAATGCAACAAATTAGAAACAAGAATGGAAACGCTAATACTGTAAGGTCCAAAACTCTTGTGAATTAAATGTTTTAAATTATGTTAAGAAGATTAACAAACTATATTGAAGATATTATTATTTTGCTCACAGAAAAATGTTTTGACTTGGTCTTGTGAGTTTATGTTAAGCTTTGAAGTGCAGATCCTTGGATTGAAATGATAAGGATCAAGAGTAAACTGAAAGTACCAGATGGAGTAGAAGTGCTTGATCATCAACATAAGAAGACTTATACTGAAAACTAAGAATAGAAGCTCAAAAGGTAATGCTAAAAGCTCAACAGAATCCTGGTGATAGATGATGAGAAGAGAAGACAGAGGGAGTAGAAGTGCAAGGCTTCAGCATAATAGAGAAATTTATTTCTGCACTATTTTGTTTCTTTTGAGAAAAAAATTCAGGACACAATGCAATCTAATTCTATATCCCTGACACAGCGGTAAAGTTGTGTCTTGGTGACTTGTTGGTCATGGGTTTGAATCCGGAAACAGCTTCTTTGCATATGTAAGGGTAAGACTGCGTACAATATCCCCCCCTTTTACCTACGCATAGCATGGAGCCTTCGGGTAATGGGGTATGTAGTTTTTTTTAGTTTTTTTAATGCAATCTAATACTATCTTAACACACTATTTTGAATGATTTTAAAATGATTAGAACTATCAACAAAGTCAGCATTAGCAAGCAGACAAATACTGATAACTTAAATCAGACTTAATTCTCTAGGGACTCACTCCATTTGCTAGGGGTTTCTACCTTTTTTGTTTGTTGTAGAGTATTGTGATTCCCCTTGTAATGCCACTCGTTTGGACTCTGACAATACCCTCTATGCAAGTCACAAGTGAAGGATCAACAGCTGCAAGAACCACAGTTGGGTCATGAAGGTAAACCCCTGTATAAAAAGTAAATATAATTAGTAATTTAGATTATTAGGTCTCTACCAATTCTTTAATGCACTATGAACACAAACCTTTGATATTGTATGCCTCCTGATGGTAAGAGAAATATACATCCAAGATTTTGTTCAAGTATTGCGCAAATTTTCCATTTGAGCTTGCCAATTTTTCTCTATCAGATTCTAGTCATTTTGTATTAGAAGAGTAAACCAGAATAGTGGTGAGTCCGGTGTCAGAGAAAGTTAAATGATATACACCATAATTAAAATAGTATCATGCTCATGCTTTTTAACTGATGACAACTACCCATCTCATCAATACTAAAAGAGTGTAAATATGATACACAGCAAATTTCAGAGTGGGTTTCAGAAAACCATGGTTTCCAAATTATATGGATGGATATCATTCAAGAACCCTTCATCAAACAGTTTAAACTTTGGGAGAGTATGTCGTTGACGATTATCAGTGGGAAAAAAATGAAGAGAATATTGAAAGTTAGTCCCAGTTTTTGAACTGTCTTTCTCAATCCAAAAGACAGAGATATTTCTCTGCCTTTGGCATGTGTCTGCATTAAAAAAAAAGCATCAACCAAGAGTTCCTATTGTGTATAACATGAAAAAAGAATGGATGGTGCCTAATCTCTATAAATAAGTATAAAATCAAGAGTCCTATAAGATGTGCAAATTAATTGATTATTACACCTTACTGAAGAAACTTGTTAATAGATAGATTCAGGATAATCACATGTTTCTATAGAAAAAAAATTTAATCTCCACTAGCCATTTTGTTTTACAAATTTTTTGGGATGCGGTAGACAGGAAATGAACTATTTAGTAATCTATTGCACTATTTATCCAGACTATGGGTTCAGTTGAGCTGAAAACTTTATATTAGAAAGTTGTTAAATAAAGAACTACAAACATACCCATAAAATGTTGCTAAACTATAAATAACTACGTATCCCATTGCCCGGAGGCTCCACGCTATGCGCAGGTAAAGGGGAAGGATATTGTACAGCCTTATCCTTGCATATGCAAAGGGGCTATTTCCGGATTCGAATCCATGACCAACAAGTCACCAAGACACAACTTTACCGTTGTGTTAGGGCTCGTCCTCAAAATGTTGCTAAACTAACTGTGCATAAATTCTGAAATAAAAAATAAATAAAATTACTATAACTGTTAAAGAAATAGTAAACCATACAAGATTTATCAAAGGAAAGTTGCCCATTTAAGCAAGACAAAATGACTCAAGTATAGCAAAGGAGCACAAAGGAATTTGTCAAAGGGGTACCTGCCAGTACAACTTGGTGGGTAACATTTATCCCCACTGCAAGTACATCTGCCGCACTTGTAAATACAACGTCTGCAGCATCTGGATCACCAAATATCTGGAACAAATCCAACCAAGAGTTAGACAGACTGAGTTGTGAATGATAAAATATTTTTATGGAAGTTATATTAAGAATTTGAATACAGGATGGAAATACTCACGTTGGCTTCAGCAGCGGGATTCACATTGCCATTTACTGCAAAAGCACCACCAAGAAGAACAATCTGCCCAATGTTCTTAGCAAATTCCGGATCCAGCTGTATAGCCTGCAAAATATTTTATTATCATAATGAAAAACAGTATGAAGCTTAACATGAAAATGCCTTATTGCGAAATTGTACATATATCATACCAAAGCAATATTTGTAAGCGGGCCCAATGCGACTACAGTGACTTTGCCAGGGTTAAGTTTTGCTCGATGGACCAAAAAAGCAGCAGCTGATTCTTCAATGGGCTTCCCCTTTGGTGGAGGAAAATTTTGGTTGCCAAGTCCATCTGCACCATGGACAAAATCTGCAATACGAAGTTTTGTTCCATTCTGCATAGAGAAACAAGAATTACAATAATTAGTGGAGTCAAGTGCAACGAAATACTGCAGAAGCAGAACTTTTAATTTCGTACTGGAAATACTGTGTAACTTTTTTCAGTGAGAAGATCAACTACAATGCACTCGAAAGAAATAAACAGATTTCAACTGACAGCAAAAATAAATTAATTATCTCGATTAAAAATAAAAAGTGGTGAAATTTTGTGATATTTAGGTTGAAATGAGAAAAATAATAGCATGTTGGCTGTAAAAAAATATTATGCGTCTGTGCCTCACTGAAAATTCAAGTGTGCTGCTGACAATGTAATACAAATAGTGTGAAGTATCCAGACTATATGATTATTGTATAAGCATTCAATTAAAGATTAAGTATACTGATTAGTTCTAAATGCTCATATAATTAACATTCATAGCAATTTCCAAAACAAAATAAAAAAAAATAAAGGGAACAGAGTAAGGTACGACAGACTACAGTTAAAGTCACATGAGATCCTTCTGCCACTGGTATATCCGTTCTCCCAGCAACCTCCAACTGCATATGCAAATAAAGTAGGAGGCTTTTATCATTAATAAGTCAGTAAATCCTTTTGGGAAACAGTCTCGATAATTTTACCAAATGCAAGGCATTTCTGGTTGCCAGAGTGGTGTACACATTTCCAAAGATGGTTGTGAGTCCAATAACTTCAACTTCGGGTGATTGTAGAGCAAGGAATATTGCCATAGCATCATCTACAGAAACCAGTTGCAATTCTTAGTGAAACAAGGAATTGGAAAAATCAAGCAAAGTGTCCAATTGATAAAAAAAAAATCAGCGAAAGTTTGTTGAGAGCAAAAGCAAAGAAACAGAAACTTATGACTTCTGACTGATTTGGATTACCACATGAAAAACAAATAAAAATTGAAAATCAGACAGATATGCATGTTACCAATGCCAGGGTCGGTATCAATTATGATCTTCTTTGGTTCCGTATCGGCTGCCATATTTACAAGAGAGGAAGAGATGACTTATGACTTCACTTCTTTCCGAACCAAATCAGAATTGGAATTGATGTTGCTATTGGAGTGGAGAATACGAAGACATCTAAATTGGCTTTTTTTTTTCTTCTTACCATTTGTCTATTGATTCTAATTAATTATTTAACACGGACTCCACATGCGGCGAATAAGCATCTTGTTCATGTGTTTGTTTGGTCTTATAATTTATTATATAATAATATATCTTATACTGCAATGAGCAATCAACACGATATTTAAAACCAAGACAAAGTAACCTTTGGTAGTATGTAAGAGCATGTTCAGCTTGAGTTTCTTGAAAAATTTCTTTGAAAAAGTTATTTCTTTCTCATTCAAGTAAATTTATGTAATAAAGAGAGTTTCTTAAAATAAAATTCATATTTTTTTATAAGAAATTATTTTTTAAGAATAAAAATAATATTTATTTAACCCATAATAATATTATAATTAAGTGAAAATAAAATATATAAAAGTATAAATTTTAAAAAAATTTCTAATTTTTTTATTCGAATAAAATTGTATATAAATTTTTTATAATAACATAATATCCTTTTAAAAAAAATCGTTGAAGATGTTGTTAGGAATCTTGTAAGTGAAACTCAAGGGGAATTGGGCTGACACTTTGCCCTTTACACTTTTCAAAATGCAAAGTGATATGGCCATCCACCAAACTTTTATCTCGCCTATCCAAGCCAATAAAAAAGAATCGTTTGTCAGAAAGAAAAAGAAATATATTTAATTTAAGTTACATAAATTATTAATATTAAAAAGGTTAATTTTGTGTTAGAGTAATGGAAATACAAGAGATATAATTTAAAAAAGAAGAAATAGAGTATAAATAAAATGACATGTTTTGTTGTTTGGTTTTAGGAGTGAAAATAAATCAAGTTGAATTAGACTTTGTTAGGTCTAAATTTGGTTTGGATTAAAAGTATATGATATCTATTTATTCGTTAAAGGTTTTGTTAAGGGTCTGACCTTGACCTACATAAAAGTTTGATTTGGCCTACAAACCTAATTTAAGGGGTTAGTTTGTGATAATTTAATACTAAGATAGAGTTAAAAATATGTAAGACTTTAAAAGATTCAAATATAACTTATTTATATGATATAGGTATATTTTTATGTTTAATATAAAATTCATGATCTTCTTTAAAAATATATTTTCCAATAAAATATTTAAATAAAATATAAATTTATTTTTCAATAAACTTAATTATAAACTTTAACTTGACTTTTTATGGAGATCAAGATGATTAACATTTTAAATGATAAATAAATGTAAGATTTTAATAAATTATAACACATTTAATATAATAATAATACTAATACTACTACTACTACAAATAATAATAATAATAATGAATAATGAATAACTATTAATAATTTTTTAAATAAGTCAGCATATTAGGTTTGAAAAACTTTTTGAATAGTATAGAGTTTGACTTGTTTAACCATATAGATTCAACTAAAAACCTTGTCTTGATCTATTTTCTAAAAAGATCTAACTTGGGTTGAGCCTGATGTAGGTTAGGACATAGATTTTGTAACATTCCAAAAATTTAAATATGTTAGTTAGAGATAAAAAGAGAAATTACAAAAAAAATGCTTAAAGGAGAATGACCATATTACCCTTCCTTTGAAGTAGAAATTATGGAAATACCCTTGAGCTAGAATTACACAAATACCCTTGGATATTTTGAAAATTACAATCATACCCCGAGGGTGAATGACAAATTACCATAGTACCCTTGAGACAAAAATTACCAAGACACCCTTTGATATTTTGTGAAAGCCTGATGAAATTACAGAGCGCCCTT
Source organism: Glycine latifolia (assembly GCA_013407115.1). NCBI lineage: Eukaryota > Viridiplantae > Streptophyta > Magnoliopsida > Fabales > Fabaceae > Glycine > Glycine latifolia. The sequence continues at coordinate 41,948,861 of CM023948.1, forward strand.
GGATGGCAAATTACCAAAATACTTTGTGACAAGAAGCCTCAGAATAGGATTTCTATGAATTTCATACGGTAATAACTTTGAAATTTTATTCAGGAGAATTCAAGCATCAGAAAAATATGGAAAAATGATAAATAGAATATGTGGAATTTTCTCTTAATTGTAGGATGAATAGACTTATTCAATAAGATGGTTTAGTAATTTTGATGGTTAGAAGCAGAACGGACCAATCAGAATTAAGATAAGACCAATCTTGTATGTCAAGTCTGTGTAGCACTCTGTATAGACTGCTTGTGAGCAATTTATACTGAAATTGAAGTCAGTTTCTGAAAAACTCTAATTATATTATTTAATATTATCCTTTAGGTAGAAAAGTTCAAATTGAACTTTACTTCCTCTTAAGGAATGCCATGTGTGAAGGCATGTTGGAATTAAATTCTTCTTCTTCATGAAAAGTGACATATGGACACAAGGAGAACCACACAATTTTCTTCTCTTTAAGGAAATGAAAACATAATAAGTAGAAAAATATCTTAAGATTCATAAATTAAAATGATAAGATACAATCATGAAGGATTAAGAAATACCTAGCCACTTGTAAGCCACCATTGATGTAGAAATAAGAAAGCTATCATAACTTTGAAATACATGTGGAGAAGAAAAATATTCTCTTGTTTCCTTTGATAGATCACGTGAATAGGCTAGAAGAATAGAGAAAATTCATGAATATGCCAAGTGGAGGGACACTTGGAAGAAAGAAGGAAGAAGCATCACGACACATGACAAGTGGTAGGACACTTGTAAAGAAAAGCCTTATGATGAAGACAAGTGGAGGGACACTTGTAAAAGTCATGACAAGTGTAGGGACACTTGTAATGGAAGCATCATGACTTAGGAGATTTTTGCAAATATTAAATTATTTTCCAACTACTATATAAAGGGAGGAAGGCTTTAAGTGGAAGTCATATTCAAAACTCCATTCTTCCACCTATTCCACGTGAAACCTCTCACTTCTATTGCCTTCTTCACCTTT
>CM023949.1:0-44107 GCA_013407115.1 Glycine latifolia
ATATACAAATACTTCACACAGACACACTAATCAAGGAGGTAATAGAAAACAGTTCAATCAGAAAATTCTTTGATTTAGATAGTTTGATCTTTGATAGCTTAAATTGATAAAGCATTAATTAAAATATAATGCTGAGCCCTAATCACATACAATATAGCAATTCACTTGCTGTATCAAACAAAAGTTTCCCACAGAGTATTCTCTTTCTGCAAACTGCAACACCTTCTGCCTAATTACAAATATACCCTAATACATATCTGCCATCAGTTATTTTCTATGAATAACTTCAGAGAGGTAGTTGTTAATTCTAATACAGAACTAATATGGAACATTTAATGCAAGATAAGTTATTTTCTATTACATTCTAAAAATACATGACTGCTCATTAGAGTTATTTATTAGTTCCTTTCAATCCTTTATTCAATATATTAAGTTTCTGGCAAACTTTACAGGTGGAGAGGGTATTCAGTGCAAATCACCCTGATCCCCTTGAAGTTGAGAAAGCAAAGAAAGTATTGAAGGTAAGGGGACAATTAGATTTTCTTTGCCATCATATGTACTTAAAGCTATTGACTTATTTATTTATTTTGCAAATGGAGTGGATATGCCTGATCTTTATTTCATTTAATGCAGGATCATGAGCAAGCTCTTATTGATGCAATTGCAAGACTTAATGATCTTTCTGATGGTGAAAGTGGTACATCTCAGTTTCAGTATCTCATTGCAGTACTTCTGATTTTTGTCTTTCCTTAATAGCCCTCTTAATGGTAGTAATTAATTGTGGGTAGCTGTGTGGAGTAGTCAACTCCAAAATTGCTACAGTGGTATAGCAGATCGTAGAGTAGCCGCTCCGCTGAAGGCAGCTTCTAGAATGAGAATACTTAGAAAAATGTGAAAAACACAACTAAGAATCCTAATAGTTTTAAATTTAGTACCATAAACAAATGAACAGCAATAATGAACTTTGAATACTCTGAAAAACCCCATCATGTTATCATAACCAAATAAGTGCCTGTTTAGATTAACTTATTTTGATGAAATAATATATATTTTTTCCAAGCTTCCTAAGCAACTTTTGAAGAAAGGAAAAACCCCAAAAAACCAATACCAAACCTGAAAGAGTATCACTAAAGGATTGTGATGTGAATTTCCAAAAGAAAAGGACAATGATGCCCTTTTCTTTGTTGAATAAATTTTCAATTCAAAAAATGTGATGTTTGGCATTCCTATGTAGATCAAGTTTGTAATTATCTTAAGGGCAGAAAAGGGATTTGGGGTTGTAACAAGGAGGAAACTGTAGAAGCAAAAACAAAATGGAGGAAAAGCTGGAAAGGTTGAGAGAGAACATCCATCCAGTGATTAGTGCTTTTGGAGGGCTTTGGGCAGGGAGGTATGCAGACCCTCAAAGTTCTGCACTCTTTTGTTTTTGTTTTGTGAATGATTCTCACCTCTGTAGTTGAGCTTTATCCCTATTTCTCTGTAATAGAAGTCTTAGTTTCCACCAAATACTTTATTAAACAAGATAGGGCACATTTGGGCGCCTTATGGGTTATGATCACTTCAAATTGGAAGAGGGATACAGCTTTTTCATGAACCTGCTGTCAAAACAGTGGGACTTGGCCGGAGAAGAGTAGGTATGGCTGGAAAAAGGGTAGATGGGCTTGGTTAAAAGATGTCTGGCCTGTGGGGTTTCTCCTATCAGAGGGCATAGATTTTGCCCGGTTGTTGTAGTGGCTGTAGCTTCTTTTTTTGTTTGTTTTTTTGTTTATAAGATCCTGGACATCTTAATGCTTATGCCATGATGGCAAATATATGATGCCTCGCCTGTAGCTTCCAGAGGCCATGGTGCAATGTGTCATAGCATCATGAATGATTGCAATTAATCACTGCTCTAAATTAAATAGAGGGGACATTATTTTTGTATTGAATAAAGGTCTATTTCTGAGCATGCAATTTAATTTGATTTTCACTTGGAATGTAGCTTAGAATGGTTAGTCTGTCCTGTTAGAGATGTTGACAAGTATAAAACTAGTTTGTTAACATATGTCTAAGGATGTATCGACTGACAAGTGACAATATGAAAATAGGAAGGCCAGTGGTAATTTAGTGCGATGTAAAGGTTTTTATTTTCCCTTCATTATGTAGGAGTGCTCAAAATTTATTTCTGGATTTGTTAGCGCATTTCACTTCACCTTCAATTGTTCTACATCAATGTGGTTATTTTCATTTCAAATTTCCCTCCTTCCCAAGAGCCATCTCAAACAAGCATGGCTCAGTGGTAATAAAGTTGAGGTGAGGATATGAAATGGTATTGTGATACAAGTATGATGCAGGGTGGAAATGGAAGTATGCCATACTGCATCCAATTTTTCCACCATTTCGGTATACACAATCATGTTATTATTGGTCTGAATACGGGGATGATACATAGACGTCCACTTTTTTGTAGTATCGATGTTTCTTAGGATGGTTGGTTCTTTTAAAAAATTAAATAAAGGAATGTCAATAAAACATAAAACATAAATGCATTTTACCACATTCTGTGCTATTCAAATTAAACACGGAGTGATTAATTCTCGAATCATTTCTAGTTTATCAAACCAACCTTGATGTTCTTATTGTTTTTACAGATGGGGCTGGGGCTGGCCACCATTTCTCACATGCTCAATCAATGGATCGAGAGTGATGAGGACCTGTTACTTTGTACAATGAGCAGAAGAGGCATTATGATAGCATAATTCTGGAAAAGGGTGTATTTCTATTGTATTATCACATAAAGATTATTACCCTCTCTAATAGTTTATAGCTGTAGGCATGGTTCTTGTGGATTAGGCATTATGTAGGATGGCAAATATTGTAGTTTGGTAATAATTATTTATTTCAGTTTGAAAGTTGACCTAGGACCAGCTGATGATACTTGTATAATTCTGTTTCATTAGTGATTAATGTGTGGTAGTGTATAAATTCTTGTATTTGATGTATCAAATTGGTGTCCAGTCCTCAAGTTTACTCGTCCTTTTAAGTTTGTTTCTATTAGGAGTAGGGTGACTCTTAGTCGGATCCGGATCCTCTACATTCCCATGGTGCAGTTGCAAATAAATCTAATAATCAAATTTTATAAAATTTATTTTTAAATATTAAATTATGTAAGAAAATAAATTGAATGGCCGGGATTTATGCCGTTCCACTTGTAACTGCAGAGATTCACATTTCACTTTGTTGATTTGACTATTCTAAATCATAATTTTTCTATCCTTTTATAAGAAAGAAATTCAATAAGGGATTATTTAAAATATAAATGTTTTTTTCTCTAAAATATAAGTAAATTTTAATTATTTTTGTCTTATTTAATGATATTATTTTTAAAATTAGAAGATTTATATTTTATATTAAGTTCTATCAAAGGATAATTTAGAAAAGATATTTTAAATTAAAATTGGCATTATTAAGTTGATTTTTTTAGCAAGTATGAAATTATTCTATATATATATATAGATAGATATATAGATATATAAAAATGAGAATGGAGGGAGTATAAAACTAAAGTTGGTCGTATGCTTTTTTAAAAAAAAAAGTAGGTCATATGTAATCATTAATGAGCAAGTCAATGCTTGATATTTTAATAATTATGTAATATATATTAATTACTTAGTATTTTTTCTTTTCTTTTCTCTAAAGTAAGATGAAGTAGATTTGTATCTCATGGAGAGCTTGGAGAAAAAGGTAATACTTTTGACATTTTGATATGGTGGAAATTTAACTCTAGCAAATATCCTATTCTTAATCATATTGCTAGGAATTTATTGGCCATGCCTGTATATTGTTGCTTCAAAGTCTGTTTTTAGCAAAGGAGGTAGAGTTCTTAATTGTTATAAGAGTTTTCTCTCCCCAAAAACAATTGAAGCATTGATTTGTACACAAAATTGGTGTCTCCCCATGGTCAACTAACATTGAAGAGCTCATGAACGATATTGAAAGAATTGAAATATGTATTATTCATTGTATTATAAACTTTTATTGTTGTTTAATTGATTTTGTCTAATTTTTTTTATTCATATTGACTATGACATTTTATATATTTTTAGAACTTGGCCCAATTCCACCACTTGTTGAAGACAACTATGATATTGAGTCTTTAGATGTTTCACTTCAAGATGGAGTTAGAATATGGTATGATTCATCACTTAATTATTTATGTTATTTTCTAAAATGCCATGACTTTTCATTTAAACTATTAATTGATGATGTTTTAATTTTTGTAGGATGTAGCTATTTGCAAGACCTATTGATGGTTGTTGGCTAATGGGTTGTTTGCTGTTGTTAATTTGTTATGATTTTATGTTTGTGTAACTCATGGTGTAGTGTTTTGTTATATATTTTGAGACTTTGAGTTAATTAGTAAGCATCTGGGTGTGACACTTATGGAGTTTTACGGTTTGTTTATTCATGAATAGTGCAAATATTTTATTGGGTTGTTTTACTTTATTGACGTGTGTGTGGTGAATTGTGTGGGCACTAGGCATATGTTATGTTCACTTTATTGCTAGTTTTCTATATGATATTTTGGCTTTCTAGAAAATGTTATAATGACATCAATGACAATTCTTGTTGCTAGTAGTTAAATTACATTTATTAAAACATGTCAGTAAGTTTGTATAATTGTATTAAGATTTTTTACTATGACATCATGTCATTTATTTATAAATATGACAACAACTTGAAAATATGAATATGTCAGTAAAGAGACCGAACTTAATATCATTCTGACTAACGACTTATTGTTGGTATCCATATAAATATTTGATATAACTTATAATATATTCATAAGTTCTTTTGTTTTCATATCAAAAGTTCTTTTTTAGCTTATTCTAATAATACAACTTATATGAAAAAATAATTTTATTTTATTTTCTCCTTAATTAAAAAATAATGTATACACAAACATTTATATGATAATAACTTATTAAATAAGTAATCAATTAAATTAACAATCATCACCACTATTATTATAATAGTTGTCATTACCACTCCTAGTGACATTTCACCTCTTATGAGATTAATATTGTCGTCACCTCTCTTAATATCATTGTTATTATTAATTTTGTTATCATTACGGTCATCAACATTATTATTATTATTATTGAGAGCAATGGTGATGGAGACGACAACAATAATAGTCTCATCAAACAAAGGTGGTGACATAAAATTAATAATTTTTTGTCATATACTTGTAATTACACTATGAAATACCATAAATACTTACAAATTTATAAATATTTATTGATACCGTTGGGTAAGGTACTTCATTCCCAAATAACATGTTAAGACAATGTTATAAACTGTTCTGTTGTTTAAAGTTTCTGTTTTGGTGATTACATGAAGGTATCAGGTGTTCTTGGGCTTGAACCATTACTTTGTTGCTTCAGATGTTGGCCATGGGAAGATGCAGCGGTATGCTTTTCCATGGGGAACCCCCTTCTAGTGACCCTTTCCCAGAAGGTATGTTTACCTTTTGTTTTGTGTATCAATTGCTATTGTAATTGAAACAAATTCACTTGTCTAGTCTAGGCTACAGCAGGTAAGAAGAAGAGGCTTTTGGATCTCTTTGGTAATTGGTGCAATGAAGTGATTGCACTCGTATCAGAAACACCAGAACATATGATTATACAAAGGGATATATATGACAGAGACATGATCAACACTTGGGGAATTGGGAGAGTGATTTTGTTAGGTGATGCAGCACATCCAATGCAACCAAACTTTGGTCAAGGAGGGTGTATGGCAATAGAGGTTGGTCATATGTAATTTTCAACTTCCAAATAAAATGTATTTCCTTGAGTATATACAATTCAGGCAGCATTAATATATAGTGCTACATGGATAAACATTATGTTATACCTAAAATCTTTATTTATTTTTATTAATCTGCCTTAATTTCAATTTCAGGCCTCTAATCAAACTTTAGCCATACCTTAGTAGTTAAACTCCTCAGGAATAAAACAAGTAAAGGAACCACAGGTATGTATAGGTTTATGTTCTTCACTTCTTTTGTTGCAATCACATTTTCAGGATCGTTACCAACTGATACTTGAGCTAGACAAGGTTGCTAAACATGGCTCTGACGGGTCTGAAGTTATCTCAGCTCTTAGAAGGTATCTTATTTGTATTTTATTTTGTTTTGGTTTTGTTTCGGTATGAGGTATGTTATTTGTTATCTTCAACAGAAATAATGGCTCCCCCTTCTATTGGAAATTTTTTTCATGTAACATGTCCTGTTATACCATTTTGAGACCACCTAAATGTTAATAGCATCACAATCTCTTTACAACTCCTAAATGTGTCACCTTAATTCATGGCCCTCAAACTGTTATTGTGATAAGCCTATACTAATCTAACACAAATGATTGAACTTTTCTGGCTTCATTTTTTTTTTTTAGATATGAGAAGAAAAGAATCCCACGAGTTAGGGTATTACACACAGCTAGCAGGATGGCATCACAAATGCTAGTCAACTACCGGCCTTATATTGAATTTAAATTTTGGCCTCTATCAGTATGTTCCTCTCTCCACCTTCATTCCTACTTTGGTGCTTTCAGTGTTGTCCTACAATTTGAATTAGAGTTTCACCTTGATGATTACCATAGTAATAAACGTTTACATTAAAGTTTAGCAATGATTCTCAAGGTAAAACTCTAATTCTGATTAGAAAACACCACCAGAAGTGCCTAAGAAATTACATCTGAGTTTTATCCATTAAAATGTGTCAAATCTTTGATTTTATCTACTCACCAGAACAAAAACTGTTGCAACACTTGATCTTTGTTCTTAAGCAGAATGTAACAACTATGCAGATAAAGCACCCTGGCATTCATGTAGCTCAAGCCCTTTTCAAGTTCACTTTTTCACAATTTGTTGCTTGGATGATTGCTGGCCATGGGTATCTTTCACTATTGTTTTCATATACCAATTTGTCAGACTTTTTGTTGAACCCTAGTCCCCTCTTTTTTGGCATTTTAAGTTTTGAATATTAATTTGGGTTTTGCTACATACACTATATAAATTTCTACTACATTATGTGAACAGTGCATTGACAAAAATGTCCTTCGTGATTTGAAGATTACGGATTGTCGAATCCGTAAGGTTCTTACAAATTCGACAATCCGTAAGTTTTTTTTTAAAGTAATACGGATTGGGCAATTCATTTGTCCATACGAATTGGGTCAATCTGTAAGTAAGTTTTTTTTTAAAAAGTTAAAAAATATTTTTCCAAATAATGGCACATGCAAGTCTCGAACCTGTCACCTTTATGTTATTAAGGTAACGTTCCAACCAACTGAACTAATAAGTCAATTATGCTAAAAAACAATTGATATTGTTACGTATAACACTAAATTTTTTAATGCATATTTAATACACATATAAGTTTACATAATAAATTATGTTAAGAATATTAAAGTAATAGCATGAGAAATAATTTAATAATCAAAATAAAATTTAAATTAAATTAATTATATATAACTCATTAATTGATAAAATTAAAATAAAAAAGAATCCTATTTGATAGGATCATAACTAACAATTATCCTAATTGATAAAATGAACATAATATCCCTAATTAATAAAATAAGAATCTGAAATAAGAAAAGATAAAGAAATTAGATAAACTAAACAATTACAGATTTAGATACGTGTATTAAATATACATTAAAAAAATTAGTGTTATATGTATCAACATTAATTATTTTTTAGTATAATTGATTTATTAACTCAGTTGGTTGAAGCGTTGCATTAATAATATGAAGGTCATAGGTTTGAGACCTGCATGCACCATTATTTTAAATTATTTGGAAAAATATATTTTAATTTAAAAAAAAAACTTACTTGCGGATTGGGCCAATCCGTATGGGCCATACGGATTGCCCAATCCGAATTACTTAAAAAAAAACTTATGGATTCACCAATCCGTAAGGTTCTTACGGATTTGACAATCTGTAATTCGTATGAAAGTTACGGAATTCATAACTTTCAAATCACGAAGGGCATTTCTGTCTGCGTACTGTTCACATATAGTGTATTAGAAATTTATATAGTGTTTGTAGCAAAACCCTATTAATTTTGGTGTCTTTTAGAGGTTGTGGTGAACATTGATGCAACTTGAAAATAAAAAGGGCCCAACAATTTTACATGATGGTAGTTGAAAGTTAATTTTATTGGGCTATGTAGGAACTTTTCTTTCGAAATAAACGTGCCATAATTTAATCACTGTTGCATATTTCAAATTTAGTCTTGGTTCTTATACTTAAAAAAATTGATTTGTAGTACTTAGAATTTTGTAAATTTAGATTTTGATCCTTATTATTTTATTTTAAATTTTGGATCATATTGGTCTTCCTTAATTGATACATCAGACATTAGTCTAACTGATTGTATCTCATATAACACGACTTTTGACATATTATTAATCATGATAAAAACCAAAATAAATTTAAATTTAATAACTAAAAATCAAACTTTTAAAATTTTAGAAGCGAAACTAAAATTAATAAATAAAACTATGCAAAAAAAAGTAATCCAAATACATACTTTTAAGCCATTTTTTTTATGAAATGTTTACTTTGCGCTTCCCTTCAATCAATCAAAACAAACAAACAAACCGAAATAAACATGGGTCATTGCTTTCAGCGCAAGGCGATGGCAAAGCACCAGCAGGTCAATTTGTTGGAAAAAGTTGTGATACCAAACCATGGCCTCCAATATGCTAACACCCTACTTCCATTTCCCTTATGTCAAATGTTTGTGCCCATGCTGTTGTTGATGTTTTTTGTGCCCCAAGTTGCAGCGACATTCCATGAGATTGAACCAACTACACTGACCTCTTCATATTCTGGAATAGGGATACACTTTTGGAATAATCATTCCTTAATAAAGGGATGGTAACATAGAATTTTAATTTATTTCGGGTGCAAGAAGTAAAAAAATACTGTAGAAAGCAATTGCCATAAACATTAGGTTTGTAGGCTAGTTGGACTAGCACTAGCCTATATAGATTTGGGTCAAACATTTGGTTGACTCATTTTAATGGGCAATTGCTCAATATACTTCCCTATTTGCTAAATACACTTTTGTATTTGGTTGCCTCTTTTTTTCTTATAATTGGGGTATTGTTGTGCATGGTTTTGTTAGTGGAAAGTTTAAACCATGCAAGTGAACATTTCATTGAGAAAAATAATGTTTCTTAAATGTATATTGAAGGTTTTGCAACTATATTACAGGTATTGGTTGACTTATCTAAATTATTATCTTCCTGTCAAGTACTTTTGTCATTTTGTTTGTCAAAGGTGTTGTTGACTTATATGATTTTTGTATGTCATAGATTTAGACATTTGAGCATTTATCATTGTTTGCTGTTGGAAGAGGTTGTTGCTTTTCACGGTTTGATCAATGGCCAAAAGTCATCATACAATCATAAAAAGTAGAAGTCACATTCAAATTAAACAAGGTTAGCATTGGTGTCTAACACATGTAATTTTCTTTGTTCAATTTTTTAAGTTGCACAGTATTTTTTTGTGGTTGTCATACAAAGTGTTGTGGTTGATTGACAATGTTAGATAACATGGGATTGGTCAACCACTAACAAGTAGAAGACTTATTCCCTCGTGCGTGAAGCTTTGACATTTTCCCATAATGGCTTTCAGCATTCCAATATCACCCACTTGACATGCAAGAAATTCTTACTGAGCATCGAATGTTAAAAGCTAAGAATGAAGAAAATGACAAGAGTTTCTAAAGTTGAGTATCGAGTGAAGATCCTTAAAGATCAATTTAGAGGCTAAATAACAACGACTAACAAAGAGGGTAAAGAGTCTTATACAAGCACACTAGGGATTAATGTTTAGCATCTAGTCAATGACAAATTTGTCATCTGTGACACAAACGATTACAATAAGTTGTATACATTCTGCACAACCAAACAAGGGACCAAACATACATGGTAGGACTAAACATTATGAAAACAAATTTTATTCAGTACATTTTTTTATGCTGAAATTTTAAATTGAAAAAAAAAAGAAAAAATAAAAACAGAACCTTGGAGAATCATAGAAGATCCAAGGAGAAGATAAGGAAGAACAAATCATTTACGTTGTAGAGGGGTAACAGATATGTGAACGTATGAGAAAATTAAGAAAATAGTAGAAATATTGGAGATAAGTTGATTACAAAATGAGTAGATCAATTTTGGCCATAAAATGATAGAAAAAAAGAGAGGATTTAGAACACTGAAAGATTCAATACGAGGAAAAATCAAGTTTTTGAACTCCTCTTGATGTGCCTGTGTACAAGATTTTTCACCTTCATTTTTTACTTTGTTAGTCTACAAAACATGACCATTCATTCCTAAATATCGTAAGCCTTACATGTCATTGAAAATTCAAGTTTTTCCAAACTTATTCTGATATGCACCTAGCATATAATGTCTCCAAGCTAAAATAAGTCACCAATTGCTTACAAATGAATGATAATTGCTTACAATTGATAGAAATATTGATAACTCCTTCTCAATCATGCTTTCACTCCGTTTATATATTTAAATAGTTGAAAAGTGCTAGAAGAAGTGAAGAGGTTAAGAGAAAGCAAAGCAAGACAAAAGAATCATGCGCTATCCACGCGAGTCTTGGCACCATCCGCGCCAATCAGGAGAATCAAAGGCAGTTATCACTGCCATCCAACGCGAACAACGTGAGTCTGGCGCTAGTCGCGCCAACAATGCCTTTTACTTCAAATCCTCTGACTTCTGGCGCTAACGGCGTGAGTAATGGCGCCATCCGTGCTATAAAAGGAAACCCAGTGCAAAACTCTCTGTGATCTGGCGCGGTCAGCGCGATTCGCGCCAGACGGAAAAGATAGTGGCGCTAGTGGTGCGATCAGCGTGGGACACGGGTTCTACAGTACTGTGCACTCTGCTGAAGGTATTTTAAGAGATTTACTTCCCAAGTATAAATAGAAGAATCCACTACTGAGAGAAGGACTTTTGGGGCACAAAAATATCAGATTGAAGGAGTATTGAAGAGCTTGGAAGGGCTTAGCTAGGGCTTGGAGTTGGAAGATCAAGTTGGAGCTTTTTCTTCTTCTTGTTTGTTCTTCAGCGGGGCATGCTTCTTTTTGTGCTATCAATGTCAACCATGAATAGGTTTGCTAGTTCATATTTGTAGTTAGGGCCATACACTTGATGTAAACTCCCTTTGGATTGGATTGGGTGCTATTATTCTTTTATGTCAAGTTATTTTACTTTACCTTGCTTTGAATGGATTATATCTCTTTATTAGACTTGATCATTCTAATAATGTGTTGAGAGCTAGGGTTCACAATAGGAATATTGGGGTTCTAAGCTCTGACTTTGGTAAAGTAACAATCTTTACATTATCTAGGAATAGAGATGTATGTTTGCAGATGATTTAATCTGTCAAACTTAATGCTTAACATCAGGAAGGCTACTAAGGAATTAGGGTTTTTAAGTGGGTTGAAAGGTTAATGTCACTAAGGAATTAGGACTTGACTAAAATTCTTTATGAAGATGCATAGGCTGAGTAACTTGAGTAATTGAATGTAGTAAACAATCCAAATTAAGAAGGTGGAAACCATCGAGTGTGTGTGCCCTGACTACTCTCTCTCTCTTATATTGTCGTAAAACCAAGCTTCGTTGTTTATAATCATTTATTGTTTCTTAATTATTGTCTTTACTTTCACTCATTTCGACATACAAAACACAATTTTACCAAACATTTATTATCCAACTTTTAGATACTAGTTATAATACAATTGGTGCATTAATCCTCGAGAGAACGATATCTTATTTATCACTTTATTACTTGGAATGATTGGTATATTTGCCGAAACTCACGCAACATATTCCATTCAAGTTTTTATGTTTGTTTTGATAGATACGTACAGTTTCTCTTTACTTTTATTTAATGTTAAATTTTATTTCTTTTTTGCTTGTTTTATTTCTTCTCATTTATTTTTAGTAAACACCAAATTGAAAGCCTAACTTACAAGTGATCATAATGATTGTTCTTTTGTTTTCCTGATATAAGATTAGTGTGTGCATAAAACAATAAAAAAGAAGTTTTAGGTGTGTTGTTTTGCTGATGCCAAACAGTAGGTAGGATTAGATAATATGATAGTTTAGTTTGATTTTCTTTAGTTTTTTTAACAAAAAAGATGGGTCATGGTTTAGTTTCAGGGATGTATATGTTTACTAATTCTTTTTTTATAATGTTTTTTTAAAAATTGATAAATAAATTTCTTTTTAAAATAATTTTTCTCAATCTCTCTTATTCCAATAAATAATCCTTTCAGTTTATGTAATGATTTGTAACATTTATTGAATTCTATATATTAATGTTCCTTAAATCATTAAAAGTTCTTAAAATAGTCATTTGCTATCTAAAACTTTTGAGCATACAATTTGTTAAGAAAAAATAAATTTCATTTGAATATGCAACAATCGATAGCTCTAATGGAATAACAATTTTATCTTTAAAGTTACTTGATTTTAAGGGTTTAATGACTAGCCATTTGCTAGCTTAAATACTTGGGCAAGTGTTTTTTTTTTAATGTCTTAAATAATCACATATGCTCTTTTAAAGGAAAAATAGCTAAATAATCACATGGCTATCCTTGACACCAAATTTTCCTCCAAAGCCACCCCTCAAACCATGCTTTTGAAAAGTTAATCTTCATGCCAAACACAATTTCAAAAACACCTTAAAATCTCTTTAAGGTTAAAATGTTTCTCATAAATGGATTCCCAAAGAATAAGGTATGATCTACTAATTGTAAAATATATACTTTCAAACTACCTCTTCTCACTTGTACCCCTTCATAGAGTCATTTCCTTTTTGCATCCATCATAAGACCCCCCAAACCTTTCACCACTAAGAGGAAAAAGAAAGGTGCAATGAGGTGACCTTGCCTAAGACCCCTTTCCACCAAAAAAATTGTTGTAAAAGATCCATTCACAAAGGATGATATTGTAGTAGATTCCATGCAAAATCTCATCCATAAGATCCACTTTTCACAAAAGCTCATTCTTCTCAACATGTAGTATAAGAATTCTCACCTCACAAAGTTATAAGCTGTTTCGAAATCCACCTTAAAAATGAATGTGAGCTTTCCCCCCCTCTTAACCCCATCAACTACTTCATTTGCAACCATCACCCCATCAAGGATATTCCTTCTCCTTACAAAGGCCAATTTCCTTTCATCAATGACTTTGTTAATAATCCTTCTTAATCCCTTAGATATCAACTTGACAATAATCTTGTAGGTGCACCCAATGAGGGAAATAGGTCTAAATTCCTTGAGTCCTTGAGGTTTTAATTATTTTGGTATAAGATCTATAAAAGAAACATTTATCCCCCTTAGGTATACTTTGTCATAGGTATCATAATTATGCAATTTTGACCATCTAGATTCTAATTGCACAAATTAGGTATTTCAAGTATCACAATTGTTCAATTTTGGTTTCTTCATCAATGTTCCATTAAATATTGAATAGATTTTGTTGATATAATACTAGACGTTTATGTCGTCTTGATGACATGATAACTAATGTGTTGTTAAACATGTATTGACATGACTTAATTACACTTTTTGATCTATCTAGTATCGTAATTGTGAGAGACCAAAAATGTAAGTAAGACATGCTAGTATATGTGAGAGGCAAGACATCAACCATCACATTATCATCTTCCAATCCCATGTCAACAAAATATGTTTAACTATTTAATGAAAGACTTAAAGAGAGACCAAACTTATACAATTACGATACCTTGATGGCCTAATTTGAACTTGTGATCAAAATCGCATAATTATGACACTTGCAAAACTAGAAGTACAATTAAACCAAAGTAAAAAAATGATTTTAGCTTTTAAAATTTTAAAAACTTAAAACTAAAATTTTGCTAAGTATTGTGTTCCTTCATTGGTATGATTTTTGCGAGTCCTCGTTACTCATGTTTTTTCTCTTAACATTCAAGCTAAATTGCAACTTTAGTCCCATTTTAATTTCTGATTCTTAATTTGGTTCTATCTTTTTTTCCTATATTTTTAGTCCTGATATTTTAGAAAAATCACAATTTTAATATAGTATTCAATTTCGCATATCATGGTTGGACCATGGTTATTAAGATCTTCCTCGCAAAGATTTCCACAAGGTTGTTGGAGTAAATGTTATTGCTTGTTGCAAATCATGTTTAGAGTGGAGTCGAGGGAGTTGTTTGAGGGGAAGGTTGTGATATTGGGATGGATGATATGAACTTGTTCAAGTTTATTAGTTTGAAGTTGTTGGCATTGGGAAGCTTCTAATGGATGAAGGGTATTTTTGGAAAAATAAAAATAAAAGAAAGTATATTATTAAAAAGAAAGGTATAAATAATAATTACCTAACATTAACAAATAAGTTAATCCATTAAAAAATAAGAAGTAAAAGAGAAAGAGTGTACTGGCTTAAAGAAGTAAAAGGTACTAGTTTTGGGCCAATTATAGGGAGAGTCCAATAGCCCATAAGAATTGAGATTCTTCTTCATACACTATATTATTTTCTTCATACACTACATGATAATAGTGTAATACTGAAAATAGCCTTTTAATTATTTTAATTAGGTTTAGTTTTTTATACACTATTTGCTTTTTCGTTCTTCAGCAGCTGCGCGTTCTCTTCGTCTTCACTTTCTTCTTCTTGGTCATTATGTGGCTGACAGTGGTGGCATTGGTCCTGTGCGTTGTGGTCGTTGGAGTTGCAGGTGGTTGGTGGTTGGTGGTCAGGTTTGCGCCGTTTGTGGTGGTGTTTACATCACGATGAGCGATGAGTGTCGTCTTCTGTCATGAGGGGTCATTACGAATTGGCAAATCCGTGGGGGTGATACAGATTAGCCAATCTGTAAGAATGGTATGGAGGGATCATACGGATTATGCAATCCGTATGATCCCTTTTTTAAAAAAAATTTGATAATTGCAATTTGAAACAACATCCTAAGAGTTTTTTCATCTTATTATGGTTAATTTGAGAAAGTACAATCAACTCATTGATGAATTGATGAATCTGGTATGGAATATTGATTTTAGACTTTTTAATTGTCACAATTCTATTATCTTGTAGTACTCCTTTGTAAATTTTCCCCCGACCACCTTGGCCAAAGACTTACATCAAAATTGTTGGTGGCCTCCTTTAGCTCTTGTATAGTGAAGACCTTAGTTGTTTCAATTGATCCTTTATGTTTACCTTAATGAAAAAAATTGTTATTTATATTTAATGAGCATTCTAGCAAACCAAAACAAAAAACCCGTGATTATTGGATCACCTTTGAAGCCTACGACAAGGCTAGTGCTTAAGAGAAATTGAGTGTGATTAAATGTTCAACCGTTAAACACTTGATAGAAAAGGAAGATGAGTACCCAAATTGATAATGGACGTCATTTTATGGGACCTAACCCTCTAATTGGATTTGCTCATGAACAAACTCTTGATACAATTTATGGCTTGCAAGCTTTCACCTAGTTTGGAATTCTACTCCTATATTTTCTCTACTTAGATATTGTAAATTTTTTTTGGGGCTAGGTTCAGAATTTTTCAAATTGTTGTGTTATTATTGATTTTTTACTAATGCGTTGCATTTCATGTCATGTTTTTCATATTCATATTCATGTAAGTTTTGCATGCATTTTGAGTCTATTAGGATTAGTTTAACCCTTAGTTTCCTTAATTTTGATAGTTTAGTCACTTGGAACTCTTGAGGTGTGATTTTGTGTGTTAAATGATTGCAGTGAGAATTATAATTGGACGATTTAGATTTGGAACTTGAAGTTTAGGGACTTGGAGTGAATTAGGGTCAAAAGATGGACGGAGTCTGTTGGAGTTTGGATATACAAATATGACAATCTTTGAAGTAATAAAAACTAATTCTAATAGTCAAGAGTTTGGATCATTATCCTTTCACTCTTCTTTTAAGTTTGATGTTTTCTTTCTTTGTTACTTTCGTCTGATGACTATGTGTGAATAATTGATCAATTTTTGTATGTGAAGATGTTGCCTGATGTTTGTGTTAGTTGTATATAACATGGATTTGTTTGTAGTTTTAAAAGCTGTTGTATAATTATTAGTACATGATATGGTCAAAACACTAAATTTGTGTAAAGCTCTAGGGAGAGCTGCAAATCGAGCATTTGGAACACGTAATGCTGATAATGTAGAGGAAGGCACTGAACGCCGTATGTACCTGTTTGTTTTGTATGTACTATCTATCAAGAACACCATATGATATGCATTGCTCAATTTGACTGCATCCGGATGTGCTCAAAATAAGTCACGTACAACATTTTCATCCTTCAATCTATGCCAATGAATATACAAGTCGCGTTGAAGAAGTTTCATTAATTGTTGCATTTCAGTATTATTGCCTCTAATACGCGTCCGGTATGCATATCTTGCATTGTATACTTGCTTTAAACTTGTATAATTATTGGCATTGTAATCCTTTAAAGTTAACAGAATATTCTTTGGTTTCACCATCGACCTTGTCATATCACCAACAATGATCTTCTCCTCATCAGTTAGTCGACTAATATATGGGTGTCCACAGAATGACCTAGCCAAAACATGATTATGACTGCCACATATTACATTCACAATCCACCCTTGACCTCCTGAGATTGGTTTGGCACGTAGCTTAAAAGGACATTCACATTTTCTCGTGCTAGTTGTTGACGGTACCAAACATTTTCTCCATGATCTATACTTTCCGCTCCTTTCACAGCCAATTAAAACATATGATGTTGTTCCCAGCTTGCCATTTGACATGCCACTCCTCATTATGACAACTACAAAAAATTCTCATATGCAACTGTACGAGCCCATTTCAATACGTCCTCACGGGAATGGAACACTTACCAAAACGGATAATTCATTTTTAATCAACTAAATTCATTCATTTAACAACTTTACCTAAACTCAAAATCATATCAATACCTCAGACGTCTTAAACGCTGCAGAACAATCAACTGAACAATTATCATTTTCTAGGGCATCATTTTCTTGTTCAATGTCTTCATTCATATTAATATCTTCAGACATAATACTGTCACACATCCACTCGTTGTTATCCATCTTAACAAATCAAAAAATAATTCTTACATCCAAAGTTACGCAAAATAATAATATTTAACAACATTAAAGTCATAAAATATTACAAATTCATAGAAAATACAATATCAATTTCATTAATTAAATAATAAAATTTACAATTAAAACATCCAATTTTCAAAAATATAATAACCAAAACAATTACAATAAATCTTAGCATACCTAATTATCCAACTTACCCATACTAATTCATCCCCAAACTTTAAAAGAGATACACAAATTTATTTTTTCAATTAATAATAATCTATTATAATCCTTTTTTAAATTTATTTTCTAAAATTATAAAAAAAACACTTAATAATATACACAGATTATCTAATTCGTATGATTCTTATAAATTATGTAATCTGTATACTTCATACGGCTTAACTGAACGCCTCTACCACCACCCACAAATGGACAGCCAAGAACGTCTACAACCTCCACAATGTCGCAATACCCCACTCTTTCAAGGCAAAATGAAAACACACACCATGCCATGGAAATTGAAGTTGCTGCAGGGGTATTTTTGTCATTAAAATAAAATATATAGTGTATTAGTAAAACACATAGTGTATGAAGAAAATCCCTAAAATTTGTTTTCTATCTTGAAGCCCAGTTGTTTTAGGGTTGGAAAAAATGCAGTGCGGCGCGGCGAGTGGCTTATATATATATTATGATAGAGAGTGTAGGCAAAATCCTCATTCAACATTGTCTCTCTCTCGTTGTAGCGCAGCAGTCAGCAGGTATGTATCCAACCATTTCCTGCGATCTGTTCTGTTCGCTTACGATAGATCTGTTAGTATTTTCTCTCCCGTTTTGTTTTTCTTATGAATGAAAGCTTGTATTTGACAGTTGAATTTGGAAAAAGATGTCTCACCGGAAGTTCGAGCACCCGAGACATGGTTCCCTTGGCTTTCTTCCAAGGAAGCGAGCTTCTCGTCATCGCGGAAAGGGTGATCTACTTTTTTTGTTTGTATCTTAGGATGTTTGATACTGTTCTTCATCTCGACATTTATAAATGATGTTACAAAGGGTTTTCAGATCTAAAATAACTTGAAGCGTTTGAAACTAATTTGTCTGTGTTAAGGGATTATTTTTTATTTGTTATTGCCACTTCCATGTGATGAGTGAATGGAATTGCTTCCGTAAAATAAGTGACTAATCAAGGCTGGAGTCTCAGAAACGACTCTTCTTACCAAAATCCTATCAACGTTTTTTGGAATGGAAAACATAAGAGCTCGAGAATTGGCATACATTTTGCCATAGGCCTTTTGGTTTGGAAGCATTTCTTCATCACCACGGGGATTTGGCACTGGCACGTAGAAATTCAAAAAGATTTTTTTTAGTTTTGTAGCAGGATTGATACATGTTTTAAGTATTCATCATATACTATATATTTTTTCATATTAGTGAGATTTTTGAGGTTTCTTGGAATATTGATTTTGAATTATGTTGATTTGAGTTAATGATTTATGCATTGACACATTGAAATTAAACAATTTTTATGTTCAAATTTTTTAATTGAATTTTGTAGCAGGATCGACACATGTTTTAAGTACTCTTCATAAACTATAGAATTTTTTTATGATATTAGTTATTTGGGTATTTAAATTTTGGGTGTTTGTTTGCGATATTGGTTTTGGATTAAGTTGATTTTGGTTATAATTGATTTAAGTGGTGATTTATGGCTGGATGTTTTTATTCTAACAGTAGTTAGTAATAAAAACTTGTATAATTTTTTTGATTCAACTCAATCAATCTGAGTGTTGAATCAGTGTGGAATTAAATGTTTTTGAACATATACCATAAATCAAGATCATCTAATGAGATGCGAAACATGCCGTGAGTATAGCAATGCGTTATGATTTTATTCCTTTTGGGGAAGGTTTTTGCAATGTGTATATATATTTCAAGTTTTGGGTTTGTGGGTTCTCTTTATTTGTATTCATTGTTACTATGAAATTTACCTAATTCCAACAATAATATTTTTTGTTGATTGTTTTTGGTGGGGTTTTGTTAAATCTTACAAGTATTATTTTATGGTAGATGGTATACTATCCCTCTAAAATACACCATTGTTTTTATGTACATTAGTACAGATTAAGTACTTGTATGGGTTTTAACTTTAAAGAAATTGATGCTGTCTACTTCCTCAGTCTGTATACCGTATTTTGCATGAAATTAGCTTCCATCATTATGTTGCAATTGATAATTCTTGTGACATGACTTTTAAATTGCTACTGCAGTGAAGGCTTTCCCAAAAGACAATCCTAGTCAACCATGCAGGTTGACTGCATTTGTGGGCTACAAGGCTGGAATGACACACATTGTTAGAGAGGTTGAGAAACCTGGATCAAGTAAGTGTGACTTTTTTTTTTTAATTTTAAATTCTCTGAATGTGGGAAGGGAAATATGTTTTATTGTTTACCTATAGCATTGTAAAACCAGTATTTACAAATGTAGCTCTACTACAACATAAAATGTCTGATCACCAAGCTAGTTAAAGGTATTTTTTTTCTGTTATAAGTGAAACAGATAGCACTTCTAATGGTTTGTCTCAGTCTTTTTCTCATTTAGATTTTTTTTATTAGAAAGTTGTTGAGTTCCCGTTTTAACATTCTTTTTAATATCACTGTGTGATCAATTTTTGGGTATTGTTATTTATTACCAGTGTGACTTGTATGTTTCTTGTTGCTTTGTACCTGATGACATTTTGTGCTGTTGTAGAGCTTCATAAGAAAGAGACATGTGAAGCTGTCACTATCATTGAAACTCCTCCATTGGTTGTTGTTGGAGTTGTGGGATATGTAAAGACACCTCGCGGCCTTCGCACACTCAATACTGTTTGGACTCAGCATCTAAGTGAAGAAGTCAAGAGACGATTTTATAAGAACTGGTGCAAATCCAAAAAGAAGGCCTTTACCAAATATTCAAAAAAATATGAAACTGAGGAAGGAAAGAGAGATATTGAATCTCAGCTTGAGAAATTGAAGAAGTATGCAACTGTCATTCGTGTTCTGGCTCATACTCAGGTAATATAATGGGGTTGTTGTGTCATGTTTTTTTTCATATTAAAAGCTTTTTCACCGGCTAATGTAATGTAATGTATTTTTTTGTTTACTGAAGATAAGGAAGTTGAAGGGTCTAAAACAGAAGAAAGCACATTTGATGGAGATCCAAGTTAATGGTGGGACAGTTGACCAGAAGGTGGACTATGCATACAGCTTCTTTGAGAAGCAAATCCCAGTGGATGCTGTTTTCCAGAAAGATGAGATGATAGATATCATTGGAGTGACTAAGGGTAAAGGTTATGAAGGTGTTGTAACTCGTTGGGGTGTCACTCGCCTTCCTCGCAAGACTCACAGGGGTCTAAGGAAGGTTGCGTGTATTGGTGCCTGGCACCCTGCTCGTGTTTCTTTCACTGTTGCCAGGGCCGGGCAGAATGGATATCATCACCGCACTGAGCTGAATAAAAAGATCTACAAGGTTGCCAAGACAGATCAAGAGTCTCATTCAGCCATCACTGAATTTGACAGGTAACATTTGTGTTTTTTTGTTTCTATTTTAGGTTGTTCATATCAGATTGTGCAGTATTTGATCATGTTGTTTGCTAATGACAGGACTGAGAAGGATATTACTCCTATGGGTGGGTTCCCTCATTATGGTGTGGTGACGGATGATTATATTATGGTGAAGGGATGCTGTGTTGGACCGAAGAAGCGGGTTATCACTCTTCGTCAGTCTCTTCTCAAGCAAACATCGCGGGTGGCTCTGGAAGAGATCAAACTCAAGTTCATAGACACCTCGTCCAAGTTTGGACATGGCCGCTTCCAGACCAGTCAGGAGAAACAAAAGTTTTATGGTCGCTTGAAGGCATAAATTTTTGTTTTGGAGACAACTTGTGATGATAATTTTGTAGCAAAATAAGACATTTAGTGGTATTTTTTGTATGAGTCAGACTATGCCTATTCTCAGTTGTTTCTCTTGGTTGCTTTGAACAACAATTGTATTTTTTTCCTGTTTTATTATAATATCAGCTACATTTTTTTATGGTTAATACTTAATATTGCATTTATTTTTAAATTTCTTTTTGGTCGAATGGTGGAGTGGTTCGATTGTAACAGCTATTTAACGGGATTTCTATTGGTGCCCATGGTTTAAACAGCCAAACCATTGAAACTTGTTTAGATTTAAAATCCAATTATTATTGTTTTAAATTGGTTTAAATTTGTGAACCAGTATGAAATCAGTGTTTGAAGTTTGCTTGGTTTTAAAACTAGTTTTAAAATTGATTTTTAATTGTAAGCCGATTTTAATATTTGTTTATGGATTTTAAAATTGTTTTATCATTTAAAGTGTTATAAATAGTGTTATAAATGTGAAATGATTTAATTTTTAAACCAAATATCTTAATTATGCTAATTAAAAATATTAAATACATTTTTACTTTACATAAATTAGTATTTTTTAATTTTTGTTTTTGTAATTTTTTTGTTTAGTTTTTTTGTTTTATTATTTGTAAAATGTGTGTTTTGTTTTTTAATTTTAAAATATTTAAAATATTGCTTTAAATTAATATATTTTAAAAAACACTTTAATGACAAAAAAAAAAACACATGAAAAAAATATTAAATTACATGAAAAAATACATCTAACCCTTTTAAAAAACACATATGTCGTTACTTTGGTCAAATACAAAGAGTAACATCAAGCAAGAGCAAAGGGAAATATGGACAGAAATATGATTCGCGTCATTGTTAGTCTCGACTGTGTATCAGCTCTATCTTGAAGGTTCGGATCGTTAGTGAACAAGACACAACCGAAGACGTATAAAATGAAAAAAAAAAACGTTTTTATCTTTATGATTTCATAAAATTTTGTTTTTTAGTTCCGGTAATTTCATAAATCTAATTTAATTTCTGTATTTTAAAAAATTAATTCTAATATTTGCATTAAATAAATATAAATATTATTTTATAGAAAGTTACATTTCCTCCCTCAACCGGTGCTTCAATATAATCTCTATCAAACTCAAACAAAATTTTGTTATGTTACATTTCTAGAAATTAATAAATTTATCATATATATTTAATAAAAGATTATAATATAATATAGATATAATTGTATAATATTCTAAAAAAGAAAAGTACTAAAAATACATTCTTCTAAAAGTCTTTAGTGTTATCTCTGTATATATTATTTATATTATTTGTTAAATTAAATACATATTTGTAGGCTCTTAAAGTTGAAATAAATTTGTTTTTAATTTTAAATTTATTTAATAAAAAATATAATTTTTTTAATGTAGATTTTATATATATTATTTTTATCAATAAATATTAATTATTAATATTGTTAGATTTGTCAAAAGAGAGACTCGACAATATTTTCTTTTTTTTTCTTTTATCATCAGACAGATCTTATATCTTCTTATAATTGATATATGTATTTATTATACCAAAATATATAATTAATTTTAATTGATATTATTATATTAAAATATATAATTCATTCTGTATCTAACTATTTTAATAATTTACAAAATTCAATAGAAACATGTTTAATATTTCCAATTTTGAAGCATGAAATCAAACCATGTATTAAATAATATTTAAAAATAAAATCTTGCTCCGGCCTAGCTCGAAGTTATAAACTTGCGGCAGCGCAAGTGTCCCTAATACTTGACTCCTTAATTCTCCCGCTGCTGCTGCTTCTTCTTCTGCCCAGTGCTTGTTCTCTTCTTTAGGTTTGTAAGCGTAATTATTTATTTGCTCATAACCTATTTGACATTCATTCATGTGCTTTAGTAATGAGTAGAGTCCTTGTTCATCTTATATTTTGTAACTTTATCCATCCAGATAGAATAGAAGGGTTGTTCGATTCGATTCGATGACGACTCGAATTGCGCCCGGTGTGGGAGCCAATTTGCTGGGCCAACACGCCGCCGAGAGGAATCAAGACGCCACTGCTTATGTCGGCAATCTCGACCCTCAGGTAACTATTCTTTCTCCACACATTTCCATTCACTCATTACCACTTCTAAGTTCTATTCTAGGGTTTATTTATCCCTTTTCTTCTTTCTGCTGCAGATAAGTGAGGAGTTATTATGGGAATTGTTTGTTCAGGCTGGTCCAGTCGGTAATATCTTTTACTTTTCTTTCTCAATTTTAGGTTTAAACAAACTCTAACTCATTCTCCTTTTCATTTCTTTCAGTTAATGTCTATGTTCCAAAGGATAGAGTCACCAACCAACATCAGGGTTATGGATTTGTTGAATTCCGCAGTGAAGAAGATGCTGATTATGTATGTAACTATTCTATTCTGTTATTTCCAACTCACTTCTCCAAACCTACCTAACATCCTCTTCTTCTATTGCAGGCCATCAAGGTGCTTAACATGATTAAGCTTTATGGCAAACCCATCCGTGTCAATAAGGTATGAATACTTACTTATACCAGCTGGTACAACCTCATGTTCTTGTTCCTGTGCTTGCTTCCCTTCTGAATTCAAGTTTTTATTTTCTTCCATTCTAATATGTTTGGTATGTGTGATTGAAAGTATTAATGCAAAACAAATAACAAAACAAAAACAGTCATTAACTAACTGATTCATGATTTCCGTGAATCTCCATGACCACTTCTTCTTGAGGGATGTTAGTTCTCTTGTATCTCAGGACTCTAGGCTTATTATAGCCTTTTGAATGGGATTATATTTCTCCTTCCGCTTTAGGGATGCAAGAATGACAATGTGTGCTAACTGCTAAGCAATTTTGTTACATAACTACTATAGTGCCACCATAACACTATAATGTGGCATTTTTCAACACCTCTGCCATAGGCAATTTGTGAATGGAGACCAACTATGGCCTGTTTATGTGACAGAATTCTGGCATTCTGCCTTTGATAACCTTGGTGCTAAGTACTAACTACTTGGTAGTATTGAACTTTTATTGTATGCCATTGCTAGATATCATTCTATATAATTGAATCTCTTATTTTTTACATAGTGATTATTCTTTCATATCTGTATTTTATTTGTATGAACTTTGTAGTACTCTCCGTTCAAGTCCTGCTATCTTTCTTCCTTGTACCAACACCCATGTCACTTGGTTAACAAAGTATTTAGTTTCCATGCTGCTTGATTGATTTTACAATTTTTTGGTTCCAGGCATCCCAAGATAAGAAGAGCTTGGATGTTGGGGCAAATCTTTTTATTGGCAATCTAGATCCAGTAAGTCACCAAATTATGCAAGTGTTAAACAGACTCATGCAGTTATGCATTGAATTCAAGACTTATACATGAGTGTTCCTAATGATGTTGCAGGATGTAGATGAGAAGCTTTTGTATGACACTTTCAGTGCATTTGGTGTTATTGTTACTAATCCAAAGGTTTTTCTCTTCAAATATCTTTCATTATATATCTAATTTCATCATGTTTGTGTCACTTAAGTAACAGTATCCAGCTAGTAGCAGTTGCTAATACTTTTCATGTTTTTCCATTTTCTTATCTCTCTTTGTTGGCATTTACCGTTTTGTTGTTTAAAAACGTTTGGTATCAAGCCAATGAAAATTAAAAATAACCACCTGTTTTTAGTCTCTTGTTCTTTAAACACAATCCCCCATACTTTAAAGGATTCATTTCACTCAAACATTATGTATATGATCTGACATTCAAGGCTTTTTGTTGCAGATCATGAGAGATCCTGAGACAGGAAATTCCCGTGGTTTTGGCTTCATTAGCTATGATTCATTTGAGGCATCTGATTCAGCCATTGAGGTATGCCTCAGCCTAGTGTTTGAATCATTTGTAGGAATGTAGTGTGAGGCCAACCTTTCATTCTTTTGTTATACTTATTCAGTACTTGTGGATCATGAATTGGAACTAACTCACTAAAATATATAACACTCAAGAACAAATAAAAATATATATGGATACATGGTTGGCAATCATTTATATAATCTTAGACTCATTGACCAGCTTGTGGTGTATGTTGTCTTGGATTCATATGTATAGAAAGCATTGTTGGGATGGTTTCCCTCTCTAGGGCATGACTGTACATTGAGAGATTTGTGTCTGTCTTACCGCATGGGATAATACTATAGGAAACCAAAACAATAAAAAAATTCATTGGGGCTATAAAAAAATTCAGCCGAGCTAATGGAGCCTTCTGTGTTTTTTTTTTTTTTTGCCTAATATGACCCAAAGTATATTCAAATGCTGTAATGCCCCTTCTAAAGAATGAAGACTAGTGGGAAGCATGCTTATTTTGTTCTGTTCATGTTAACTCTTAAGGTTAAATTGGATGGAAGGGGTGAAGTTAATATTACTAATGTTAAATTAGAGAGTTAATTTAATAAATTAGGATGCAAAATTCAACCAAAGTTATAAATCAGGGATATAAAAGTGCCCCTTTTATTTTTATATTAATATATGCATGAAAACAAATTTGTTATCTGTTCCAATTTTGTTGTCTGGATATCCAAATCATAGGTAACAATAGAATATAAAAGCATTACCACGCCACATATATTGAATTTTTCTATATTTTGTAGGCAATGAATGGACAATATCTTTGCAATCGTCAAATTACAGTGTCATATGCTTATAAGAAAGACACTAAGGGTGAACGGCATGGTACCCCAGCAGGTGAGGCCCTTTCTTGCTACTAGTACTATCTACTTTTTGGGATTAATTCATGCATATTGTTTGTTTTTGTAGTATCTAGATATCTGCTAATATTTCTTCTATGGTGCAGAAAGAGTTTTGGCTGCAAGTAATCCAACTACACAGAAGAGCAGACCTCATACTTTATTTGCCAGTGGACCTCCAACACTTCCGAGTGTTCCTCAGGCTAATGGCGTTGCTCCGGGGCCTCCCCGACCCTTTGCTAATGGGGTTGCTCCTCCTGCAATTCCTGCTCTCCGTCCACCGCCCCCTCAAGCTGCTGCATTCCAGCCTATGCCGGTTCCTGGACAACCAACGTGGCATCAGCAACAGCCAGGTCAAACATTGTTACCACCTCCAATGCCACCTCCACCTCAACTCCAGCAGTTCAGGCCACCTCACTCTGTTATGCAGCAGATGCCACCACCTCCACAAGCTCCTCCCAGGCCTCTTCCGCCACCATCAGTAATGGCAAGTCAGCCACCACCTGTTTGGCGACCGCCACCCCCTCAGCAACAGGGTGGACGGCCTTTTCCATACCCTCAGTCTGGAATGCCGCCTCCACCACCGCCGCAGTAACCCTGCTATGCCAGTCCACCTTTGAATTGAAGGAATGCAAATCGTATGGAATGTTTCTGATCCGAATATCTGGATTTTTGCCCATTTATTGTTAGTTGATTGTGTTATATTTCTGAACTAGTGTAGATTGTAATATGAACATCCTAAGACAGTCAACAGTCATATAATTATCCCCACCTAGAAATGAGATATTTAAGAACAGTCAACAGTCATAATATAATTATCCCCACCTAGAAAAGAGATATTTTATTATTCAGTAGTAGTACTGAATTGAATTGGGTTCAACATGGTGGGACATGATTGAAATATAATTTTGTTCTTTAAGCATGGGATCAAAAGTTTGATCTCAAATTTGTGTATGTGAAAAAACATTAATTTGTCAGGAAAGATTAGCCCCTCAAATGACCGAGTACTTTGACCGATTAATCATTAGTTTTCGACCATGAGATACTCTTGATCCACCCCAAACAAAAGCAGGTGAAGGATATTTTTTTAACTGAACTCAAAGTAACTATCAAAATTTTTATATAGAAGACATAAGTCTTTGTTATTTCATTAATTTTTTAGCTTTTTTTTAATAAAAAAATTAACATTTTATTTAAATTTGTATGCTAATCAGTCAATCTGCAAGCCAATGTAAGCAGAAGCATACCATATTACCGCCTATTTTGAGTGCTATCCTAACTAAGGCCAACCTTGGGTCTAGGTTAGGGCTGAGGTTTCCAAAAGAAAATAAATTATTTAACTTCTCAACACGAATAATTTATCATGTAAGTTTTCAAAATTCAATGATTTTAAACTCTCAATTTTGTAGTATCTTTGTTTTTGTATCTTGACATTAATTGAACCAGTAAATCAGTTGTTTTTACGATTTTTCATATGTAGTAAAAAGTTTGATGGTTGTTCATTATTGTTAAAAGAATTCATTGACTACCCTCATATTTTTTTTTAAGGAAAACAATAGTTTGAAGATATGAAATATAATTTATGCATCTTTCATATAATAAAAAATGTTTTGGTGTAATTTTTCCCCACAACAATGTTTAATAAATTATATTAACATGATTGGAATGAGAGATTCCACTAAAAGTAATCAATTAGGTTTTGTGACATGAACTATGTAACATCCCGTATGCATCCTGTTGTTAACATTCAAATATGATCATTAAGCGCAACAATAAAATTAACGATAGTTAATTTGGAAGTAACAAAAGAGTCATCACACGTCAATAATATACAATACTATAGTGTACATTATGCATGACGAATACACCTAAGATAAACACCCCTCAGGGCCGAATTACATAACAAGGGGCCGGGATACGAAACGCGCAAATATATATATATCATAGCCGGCATGCCCCAAAGTAAACTAAGTCTCACGCAGAACTTGTCCCGGCTCGGCCTCTGGTTTGGGATCCTTCGGACTGCCTTGCTACTCGGGCCTCTTGCCCCGGGATCCGCCTTCTTCCCTGTGCTCATCACCTGCAAACACATATAATCCCCAACCGGGGTGAGATAATAATCCCAGTAAACTCCGAGTTCTGGAAGACGCCTCCTTCCCCGGGTTCACTTCCACGTTACATAGAATTAAAACAGGCATTACACAAATTAGCCATCCCGACTTTCAGAAACATAATACATGTATACAATCACACAGATCATACAAGAGAATATCATCTAACTTAATGGGTACATGCTCTCGTACATCCCTTGCCTAAGGAAGACCATCCAACTTAATGGGCACATTCCCCCAGGACTTCGGGCAGACACCACCGGAGGAATCGGGTTCTGTGTGGACATATATGACTCTTCCAAGAGAGGTTCATCCAACTTAATGGGCATTCTCTCTTAGGATTTTCGTATATACTAATTGACCACTTAGAGTTATTCCACATCACTTTGGCTCTAAGGAAAATCCATATTTGTCCATTCTACTGGCCAGAGAATTCTCACACAATCACAACAGATTATCACAGTGCAAACCATATACATGTTCTCAATTAAAGCAGTAACACACTGTTTCAACACATGCATCAGGACATACAATAACCATCACTCCCTCAGAGTATGGTGGAACGCCGTCGAGGGGAAGAACTCCCAAGACCAGAGAACTTACCTGTTCGAAGCTCTGCACTGGTTCTTTCGTTCTCGCAGTTCCGAACACCACTATCCTCAGTGTCACACCCTACAAATATGCATGCAAGAGATTGATAGCAGTTCTCAACCGTTGCATGTAAAGGAACTCTATTCGTGCCCAGATTACAAGAACTAGTCACCCACCGGTGACATGCAGAACCCCCCAAATGGTCAAACATAACCTAACTCAAAATCCATAACAGTTAGATTTTAAAGTTAGATAGGTGTTTCTTACCTCTAAGGTTGTTAACGAGACTAGGGAACAGCTTTTCCAAGCTTAAACGTCCTAAAAAATCACTTTCTCTTCTCTAACTTGAAGCTTTCCTCCGTTCGTTAATGGAGGAAGCAGAAGGAGGAAGAGAGAGTATCTAGGTGAAGGGTCAGTGCGAAAATGAGTTAAGTGGGGAAAATGACCCACACTCACATTACTTATATACCCACTGAGTCAACACACGTCGCATACGTCACTGAAGTCCACACGTGTCACTTAAGGTAAGCTTGTGAAAGCACCAACTATTGGGTTGGTGAGTTAAATATACATATTACTCATTTTATGTAAGAATGTCGGGATCTCCATATTCTTACTACGCTGCCGGGTTGGTTTAATAATAAAAAAGTATGCGCCGCCCAGACAACCTTGTCCGGGTTCTCACCTTGCGCAACTCGGCATTAGTAACCCGGATACCCTTGTGCACTCCACAAATCCATGGTTCCGCCCTCTTTCGAGGTCATCCGACCTTGTTCGACTTCGTTCGGGCTTCTACCTTGGCACTTCCCCAAGTCCAAGGTTCCGCCCTCATCCGAGATTACTTACCTAATAACACGTAAGAATAGTAGAATACACGAGCTCATTCGAGGTCGCTACTCGATAGCTCGAAGGAAAGAAAAATACGAGTTCATCCGGGATCTCTACCCAGTCACTCTTTCCTTCCTTCTCCGGGTCCCTTTCTTTATAGCGCTTATTCCCAAAATACATAAGTGATATCCTGGTTACACTCGAACCCAGTCTCCTTGTAAATGCTAACATACTTAGCACGGTTCCATCTTTACAAGGTTTCTATTTACATCTCTCCCTTATCCAAGTTCCAAATTGCACCCCTGTATGACACCACGATCACACGAACCTGGATTGGTCACAAGTCATTATAATTATTATCATAACTATTATGTAATTACAATATTACAACGTAAAAATGCCATGTGGACACTTGAGACCTCACAAATTACTTATTAGCAAAACTAATAGATACTCCACACTAATGTCGTGGTGGTAAGAAAAAAATATTAGGACATTTAATGTAAAGTGGATTTTTAAGGCACACCATGTAAAATACTACTTTCATCCTTTATATAAAAAATAACTAATTTATCAAAAGTAGTTAAATTGAATAATTTTAATTAATAATATTATCCATTTAAATTATACTACAAAAATATTCATAGAATTAAATAATTTAAGTAATGATTTTACATTAATGATATTATATTCTATAACTTATAATTTTTCAATAAATACATTCACTTATATGGGAAATATGCTTAAATTTTGGGACTTTGTCCACCCTACAAAGCTTGTGGTAGATTAACATGAAGTCATATCATCAGTTAAGTGATGATGTGATAAGTTAAGAGAGTGTTTCATTATCAATTAATGAATTTTAACTAATGACATGTATTAAAATCAAACATAAAAATATTTCAGGTAGTAAAATAAATAAATTAAAAATGAAATTTAAGTAATAAAATGAAAATGAATTATATTACATGTATGAAAAGCATATTTAAGCATATTTAAGCCTATATATTAGTATTCAAAATGCATAATCAAGTTGTAAATGAATTTGTCTTGTATGTCGTTGGTTTAATCTATTCTTCATATTGATGTTGATAAGCCTTCTATTTCTATCATATATAATTATAGTTTCAGAAGAACTTGCTAATATTTTCATTCTTTTTTTTCTCTTCCTCTGTCCAGATTTTGTTTATCTTTTTTTTTAAAAGTTAAAATATATTTATCAAAATAATGGCACAACAGGTCTCAAACCTATGACCTTCATGTTATTAACATAACGCTCCAACCAACTGAACTAATACATCAATTATGTTAAAAAATAATTAATGTTGATACATATAACACTACATTTTTAATGTATATTTAATACACATATAATTTTATATAATAAATTTTGTAACAATTAATTTTGATCTAATAATTAAAGTATTTTTTTACATATAAAAATCATAGCTTTAAATTAAAATCATAAGTTTAATAAAAATTTGCAGGTCTAATAAAAATTATATTTGTATTTACATGTTAAATTAGAAATCATATATGTATTTACAATTTATTAAACTTATGATTTTAATTTAAATTTATGACTTTTATATGTAAAAAATACTTTAATTATTAGATCAAAATTAATTGTTACAAAATTTATTATATAAAATTATATGTGTATTAAATATACATTAAAAAATTTAGTATTATATGTATCAACATTAATTGTTTTTTAGCATAATTGATATATTAGCTCAGTTGGTTGGAAGTCATAGATTCGAGACCTGCATGCGCCATTATTTTGAAAAATATATTTTAACTTAAAAAAAAAAAACTTACTTACGGATTGCGTAATATATTTTAACTTTTAAAAAAAAAAAACTTACGGATTGGGTAATCGGTAATCCGTATGGACCATATGGATTGTCCAATCCGTATAACTCAAAAAAAATATTACGGATTCGTGAATCCGTAAGAATCTTACGGATTTGCGAATCCGTATGTATGAAGCCTGTAATAAAGTGAGAGTATTTTCGGAACTGCACTGTGCGGAATGGTGTATTAGTCTTTCTGCTGGTGTATAAATTTTTTCCCTTATCTTTTTTATTTGCATAAATTTTATAAATTAAAGTTTTTAATTCAAAGAAGATGTATGTGCAGTCATAGTGAGATGTAAGGATACTGTTGCAAACATATCAATCAAAACACTAAAATAAGCTCCTTAATGGAAAAGAGAGATATCGTGATTTGATGTAATATCCTCTCATCCATTGATTAAAAATTGGCTAACACCACACAAAATGTTTAAAATGGTTGTTTATTCCTTTATACAAACCAATTGCTTAATTAGACAGAAAATTTTCTATAAAAAACAAATTGTCGCTTTCTATAAATTGGGAACCTTCTGGTAATATGATTTACATCTCCTTACATTAAAGACCTTCATCTTAACCTCCTCCTTCTGCGATCATTTGAAACTTGTCTTGAATTTGAAAGACGAGTGCTTCCTCTGTGAGATGAAGAAGAAGAAGGGTCCAATGGACTCGTCTCAGTCTGTATGTTACTATCTGTTGTCTGAATTTCTAAGCCAATATCAGCAGTGGTGTCAACATTCCTACTAAAAGGAGATGTAGAAGCTGCAGGTGTGGAATCAGTTGCAGCAACATTCCCGTCATGAGTTGAATATGTATTGACACCATTTGTTGGGTGATTATGAATATATGACTCAAGGTCCTCAACTAATCTTTCAGCAGAATCCATCGCAGAATTTAACGCTGATGAAAGGGATGAAAATGAAGCAGCTCCTTGCACTAACAAGGTTGAAATTGGAGTCTGAGAGGAACCAGTACCACGATCATTGCCTGTGTGCAGGCGAGATTGAGCGAGCAAACCATTATTTCTATCAGTTGCAGCATTGGGGGTTTGTGATTGTGAATGAACTCGTGCTCCTAACCCACCAATAAGGTGATGAAACCGCCAGATATTTTGGATTACAGAAGAAGAAGCTCCCTGGCTTATTAGCTGCTGCCTGAAACTCTCAATTCTGGGTGCTGCGGGTCGAGGAGGAATTCTCAAACCAGCTCCTTTTAATCCTGACTCACAACTGCCATCGGCACTCGAATTGCCATAAATTGGAATAATGCCAGTTTCAGTGACCTCTCCTTTACAAACAGGGCACACTCTTGCATTTGAATAGACAATTTGCACCTGATAGAAGCATTGCCAACAAAACAAGTGACCACAGCAGGCTAACACAGGATTTCTTGCCCTGTCCAAGCATATATTGCAATCATAGAAATTTCCAGTGCTTCCCCCTTCTTTACTGGCATCGGTTTCAGTCCTCCCCAATGCCTTAGCTATTAAATGGGCACCTTTCCTTTTGCACCCTCTCCCACTTTCAACGACTCTTTCCTCAACTTCCCGGCTCTGCATTTCTTCTTCACGAGCATCAGCTGGCGCGCTGGTTTGTCCTGTGAAGTTGGTTATTTGGAACGGAGTGTGAAACAGAGGCCGCCTCTGATACTGCCTGGCTCTGGAAGTTATCGCTTCAAGGCGCCTAATACGGTCCTGCACATGTTCATGGGCAGATTCCAGTTCTTGCAACAAAGAATCAAATTCATTTGGAGAAGCATGAGTTGGTTCCGAAGGCTCCTGATTCAAATCAAGCTCCATTATACATACACCTTGAGTTCTTTTTTCAAATTATGCCATCAACAACAGTCCATATGTATCAAGACCCTAATACAATTTTTTGAAAAATAAATGAAAGAATCAAATTCAGATGCTCATGGATTCAAATAAACTTACATAGTTATTCCCCAACATAAAAAACTCAGCTCCTGCCTTGCTCAAACTAGAGAAAAATCTTATTCTCCATTTCTCATATACCCAACAATTTATTTTCCACTAAGTCTTTAACATATACAGTTCTTTTTTCATGTTTTTGCAATCAACCACATATCTCATACTAGTTTATGCCATCAACCGCATTTCTCATACAATTTTATGCCATCAACCACATTTCATATGTATCAAGAGCCAGATACAAATTTTGTAAAATAAAAACAATAATAAAAATTCAAATTCAGATGCTCATGGATTCAAATAAACACATACAGTTATTCACCAACATCAAAAACACTAGAAAAACATTTTATTCTCTTCTCATATACCCAACAATTCATTTTGCACTAATTCTTAGACATGAGTGACTTTGAACGAAACGCAAACATTCATGACCCAAAACAATGATAATAACGATAAAACCAACTGAATCGGAAGAGAAAAGACTCTAATTGAATAAAAATTTGCG
Source organism: Glycine latifolia (assembly GCA_013407115.1). Taxonomy (NCBI): domain Eukaryota; kingdom Viridiplantae; phylum Streptophyta; class Magnoliopsida; order Fabales; family Fabaceae; genus Glycine; species Glycine latifolia. The sequence goes on from CM023949.1 coordinate 33,656, forward strand.
ATTGAAAACAGAAAAGTGAAATTGCGTGAAAAAGGGTGAGAAATTACCATTGAGATGAGGATGTTGTTTCGTTGAATTTGGATGAATCGGCGATGAAACGCGTTGCGGTTTATTTGTACGATTCCAAAGCGCCATTCACAGAATAAACATGGGAAGAAGACATACCTAATCGCTAGGTTCTCTAAAGTTTTGATTGTGCAATACACTTTGAGTTTTGCTTCTTTCCCCCTTACTAAATACAAGAAGCAGCATTTAATATTAGATTTTGAAAAAAAGAGTATTGCATTATTTTTTTCACATTTTACTAAAATATATTACCAGTAATGATTTATTAATTTGTTTATTAATTATTTCTATTATATCTTCACCTAGTCAAATGAGAAGGTATTGAATAATAAATAAATAAAAATTGTTATTTGATTTATTTATTTGATTTATTAATTATTTCTATTATATCTTCACTTATAATATTAGATTTATTTATTTTAACTCTTAAATAATATCTTATATTCAAGTTTTGTAAATGAAAAAAAATATAAAAAGGAAGAACCTATTAAAAGTGGTTAATTGATATTAGTCATAAAAAAAAATTATAAATAATTCATACCAACATTATGGGTAAAAAAGAAAGCTATTGATTCAGAATAAATTATTGAATACTGTAATGAAAAAATTATATTAAATAATTATAGTTACATATAATTTTTTTATGTAATTTTAATATTTCTATCCATTAGAGTTTTATCTCGATAATCTATGTTATTTCCTTTTGTCTTATTTAAGATCCAAATTAAAAATTGTGCTCAGTTCTTTTGTAAAATTCAATTCATAATATTTTTTATATTAATTATTTTTAGACTAGAATACACCAGAGGTTATCACCACAAACAATAGAAGTAATAGAAGTGAGAGAAAGGGCAATGGTAGTTTTAAAAAATAAAAGAACATAAATCTTCGACATATTTATTAATATTGATAAAATTGAGTACTTGAATTTTGATAAAATTGAGTATTATATATAGAACGTGAAGGAGTAATATTCAATTTCAAAATTTATCATACAAATTATTGAAATGAATCTCTAAGAAATCATATCTAAATTATGATCGACAAACCACACTAAAATTACTTAAGAATGTGTATATAAATTTTGTCCTTACTAATTTAAAATAATTATACATATTTAGTAAATTTATTATTTCTCAAACAATTCAAGGGTTATGTATTTTTCAAAAAGAGAAGTTTGACTTTTGTATTCCTGTCATTGTATTTCTCTTTAAGTTCCGTATAAAAACTTTAAATTTAAATATTTTTTTAGTAGGATGTTAAAAAGCAAATCAAACCAAGTGTGAAACTGAAAAATGAAAAAAAATTATAAAATAAAAAAGTATTTGAACTTATGATCTTTTATTTATAAACAAAATTATAAATTACTAACACATTTATTTTATTTAGTAAGTTATATTAATATTATTGTTTATGTATCAAGTTATTAATTTTCTTTTCAAATTATCAAAATTATAAATTAAAAAATATTTAACATATAAATATTTTTAATTTTATTTTATATCATTTTATATGTTTTATTTTGAATAGTTTACATATTTTTAGTTTTATTTACCAATTTATAATTAAATTTCATAAATTAATATGTAAATTATGTACATATTTTTTTAAAACTGGTTTTAATATACAAATTATTTTATTCTACCTATTTTTGTTAAATTGTTCATAAATAAGACAACAAAATATTTTTTTATTTAGTTAACTATATTAATATTATTTTTTATGTATTGTTAGTCAAAATTTATTACTTTTTTTTCAAATTATCAAAATTTATAAATTAAAAAATATTTAAACATAGATCTTTTTAATTTTACGTAAATAATCAGAATAAAAATAATTTGTATATTAAAATCAATTTAAAAAAAACTATGCAGATGATTTACATATTAATTTATGAAATTTAATTAGAAATTGGTAAAATAAAAATATGTAAACTATTTAAAATAAAAACATATAAAATGATATAAAACAAAATTATAAAGATTTTTATTAAATATTTTTTATTTATAAATTTTGATTATTTGGAAAAAAATTAATAATTCTTGATTAATAATACATTAAAAATAATATTAATATAATTAACTAAACAAAATAAGTGTATTAATGATTTATTAACTTTTCTATGAATAAAGGATCATGAGTTTAATTTATATTAGGCTATTTTTTTAATTTTATTTAATATAAGCGTCATGTCAACAACATATATAAATTCCACATCAATACCAATATGCTATATATAAAGTCGATACGTGTCACTTAAGTAACCTGATAGTCAACTCGGCTCACCTATGTAAGGTGAGTTTGTGAAGGTGCCAACTGTCGGGTTGGGTCTATCGGGTTGGCGAGCTAAGAGCGTTAAACCTCATTTAACATCATGTTTACTTGTGACTGTTGGGTTCACTTCATTTTCCACTTATGCAGCCGGGCTCAGATGTATTTGCTAAAAGTCTACATGGTCCAGCTTGGCAAGTACAACCCGGATAACCTTGTCCAACTTGGTATGCGCAACCCAGACAACCTAGTCCAACTCGATATGCGCAACCCAGACAACCCAGTCCAGGTTCATGGTACTAATACAAAGCCCAAGAGCTTCTTTGATAAGTCCAAGGTCCGCCCTTATCTGGGTTCCTACCTCGACACTTTATAAAATCCAAGATTTCGCTTTTATCCGAGTTCCTACCTCGGTACTTTATAAAATCCAAGGTTCCGCCCTCATCTAGGGTCCTACCTTGGCACTTTATAAAATCTAAGGTTACATCCTTATCCAGGGTTTTACCTCGACACTTTATAAAATCTAAGGTTCTGCCCTCATTCGGGGTCCTACCTCCACGTCAGCACTGTCCCATAATGGTTCCATTTACTTTCCAAAGTGTCAACTCGGTCACACGAATCCGTGTTCTTTGTAACACACACTTAAGAGACGTGAACCCGGATCTGTTACAGGATCGTTATAATCACAATTACCTCCTAAACATAATATTATCATATCAAGTGCCAGTCTGGACATCCAAATCCTTACAAAAGTGAAGTGACAAAAGGATCTAGAGGACAGAGAAAGTTACTCATAATAAATAAAAAATGGTTGATAAGTAGCATAAAAATATTTATCTTTCTCTAATGGCAATGGGAATAACTAGAATTGAATCTTGTAACAAAGAGAAGGACAAAGGTGGTGAGAGTACGAACCCAATTGCAAGGTGTGGAACTTAAGTCTCACATTGAAAGTACGGGATCTTAGTATTTTTATATAAGCCCTTGGACTCTCCAACTACAAGAACTAGCTTGTGTAGTGTGGCTCTCTCAAAGTTCTTATAGTGAGTCATTAGAGGGGCCTATATCTTCTTTCATAGAAGGAGTAACCAAGCAAGACACACATAAGAGAATTGAGGAGTAACTTGGAAAACTAAAGCTGAATATCCTATGCAAAACATGAACATAAAAAGAAATACAAGGAGGATAAGATTAGGGGTGGGTATATGGGCCAGTCTGATCCGTTTAAGGCCTGATTTGTGAAACCCGCATTTTAAGGGGACCGAATAAATTCGTTCCTCGAAATAAATGGATTTTTTTATGTTTGTTTTCGGTCCACCAAGCTCACGGATAAACAAACTGGTCCGTGGGTTCAAATAATAATTTTAAGAAAATGTTTTTGCTTGTTTGGCATGACCACAAGTAAGAGAGAGGCGCGACATGGTGGGAGGCGCAATGACATAGGGAGGCGTGACTTGCAAGAGAGAGGTGCAATGCACGCGAATCGAGGAGGAGGAAGTGACCTTCTAGCGCGGTGTTTGGCCAGGGTAAGGGAAATATGGCGCGATGCTGGCCGGGGTAATGAGGTCGCACACGAGCCGAGGAAGAGAAAGTGATGTCACAGGCCTCGTGGCAGAGTGAGGGTCAGGGAAGGGGAGGCGTGCGGCGAAGTGAGGGTTTGAAAGGAAAGGCTCTAAAGTCTGAAGTCTCAACTCAAATACTCAATTTGTATAATTTTTATTTTTAAAAATTAATTTTATCTTATACGGACTACACACAAGCCTACAGATAAAATCTGTTAGGTATGTGAACTTAACAAACTGGACTCAAGTATAATTTATAATTATACGGGTTTGTAAAAAAAAGTTTCGTAATCCACCCGATCCGCGAGTTTAACGGACCAATCCATGGACCTAAACCCATATATCTACCCCTAGATAAGGTAACATAAATTGAGATGAAAGGGCAATATAGTAGAAGACATTCCAATAATCAATAGACAAGCAACACAGATAATGTCAACCTATATATGTTTAAAGACATACAGATAAAATAATAGGATTAAATAACTTAAAGTCTATAAGTGAATAATATTAATATTATGAGGAGTGCTAGCAACATGCACCCTTCCATTGCTTGAACAATAAACATAGACACAGACCTTGAAACATTGTTGAAGCAAATAACGAGTTGTCAAGCCCTTGGACATGATGGATGCCCCAACAATGGGGTGAATTGAGGGAGGGAGGGGAACTAGTTGAAGTGCAGGGAGAATGCGTTCCTCAGCATATGAGCCCCAGTGGTTGACATGAATTATGAATAAGCTACAATATCTCCAACCTTCATATCAGTGACCCCAACACCCACAGCAGTGACCTCACCAACACCCTCCACACCTACCATATCACATTATTATAAGCTAATAATGTTTCATATCCTATTTACTCTTCACAAATACAAGAAACATTAATTAATTGTTTTTGCAGCAGTAAGAGAATGGAACCTGGAGTGTAGGGTAAAGAGGGGACTTCATAAACTCCTGTGCGAAAGTAGACATCAATGAAATTAACCCCAACAGCTTGGTTCCTCACACGGACCCTCCGATTTCTACGTCCTTCCATTTCAGAACCTGTCACTCCACAATTCAGTGTTGAAGACTGTGACTGAAACAGAAATAAGAAAAAAAAACAGACCTGAGGGTCACCAAGTTGCTCAACTCTGATAGCTTTCACCATGTTTCTAGTTGCCGATGAGTGATGATAACGAAGTTTTCGTGGTAAATGGACAAAAGACTTCACTGCAATATTGAACTCTGCTTTGGAACGCCATCAACTAGAACGGGAAAAGAATAATGAAATGCTAGGTTATAAAAAAAATGAATGTTAAGACTCAGTGTGAATTTATTGATAAATACTACTTTTTTATGAAAAGTGAGCGCCTAATGGTAAAACTGATTAAAGATAACACTAACCTATTAGAAAATTTGCTACACGAATGACAGATTTCATAATATATGTGATTTTATTACGGGATATAGTACTACTTTTTATGCGTACGTTGATTCTATCGCTAAACTAAACAAGAATTGAATTCTAATTCTTAATCTCTCTCTGAACTTTCTAATTATTTTTGTTCAGTTTTGTACTTGTGTAGATTGTCTTTGAGTTCGGTTGAGGATCTTTCAAGCTGTTGTGGTACAGTTGTGATGGTGTGTGGCGGCAATAACCACGTGGACAGATTTCAACACCCAAGTGAGAAAGAAGCCTTAAAAAAAAAACACCCCAGTGAGAAAGCATCAAAAATATTAGTGAGTATATGAAAAACGCATAGTTGGAAAGGAGAGTTTTTTTTTTTTATCCGTAAAAATTGAAGAGAATATTAAAAAATTTATAATAATTTATTACCATCTTCAATCAAAATGAATTAGATCCCTTGACCGGGAAGTAGAATCTATGACTGTTAGTGTATATAATACAGGCATTTGGAGGGGACATGTTTGGTGGGTTTTCTTTTCTAGCATTAGCTGAATATATGCTATGAAAGAACCCCTTATTGAGAGTCAATAGTTGGATTCCAAGCTATTGAGAAGACATGAATTAAGGTAGAAATGAAATGGTAGAACTCCAACAAGCCAAATTTAAAGCTTACAGCTTGATTATCATTATACAATTACAGTGCAAAGAGTTTTTGCAACCTTATCGTTCTCCTAATGCAAATCAGCCATACATAGACAAATGTGTACAGTAGTCAGACAACCCTGTAGGCTGTAGGACTCTTCCAGCTGCATCCCATTCCAAATTTTGAGAAAGACAGAAATCAAAGACAAAGGCAACACTGGAAGTCTGCAATGCTAACTGAAATATTAATAATAAGGGGCCATTAATTTTCAAAAAGCCCATATCTAGAGTGATGACAGAAAGACTTGTGTAGCTTGTTCTTGGAGGACAACTGATTTAGATGACATTCGACCTTCCTCTGATTCTGCACATCAAAATAGATATCAGAACTAAATAAATATTGATGTGGAAGAACAAGAACAAAAATGAATTCTCAATAAGGGAAGCATTAAGGCAGGCACGTTGGAGTTTCAGTGCAATAAGCATTTGTTAGACAAAAAATGAGTTACCACTTAAGTCTTAACCACCAGTTCTTATGCAACATGGAAACCAACAGATACCATGAAAATGATGATACAGAAAAACAGTTTCAACTTCAACCTCAAACATTTTTTATACCATGTATGGCTTCCTTGTAAACACCCAGAGGTGATCCATGGACATCTCGCCGGATTTGGGAAGCCTAAGTGTTTTGGGTGTCATCCCAACAGACAACCTCTGATTAGTCAGTCCTGCAGATCAAAATTAAACTCTCCAGCTTTTAACTTAAGAGTTAAAAAAAACCCACCTGGATATCCTCATTAGCAACACATAACAATGTGTATCCAAGGTATGCTCATAACATTTAATCTTTTGGATTCACTATGAGATTAATATTCGTTCTAAATTTAGTCACACTTAAATTCATTCATCCCTCCTCAACAGTTTATTTTGCAAAGATCACATGTCCTCCCCCACGGTAGCTAACTTACTAAGAAGATGACGCAGGCATAACGGAACTAAAAGGCACAAGAAGTTTGTCAATTTTGAACAGATTGGGCCACATTCAAAAGTCAACCTTATTTTCAGTAGGACAATTTTCTTAAGAAAAGTGTGCACTGTGTGTTATAATCCATGGCTCAAAGGAGAGAAAAGAGGGAAATGTGTAAAACTAAACGATGAAAGTTAGTCAAAATGAGAAAATCAGTTTACACAATATATAGCCAATCCTGATAGCACTTGTATCCTATATCTTTAATATCGTGAATTTTTTTTTAAAATTTTGTTCGTTTTATAGAGTGATACCATAAATTATATACTTATCCTCATTAATATTTAAAATTAAGCTAAATTTGGCAATTTGGATATAAAATTATATCATGTAAAGGCAGCAAGTTATTAGCATGACTTTTCATGCTCACGCCTCTATTTATTTTGTTACATAAATATATGTTATTTATGACTTGATTACTAAGGTAGTTTAAGTTATAGCTACTTAGTGTTTGCTGTTCATATTGTGGCAACATATGTTGTACTTGGCAGTTCCCTCTGTGTTTTGATTGAATGAGATCACATTAACAAAAAAATAAAAACCCATTTTTGATATAATGGTTTGAGATTGAGACTCATAGGAAGAGTCCTTTGAGTCAAGAAGAAAAATTAAGTGATTTAAAGACCTGAGGTTTGAGTCAAAATATTAGAATATTAGGATATCATCTATTATACTATTATTTTGCTTTTATTTCTAATTTCTAATTCCGTAAGCTAGGATGATGACACTTGTAGGTCATCATCAGTCGCAATTAGGTTATAAGTTGTATTCCTCTTTAAGCTATGAACATCAATAAGGAAATATCAAGTCTTATTTTATATACTCTGTAGCTTATCTTATAACTTTGGTAGATTTTAGGAGTAGTGTAGCATAGCTATTTGTGGCTATCAAAGACCCATGGTAATTTTACTTGAGACTGTTACATGTATACATTTACCTTTGTTACCTCACGCTCTACTAATTTTTTTTTTGGCTCTCCTTGGCAGTTGGATTATAAAAGGGGAGAAAATAGCACCAATGCAGATTGGATTGATGGGGTCAATCGACACCGATGAACTTCCAAGAACTAGGAGAGCCTTGCTGCTATATTACACCTCCAACTCTCTTTCTCTCTCCATTTCACTTCCAGTCAGGAACTTAACTTCGTTGGCTGATTGGTGTTAACTAACTCCATATGTAGTTTGCACGTTTAACAGACAAGCTGTGTCCAAACTACTAAACTGTCAAATTAGCTAGTCGACCATCTCACAATTCACACAGCCATTTCACTAGGTAATACAATTTACAAACACGAGCTGCAGCTACCTTAATGTGTTGATATTTGATAAATGATAACATTAACATGCAGGACATAAAAAAAGACAACAAAACAAATAGTTAAGTAGGAAACAGGGTAGGAGGAGAAGAGTACTCTTTAACCAATGTCAACAGTGAAATCATTATTTAAGTACAATGATTTATGGTGAACAAGATACATTAGCAATAGCATTCATAATCTAGCGTTCTTTTCAGAGAAATCAAACAAGGACTTGGTGTATAACACATTCACACAACTGAAAGTCTTAGGGTATCAACACAACAGATCCTGAAGTCTTCCGATTCTCCAGGTCTTCATGTGCGTTTGCAGCCTCAGACAATGGGTAAGTATGATTAACATGAACCTTCAACACACCAGAAGCAACGTTAGCAAACACCTCGCCAGCAGCCTCCAACAGCTCATCCCGAGTGACAACATATTGCATTAGACTGGGCCTACTCAAGAAAAGGGATTTTGCAGCCAGGGAAGGTAATGGAACCAGATCAGGTGAACCCAGTGACTGCCCAAAGCTTACCATGTAGCCCCGAAGCTTCAAGCATGCCAAAGATCCCTGAACAAATCACAGCACGCCACATACCTTGTTAAGGACTTTTCTCAAAGCACTCTTAGATTTTGGTTTGATAAAAATAAAAACCCAGAAATATATTAACCCACAGTTCGATTTTCTAAATTGAAACTAAAAATTCTAACAAAAATCTATTATTAGGCAGCAGAAATTAGTTTGATAATCATCAACGAAGTTGTCATAACAGAAGGAACACGTAAAGAATAAAAAAGTAAGCAACTTCTAATGGATCATACAACCATGCACAATGCAATATTAATTTTGGCTTAAAAAACTTTTTATTCCCCATTGTATATACCATTTTCTGTTTTAGTCCCTGCAAAAAACTGTTATTGGTTTTAATCCCTTAAAAATAAGTTTTTGCTTTGGGTTCTGGCTATTTGATTTTAGTTCCCATAATATTGGGTCCATTATCCACGTTGAATTAATCCTTGTCAAATAAAATTGATGTCATATTTTAGGGACTAAAGTCAATATAACAAACATATTATAAGAACTAATTCAACAAGGGCCAAATATTATAGGGATAAAAAATTTAAAATCAAATGAGGACCAAAGGCAAAAAAATGTTATTTTAGGCATTAAAACCAAAAGATTTTTTTGTAGGGACTAAAACCAAGGTTGTATATTATAAGGACTACAACACTATTTAAGCATTAAGCCTAATAATTTTACTTTTCCACCCAAATACCAACTATCTAATTTTGAAATATTATGTAGGTGTAGTATAGTATAGAATAAGTACTACCTCAAAAGTATCCTTTCCTACAGAATAGTAGACTACTTCAACACCATTGCCTGATGTAATTTCAATGACACAGGCAACAAAATCCTCTTCTTCGTAGATTATAACATGATGGCAGCCATCCTCCTTGGCTTGAGCTGCCTTCTCTTTATTGGATACAGTTCCTATAACAGTTGCACCAAGAGCATTTGCCCACTGACACAATAGGGATCCAACTCCACCAGCAGCTGCATGGACAAGAATTGTATGACCAGGTTCAACCTTTAAAATGATATGTACATCGGTGATGAGTCTGTTAATTTCAAGCTAGGGACAAATTAAGAGAAAATGCATTGGTTTCAGGACAAAGCATGAATTCATCAGTTAATAGACTATAGTCTGCTAGGAAAACTGAAGATACTGACGGAATGGAAAACAGAATTGTATGACCATTAGTGAAGAAAAAGAACACTAATGGAAGAAAGCAGAGCAGATGGAGGAAGACAACACTGGATACTAGACATTGGAGAAATAAAATCATTCTTGGGCCACCACCTAATAGCTTAAGCTTTTAGGATAGCTGATCCTTGACATAATACCACAGTTATCAATCCTTGCCTGCCCTATTCATCATTTAAAATTTCAACACAGGATAATGTGGGTATGAAAGTCATCATCAGTGCATATATTCAATTGTAGATGAAGTAATTATAGAGCTAAAATTGTATGAAGCAATGAAAAAGAAGTGTTAAATTATAGTAGCAAGAGACTTCAAACAGCTTGGTGAGTGTTTTTAAGAGTCATTTGATATATATTGATATAAGAGGTGTAATAGAATGATTGATTCATATCAATATTTTTGTCAAAACACTGATGTTTTTC
>CM023949.1:44117-124898 GCA_013407115.1 Glycine latifolia
ATATATATATATATATATATATATATATATATATATATATATATATATATATATATATGTCATCTTTGCTGTTTTTGTTCCATTTTTTATATATAAATATATATATAAATATTTTTGTCCACCAAAGACCGCCACGCCATCTGCCATTTAGAAATGGCTCTTAAAGGTGTTCACCGCAATCCGCCGTAAAACGCTATTGATAACATTGGGTGCAATTGAGTTCAACTGTCCCTAAATTAAATATTCAACCCAAAATCAGATGCTAACATAAATCTAAAACCCCAAACTGTAGAAAAAAAATAGAAAACACCAAAGACTACCCATTATACATTACCAGGCCTTGGATAACATGCTGGTTGCTGTAATAATCACTATGAATAGCAGCTAAAGAATTCAATTGGTGGCACTTCAACAAAATTAAGGAGAGCTAATTATTCTTTGAAGTAACAGGACGTAGATTACAACTGGTTATCTACTGTTAAATTGAATTTAAAAATTCTAAATTTTAAAGACCACTTACCATTCCTGAATCAATTTGTTCAGAAGAAAAATAACCATTCGGGTTCTGAGTTCTTGAGTTCAGCTGACCCTGAAATGGAGTTTGCAAAAAGGGACAAAATTTCAAGATCCACACACTCTCCTTTGTCATATAATTCGTGCAGTAGCAATGGAAAAATGCCATACCATCTCTTGAATGCTTGTTGTGATTCATACGAACAATCAAGACCAGCTGCTTGTGTATTGGGGTTTTCCTATAACAAATACAAACCATACAATCAGTATCTTCCTGATGAATCTAACATGTACTTCAATTGAGAAGCACCCACCACTTGCTGCCAGCTAGAAATTACTCCAATAGCAACCGTCTCTGGTTCTGGGCATACCTATTAAGCATTACTACATAAGAGAGGCACACAAAAGGATTTCTGAAGTTATGGAAACAAAGTCTGTCTGGAGCATAAGCATAATGGCTGACATTGCAAAACTAAACTAACCTTCCTTTTTCCAAGAGTACTATCCCTTTTGTTGGTATGACCAACACTGTTACTGATCAGAATCCCTTCTTGAGAACCAGAACATGGCAGGTTTGGTCCTCTGACACTCTGAATTGAATCATTCAGGCTCTCACACTTTCTCAATGCTGCTTCCAATGCATTTATAGCAGCAATGTAACTCTCTTGTGTTAAAGACCCTACATCACCCAATTGAAAGGCTTGCTGACATAAATTATTATAGCGCTTAGCCCTAGAGTCAGAGACAACTGCATCAGACATAGACAAATCTCCTGCTGTTTGTCTACTCTTGGCATCTTTCGTCCAGCGTTTCAATATATACTGAGGTGGGATGCTATGTACACCAGAAATCTGTAGCACAATCATTACATGCCTGCAGAGAAAGCCATTGAATTCAAACGAATAACAGGCACACAACACTTCCAAGGTCGATTCATTCAAGGTGACAACAAAATCTTCATTGACTTCAAAATCCTGAACCCTAAACACTTTTGTTGGTCCATCTTCACTTTCTTTTCTTGGATGACAAGCAACAGCTCCCAAAACCTCACTCTGGAACTTCTTAAACACCTCATTTGTGTACAACTCCACCATTTGTTTCACAAACGGCGACGGGGACTTCAATGCCGGCTGTCTATGCAACGTTACAAAATCTGCTTTCGCTTCCTCCTCACACTTATCCCGCAATACCACTCTGTATTGCTCCACAAACTCTTTCAAAGTAGTTTTCCTCTGCACATATTTGTCGAACAAACAGTTCATAGCCTCTGATCTCTGCACGGTAGACAACCCTGCTAAAACCCTGCCTTTCATAAAGGCCAGTACCCACCGTTCGCGATCCTCATATATATCCCACAACCAACTCTCATCAGCCAACTCAAACCTCTTAACCATTTTCCCCCATCTCTTCTCAAACTGCTCCTTTGTCCTAGACCTCAAAACACACTCGTTAAACCTACTCACAAACTCCCCACCATGCCGTTGCATCATGCGACCCAGCTTCTCCGGAACCTTACTCAACACGTGCCACAGACAAAAACAATGCCAAGACTCAGGAGCCACTTCAGCAACAGCTTTTTTTCAGCGCTTCGTCGCTGTCAGTGAGCATCACCTTGGGAGCACATCCTCCCATTGCTCTCAACCAATTCCTCATCAGCCACAAAAACGTCGATTCGGACTCGTCAGACACAAACGCCAACCCAAGCAAAAAAACCTGAAAATGGTGGTTAACACCAACAAACGGAACAAAGGGCAATTTGCACTTATTTTTAACATGCGTGGTGTCCAAAAGCACCACATCACTAAAGTGTCTGTAATCAAGCCTGGCTTTAGCATCCACCCAGAAAACGGTTCTCAAACGCTGCTCCTCATTAAAATCGACGGCGTAAAAGAAATTAGGGTTTTCGTTTTGCATAGACATGAAAGTATCAAGCAGAAATTGAAGGTCCCCTTCGGCGAAAACCAAATGATGCAGCGTTTTCTTAATCTTAGGTTTCCTCGAAGGACTTGCATTATTATTTGAGTTAGTTTGGTGGTTATGGTGTTTGATGAAGGAAGAGATGATCCATGTACCGTGGGGTGTTCGTTTGACGTGCATGGAGGCCTTGCAATCGGTTTTGGGGCTGGTTCGGGCCCGTTTGGGCTTGGGCTTGGGCTTGTGAGGGTTCGGTGGAGTGCCGTAGCGGGTGCAGGCGAATTTGGCGTCAATGAAGTTGCCGGAGATTCGAGATCGACGGCTGGCTTTGATTATGGCGGAAAAGCCCACGGATTTGGCGTACGTTTGGTAGTATGAGAATGCTTCCTCTTTCGAATTAAACTCAGGCCCGGGCTCTGGCTCAGGCTCAAGCTCGGGTTCGGGCTCCATTTAAACTGCGAGTGTAAGGGAAAGAGAGTGAAAAAGGTTTGGGTTTTCAAAAAAAGGAGTTTGAGTTTGAGATGGCAAGTTGAAAGGATGTACTCCTACAGAGAAAATAAAAATATTATAATTTTATAGTGATATGGAAACTCGATTTCTTAGAAACAAGATTTCATGTGCTTGAGTCTTTTAGAAAATCTTGTTGGGATGAGAAAATTCCATCAAATTTGATTAGTAAGATTTTTTGATAAAAATTAATTATTGATAAAAATTTGGTAGATATTTTGTGACAATCACATTAGTAACCTAAAATAATATGAATACAGAAAAGTAAAGAAAAATTTACAAAGTTTAAGAAAAAAGTTGAGCATTTTTTTTTGTTTAAATTAAATACAAGTCGTTGAAAAATAAAAATTGTTTCATTTGTACATAGTATGTTGATGGCGCTAACTAATCATGCAAATAATAGGGCTTTCTTGGCATCTGTGTGTTGTTGAACGATCAAAACTGAGCCATGAATATCAAAGTCTGAAGAGGCCAAGACATCACCAACTGTTCCAAGTTCTGGACACTCTTCCCAATCACTCATCCCAATTGTCAACGAACTCTGTCCTCTACCACCTTTTCCTACTACAAACAAAGAGTACATGTCCCCTATCTCTTTGAGAGACTCCAGTGTTTGTGCTCCATCCTTGACAAACTTCTCCACATAGCCTATTTGACCAGAGGTCACATACCTATTGTACTAATCAACCATGAAGGTGTTGTCAATCTCATTCACTGTCTCCTCCCCAGACAATGACATCAAGATCTCTTGGTCCTCAAATTCTCTACTCTCAATCTGTTCATTTTGTGATGAAGAACTCAACAAGAATCTAATGATTGTCAAGTTGACACGTGGACTCCCCGAAATACGTAGGCTCCACGCAATAGCCTCTCGGTCATCAGGGCCACCAAAGAAAAGTGTTGCAACATTTTGTATGGATTCAGATGCTACTAGTTGTGAGAAGCCGGGTACCCTTGCAAGTCCTCTTTCTACTATGATACCAACTGAACAAGGGGCGTGACTAAGCACCTTCTGATTAGTGATCCTTATACCCTCTTTACCACTTTCCAGTTTCCCATCAATGCGTTGATGCTTGTGGAAGGGGAGTAGAATAATTGACACTTGAAGATCTTCTGCTTCATTGCACACATCTTCATACAAACATGGGAAAGAAGACACCGCCCTTCTTTGTTGGACTAGAATCTTTGTTTCCGTAGTGAAGGTATCTAAAGCATTGTTAATTTCCACCACATCATTGCCTCCATAGTCCTCATCGTCGCTAAGGTCAGCGTTTTCTTTCTCATGGTACAACAGGTTCGACTTTATCCTCTTCACAAGCTCTATTAGGTGCATTAAGTAACTGGTAGATGGTGATACTCTTGAACCATGTATTGCTAGTACTGTGGCTAGTATGGCAGATACCTGACGAGGGTCATACACACAAGCCAAAATTCGTAGCTCGTCCTCCATTTGTTGCTCAAATGCTGTATGGTTGTTTGCAAACATTTTTTCTTCCCCTTTTACTAGAAAAGCCACAATTACTCCTGATATTATTGTGTTAAGTACTATTGATACCAGCAAAACATTGTACCCCTCTGAATCAAAAGTCTATAAATCACCACAAGAGCCATTCAGTTAGTATACAGATTTGAGATTCACATTTTGATTAAAGACTTGTTTGGATCAACTTCTCCTTCAATACTCATAGGAAAAGACAACAAGAAGGTAAAATGCATCAAGCTTCTCCATAAGCTAATACCAACTTATGCACTGTAACTTTCGGACAAGTTAATCATAAGTAGCTCCTATAAAAATTAAGTGCGTAAGTTGATTTTAGTTAATGCTATAAACTTAATTCAATTTACCTTCTTATTTTTCTTCTTCTATAAGTACTTATGGATAGAAGTTTATCCAAATATTGTCTAATTCAACCAAGTCAAGAAATATACTCACAATTACTTGCTTTGCTGCTGCACCAATGAATAGAAGATCAGCATAGCCTCTAGTGTTCAATATGAAGCCAAGAAAAATTCCTTTACTAGTAGGAATTTTAAGGTAGCGGCAAACTATAAGAGTACCACCAAGCTCGCTTCCAATGCTCAACAATATCAACATTGCCATATTGGCTGCCCTCTCCAGGCTCTTGAAGACATTTATGAGATCAATCTGTAAGCCTAAGTACCCAAAATATACTGGAAGTACAAAGTTGTAAATAGAATAACCAAGTTTATGCAACAATGTTCTAGCTGTTTTACCTTCCTTGGGAAAAAACAACCCAATGATGAAACAACTAATAATGCTGTTGTAACCCCAAATTTCTATTATCATTGAACTGGTTATGAGCAGGAGCAGAATGAGCAACAACTCAGGAGCCTTGAGATACTTCTGGTTTCGATTTCTTGCGTTTAACCAAACGGCTAAGTACCTGTTTATTAAAACCACCAAGGAAGTGATTACAAGGCAACCCAAACCATAAGAAATGTGATTTGGTTTTCTCCAGTTAACCATCACATTGAAGAACAACAAGCACCCCATTTCCGTGATCAATGCAGAAGACACGGCGATTCGCCCCACATCTGATGCTGCAAACCTTAACTCTGCTGCCAAACGAATCACCATAGGGGAGCTTGTGTATGACATCACCAACATAATGATCATACAAAAATAATACAAGGGGGCATTGTCAATGGTGTTAAGCTCTTGACGCAAGTAAAATGAGACGGATAGACCAAAAACACCACCCATTATTGCACCACCACATGCTACTAAGCTCACCATACATAGATTGCGCATGGTGTAGTGAATATTCATCTCTAAGCCAAATAAAAACATGAAATGTATGCGACAGAAGAAGCTCACAACTTCATAGTAATTTATTGAACTGGCTGGAAAGAATGTAGCCTTTATATACTCTATATGTGACATTGGACCTAGCACTAGCCCAGCCTGTTGAAAAATTAATGCAACAAGAGTTAATATTTTATAATGAAGCTTCAATTCAATACAAATAATTTAGAAGAAAAAAACATCATTGTTCGTTAACAAAATTAAGGTAATTGATGATTGATTATTACCAGAATTTGTCCAATTGGTCCAGGTTGACCCACAGTCCTAAACACAACGTTGCAGACGTGTGACACAACAAGAATGCATGACACTTGCATGCCCATCGAGCTTAGGGGGTTAACCAGATCATTGTTACAAAACATGGAGTGAGTGGCATCCATTGTGTTTCCTGTGTTTATCAAAACTCAAAACAAAATTTAATAGGAATCAAACTTAGAGAAGAAGTTGATGAGTTTTTTCTATGTTCTAACAATTCTTTTGCATAAGGGGGTGATGAATTCTGTGTTTCAGATCCTAAATTATTGGAAGACACGTAACAGAACATAAACCCCATTTCCTTTTTCTTCCCTTACTAATGCTAAAAAATCATTTTTTTTTACAAAGCTAACGATTAATTATTATTTTTGACATAAGTCAAAATATATTATTTCTTTAGCCACCGTGATTATTATAAATTACATCAATTAATCTATTATAATTAGAACTAACTGGGGAACCACAACAACAACTTAAATTGCAACTGGTAAAAGACATACAGAACCCGACATAAAATGAAAAATATTTTATAATTTGAGTTTGTTCCTAGAAAAATTCTTTAACTTGACCATTTAAATATATTGACTACAACCCTTGAATTGATCCTATCAACTACAATTAGTTATTTACAAATTCAATGACAAATTGTATTTTTTGCTGGAAATTTTATGGATTCATTTTCGGATCATACTATTAGAGTTAATTTCATCTTGAAATACAAAATGTATAGCAATTTTTTTAAGTAAATGAAAATGCATTTTTTCCCTATGATTACAAAAATGCAAATATAGTAATTAGTATTTTCCATGTTAAACTTTAACCTTAAAATTGATAGTACAATTCGTGACGCGTGATTCCTGAGTTTGAGTTTCCCAGAAATGATCTATTCAACTCAGACATTAACATTAAGCATTGAGTCATCGCATACATTCAATATATAGTAACAATCATGAAATAGAAACACGTGTTTTGCATAATTGATTTACAATACCCATCACCAGGGACAAATGTAAGGGGGCTAGCAGGGGCTTCAATCCTCCCTCCCTCAAAAGCTTTGAGTGTATATAATAATAACAATAATAATATTTGTTTTCACTAATTATAATCCAACTCAAAGAGAAATGTATACTAATTAGTATATTCGATAAGAGTATGACATCTCTATGACTTTTTATCAATTGTTATTATCTAGGCTAATTATATTTTTTTATTGGTTAAGTTATTTGTACAAACACGAGATAATTTTTTTAATATTAAATTGAATTATATGTTTTGAGAAAATGATTAAATATTATTGAATAAAAATGATTAAAGACCAACTCTTGATATAAGGTATAAGATAATTATTGTCAACATTAAACTATGAAACACATGCAATATAAAAAATCTTATTTTATTGATATACACTATAATTTATTGAAAATAACAATTTCCATAATTTACTAAAAACAAAGATGAACTTTATGGGATTGTTCAAAGTAGTGAAAAGATAAAGATATTTGACGGTGACAAATTTCAAAATTATCACTTAATTAATTTTTAATAATCATAACATATATTTTTTTTGTTCATATTTAGACACACCAAATTGAATGACACTACAATCATTAACCTCATAGTTGTTGAAAATTACATCCAAAGGTCTAACATTTTGTTTTTCTTGACCTTGTCCACCTAAGGTGTATGACCACACATATATTTTATGATTATCCAAAGTACATGTCTTATTTTTGTTTGAAAATATAGCAACACAAAACTTAGCTTCCTAAAACTAAAAAAAGAGTAAAAGAAGTTGAAAGTTTAAAAAAATATAAATGACACTTTATCTAATTTAAACAAAATCAATAACTTAAAACTTATCAATAAAGAATATTTTGCTTGATAAGAGTTCAATTTCTTTTCAAAATATATAAAAAAAATTGAACATTATATTCTTCTTTTTAAATTGAATTAAATATTTTTTAAAATATCAATAATTAAAAATAACCTTATCTTATAATATGATTTTTTTTTCATAAATCTAAAATATAACATATGTATTTAAAAATATTTATACATTACAAAGTTTAACTATAATATATTTATAATTTTAAAAATATTTATTTATTAGTTATATAAAATAAATATATATCTTATCTTATATATGAGAGAGAGAGAGAGAGAGAAAAAGTGATTATTATTGGAGTGAAAGTCGACAAAAGAAGTACCGTTATACTAGTTTGGAGCTAAGTTGATCCTCGGACTTAGTCAGAGAAGTCCCATTCCTATCTCTGTCAGCTGTTTTTGCTGCCCGTCTTTTCTCAAAACTTCATTTTCCATCCTCTCTCTCTCTCTCTCTCTCTCTCTCTCTCTCCTTCGCTCTTTCAATAGCAAAGCTGCCAAAGCAGGGTAAACTTTGATCTTATTCTCTCTCTAATTCGTTACGGGAACATAATAGGGTTTTTCAATCCCTTCCTTTTTCCATCAGTTTCTCTTGTTTGCTTTTCGTTTTTCAGCCTCATCAGACTTTTTATTGTTGGTGTTTGATTGATGATTTTGGTTTTTGAACAAATCGATGATCTGTCGTGTCCAAATCACCTAACTTGACTCGTCTTTTATGCAGGATCAAGTGAAAACTGATTGTTTCTCATTGAGTCTGATTTAGTTGTTAGCTTCTGCTTCGATGTCTTCAATCATGTCACCTCAATGGCAAGACAAGGCTGCTGGTTTCTTTTCTTCCTCCGGTATCTTTCACCAAATAGCTGCGCTTTTTTCTCTCTTTTTTACTTTGCTTCTGTTTGAATAGGGAAATGTTTCTTGGACACCCAATACCTAGAGAAAGAAAATAATAATAAAAATGATAGATGTAATAGGTATTTGATGTGACAAAAAGAAAGATAGAGACAAACGAAGGGTGTCTAAAATATTAGGGTGCCCAAATATCACTATTGGTTTGAATAAATTTCTCACTTAGAAAAAAAAGAAACTAATAGAAGATAAAATGAATTGAGCTTCTCCCATAAGGTAAATTAGCTTATGTCTAAGTTAAAATTAGATTTTGAAGAAGCTAAATGAGAGAACTTCTATGAATTAGCTTATGCTTAAGCTAATTTTAACTTATGGAAAAGCTTAATTCATTTTATTTTCCTATAAGTGCTTATTTTGAACATATCCAAATGTAGCCTTTCTGGTCTCTGTTTGTTCAAATATGAGTTTGATGCAGGGGTCAAGCTTAAAGAAGCCAAGGAATCAGCAGGAACATTTGTTGGTGAGGTCACGAAGGATACAAAGAGTAATGTGGCCGAAGTGGCAGGACGAGTGGGATCAATGGTGAAGAGTCGTTGGGCACTTCTTCAGGAGCCATCCACAAGACATGCTGTGCAGGATCGTTTCATATCAGCTGCTGCTACAACAGGTACACTCCTAAGGAGAGGCTTCTCAGGGACAAAGGATAAGGTGGTTGTGGGAAAGTCCAAGGTTGAAGAGGTACTGTAATTGAGTAAATTATTTGAGATTGTGATGGATAACTTTTTAGAAAGGGATAAATGCATAATGACTAGGTTTCATTGTTTTATCCATTTTGTTCAAAAATTCTGAAAACAAGAAACAGAATGAGCCCTATGTGGCATTTTTGGAAATAACTAAAAATGAAAACGGGAAAAAAAAGCACTGTCTTATTCTGGGGATTTTATTTTATTATTACTTGTAATCCTTTCATTTGGGTAAAGGAAGTGCCTTATCCAAAGTGATTCTGGATTATATAATTCTGTCAGTTGTATGTTGGATAGCCTGTGGTTGGGTTCTAGATTGTTTAAGGCTGTTATTCTGGACTTGGTAATGGATTTTTCAAATTTTCTTTGTTTTGTTTTTATCCTTTTCCTTTTTCTATGGCTTATCTGCCAGTCACATGCCACAATATCATTCACATGTATTTTTTGGCTGCACCAGTTTGATGCTCATATTCTTTACTTCTCTTTCTGATTTATCATGATGTTCATTTATTTCAGGTTGCAAAAATAACAGCACAAAAAAGTAAGACTATCCTAACAGATATTGAAAGATGGCAAAAGGTAAATGACATTGGCCTAACTTTGACCTATTTTTTACTCTACACCATTTGCAAAATTCTTACTATAATTTTCTTTTGCAGGGAGTTGCAAGCACTGATTGTAAGTTTCTCAAACTACATGACTGAGAAAAAGAGCAGTTATTTTCATACACCACAGTCTTTTGCGGGCTATATAGAATTACTTCCATTGTTCATGCTGGATGTATTGGATGAATTCCATTTTGATACTTTTACAGTAACGCCTTTTATTATTAGTTGATTAGTAATTTATATAGCAGTGTAGCATTCTTTGTCTGTATGTAGGTTTTTACTTTACATTTAAAATTTGTTGCCTGCCTAATGCCTGTATAATGGTACTTAATTATTCACTTATCCTTACCCCAGTATTTGGAGTTCCTATTGATGTTACTGTGCAAAGGCAAGATTCCTGCAAACCTATTCCTCAGATATTAGTCAAATGTGGAGATTATCTTATAGTTTCAGGTAGCTATTTCTAGAGTAAGGCTCCACGTCCATGGATCAGTTTATGTTTTTTTTATACAATAGTTTTTTTAAAAGCATTTTGATCCAATAGTAATTTCATTATTTTTATTTTAAGCAGGATTGAACTCGCCACATCTTTTTAAATCTGAAGGGGATAAAAAGGTTATCCACCAGTTGGTTTCCCTATACAACCAAGGTAATTCAATCATTCTTTCAGTAATGGGTATGTTTGAGTTATTATATTCTGATGATGATATATTTGCTACTATAATTGCATGTTGCAGATTCTACTGCTTCGGTACCAGAAGGCACAAATCCTGTTGATGTAGCAGCTCTTGTAAAATATTATCTTGCTAGCCTTCCTGAGCCACTAACCACATTCGAGCTTTATAATGAGATTAGAAGTGCTCGATCCAGTATATATTCCATGAGAAACATACTCAAGAAGCTTTCCAGTGTAAACTACATGACACTGGAGTTTATAACAGCACTTCTACTCCGTGTTAGCCAGAAATCACTTCTCAATAAGGTAGGAGACTTCTCTACATGGGCATGTGTGTTTGTTTAGTCAGAGCAGGGATGGGTGGATGGGAGATTGGGTTTTGTATGCCTGATGAGCACTTATACTTGTTCATTGATTAATTAACCATGTATGGTGGAGTCTCATGGCACATTTGCTGTGCAAATAGCTTTTGAAACATATATGGAAAAGGAATTGAATCTATGCATTTTATTTGTTCTGCTATCATCATTATCATTTGAAGTTGTTGATTTCCTTTATGATGTTTAATTTGTGTCCATATATTAAACCTTGTATTTAACTAAAAACTAAAAGCCATTGCTTTAGACAGTTGAGGTTTTTGTTGTTTTCTTCTTCATTAGCATTCTATAACTCTCTTTTTTTATGTTCTAAAATTTGTTTTAGACCCCAACTTTCCTTCATATTCTTATTCTGGTTATTCTTTAAGTTTGGTTTTTTATTTTGTTGTTTGATCAATATATCGTTCAATAGTCCACTAGGTAAAATTCACCAAAAAAAATGTTCACATGGTAAATGGAGCATACTGTTGTCCAATATACTTATATTGAAATTATAAATTTTATTATTCATAATGGAACAAGAATAATCATCACGTAAACTATCCACATAGTAAAACAAGAAAAGAAAAAAGATCGAATATAAAAAAGAATAATCAGTTAAATTCTGGAACCCTTTTTTGGGCTTTGAATATCTATCAAAGCTATTGCCTAAAAGCACCACTCCTAGAAATTCATGTATATGGAAAAAAGAGGAGGTCTAGGCTTTAACATTGAACTTTTATCAGAGGCTTCTAGTCAGTCGTAATTTGGCTCTTTGGTTTCTATAAGGAAAAGAGGCACTGCAATGCTTTCTGGGTGTGTGCTTAATCAGCTGGTATGCAGTGTATTTGGCTACAGCAAAACACCAGTCTTTTCACTTTTCAGTTAG
This sequence comes from Glycine latifolia, assembly GCA_013407115.1. Lineage (NCBI taxonomy): Eukaryota > Viridiplantae > Streptophyta > Magnoliopsida > Fabales > Fabaceae > Glycine > Glycine latifolia. The sequence goes on from CM023949.1 coordinate 56,133, forward strand.
TGTATTTTTTATATTCTTTGGTATAAGATTGTTTCATAACTTATTTTGGGCTTTCTGCTGATGGTTATGTTTGAGTTTTATTGTATGATTTGGAGGAGGATTGGAGAGCTTAAATATTTATGTTTCTGTATTTCTTGCTTACTTCTTGAAGGATTTTCTGTGGTCAGTTTCTTGTGCTTTTCTCCTTTTCTAATATTTTTTTCTTCTGCTAATATCACTATTTTCTCTTAATCTAAAAGAAGAAAGCAAACACCACTATTTTCGTAGATGCATAACTTGCTTTGTTATAGTTAGCTTCTTTCCTCTGTCCTTGCAATATGATGGTTTTCATGCTTGCTATTTTTGGTTTCCCATCACTTAGGTCACCATAAGAGCAATGTCATAGTCATTACTTGCTTGTTACTACATACAAATTGGATTTGAGTAGCATGCTCAACATTTTTTATTTTCTCTAGATGGATGCTCAGAGCCTTGCTATGGAAATGACACCTGTTATTATGTGGCAAAAGGAACGGAGACCTGAATTTTATCGTCAATATTGGAATCAGATGTCGAAAAGTCCTTCCAATAAGACTGTGGATCCACCACCTGGCTCATATACTGCCTGGGACATGCTTGCTGGTAGGCAAAATGATGCTAAAACATGTAAATTTTTAAGATAACCAAATCGACTTAAATTATTATTTATTATTGATTATGGCCAAAAGGATGATGACCATGTGGGACATTCCACAAAATGGTACCCTAGTCTGTTGGGCAATGGGATTTTCTAAGTCAAAATGTTCTATATGCAATAATCTTCACTAAGCATAAACTTTAATATCGGCCATGTGAGGAGAGGATCAATAAAAGGCCTAATAAGAAGAGTTGATCAAATGAGAGATAACTAGTTAAATAGGGGATTAAGACCATGCAAAACCCTAGGGGGGCATTTGGTATGCAGAGTCTTCTTTTTGTTCCTTGGATTTATATTTCTAGGAATCTTGTTTCTTTAAGAATCACGATTTTTGAAAATGTTGTAAATATGTTTGGTATGCCCAAATATTCTTGAGAAGGTTAGACAATGTTTTATGGGTATCCAAACTTCAAATCTTGGATTCCCACTCCCTCCATTGGGAATGTCTTGTTGGGAAATATGGTTTAAAAAATACCCAGGAATATTAATTTCCTGAAAATATTTTTTAAAAATTTCATACCAAACATAGAAACCTAAGATCCATGGGAAACTTAATCTCCCTACCACACACACCCTGAGAGAAACCATTGAAAATTAATGAACTAAATTTCGTCTGCAGAAATATTAATAATGCAGTTATAGATTTGTAGGATTGTTGCTTATTGGATTCTTGTCTTGTTTCTTTTGCTGCAGATGATGGTGAACCCATAGATGCATCATCTCCTATTCCTTTGGATGATGGCAACCCAGTAGATTTTGGTGCAATTGAGGTTGTTCAGTTGCTCATAGAACATCATAATGCAATTTTCACAGATGCAAATGAGACAGTCTGGAAATGAATTGCTTGATTCCTTGTACTGTATTTATTGGTTGACTTGGATATATTGGACTTGGAATAAACTTTTTTCCCAATCCGGTCATGAAGATCATTATTAGCAGCTATATTTGAAGTTATCACAATCATCACGCTGCGGAAAGATGTTGGATATTACTGGTCAGTTTTAGTGATAATCCCTATCTGATTTTCGATGTCTTATGCTTTTAGGGGAGCGGCTGTTATACTTCAAAAAGGGGGTAAAAGTAGCGAAAGTATTGTACAGCTATTATGTATTGCTTGCAGAAATTCGTCACGAAATGTGCTGTGTTATTATGGCCTTTCGCTTGGACTGATGATATGTGATCTTTGTTGTGACCTTTGTCTAGAGTCATGTATTCATATTCATATATGTAAAGATAAGCGTCAGTTTGGTACCCTGTAGTAGAATGGATCATATAAATCTTGTCCCTGATTGGGAGAATGCTGCAAAAGGGGGTGGAGTAATGTCTTTTTTTTATCGGCAAATGTTATTAGGTAGTTTGTTAGTTTTTGTTAACAAGAGAAATTGAATCTATGATTTTGTTTTTTTTTGTCTTCTTTCTTAATCATCCAACCATTCTTATATTTCCAGGGTGGAGTGAGTTTGTTTCAAAATAATTTATTTTACTCTTGGGACCTACGGTGCCTAATTTTTTGGGGGTCATACGAGAGGATTTTGTTGAAGGCTATTATGTTTGTATTGCAACTCAATAGGACAGAGAGTATAAAGAAATAGTAAAAAGAAAATATTATGAAGTACTGTTCATGTGTGGTATAGGTATAGCCCTTGAGGAACACCAATAGCTTTTATTTGCCTTTTGTTTCTAGTTGTTAAAAAGAAGTATCTACAAAATATAATATGGGAAATACTCAAATGAGCAGGTATTAAGTTCCTCAACTAATTAGATATATTGTGCAGGTAGAGTATTTTCTTGATTAAATCAAGTAACCTGCTACTAATGAGAGATATAAGGTGTAGAGTATTTTATTTATTAAATCAAGTAACCTGCTACTAATAAGAGATATCAGGTTCATCTAGTGGTTGGAAAAGAGGGAAGAGTGAAGGGAGAAGAAAAAGAGGAGAGGTGGCAAATTTGAATATTTTCAACTAACATTTTTAACAAAATTAACAAATTAATATTTGTAGTTAAAAAAAGTCAAGTAACTTGATATAAGTTCATAATATATCGGCAAATTGGAAATACGTAAGTTACAACAATCTAGCACTGTACATACCAAATGGATGGATGATACATGTAAAATAGGAGCAAAATGATCACTGGGCATAGCAGTCTAATTAAAAATAAACAGTTCATTAATCCGATGCCGTTGGAATGTGCTCAAAGTATTAAAAAATCTCGCTAGGCAAGTCCTGGAAAAAGCCATTTGAACTTGCACTTTGAGAATTTCCTTCCAATCCGAAAGTTGGCAACCTGGTCCCAAGCTTCTGGCTGCTGCTGCATGGGTTCTGCTTCCTACACCAGCGCTTTTTTCAATACACCCAACATGCACAGTGTAATACCGATTTTACCTTTATTATAATCCATAAGTTTCATACGGATTGCCAATCATGAGATTCTTATAGATTCGTAATCCATAAAGTAGATGTCGAACCTGTAACCTTCCAATTACAAGCACAGTGTTCTTACCAACTGAGCTACTAAACCATATATGTTAAAAACTAATTAATGTTGCTATATATAACATTACAAATTTTAATGCATATTTAATACACATAAATTTACATAATAATTTTTATAACAATTAATTTTTATCTAACAATATGTTTTTTTTACATATATACATTTTTAAAGTATATGAACCTATGATTTTGTAAAATTAAAATTTCTAATATATATGAACCTAATATTTTTTATTCAAACTTACGATTTTTAATTAAACCATGATTTTTATTTTAAATTTATTGTTATAAAATATGCATTATTAGATAAAAAAATATATTATTAGATAAAATCATGGTTTAATTATAAAATATAATAATTTTATAACAATAAATTCAAAATAAAAATCATGGTTTAATTAAAAATTATAGGTTTGAATAAAAAATATTAGGTTCATGTACATTATAAATTTTAATTTTATAAAATCATAGGTTCATATACTTTAGAAATTTATATATGTAAAAAATATATATTATTAGATAAAATTAATTGTTATAAAAATTATTATGTAAATTTATGTGTATTAAATATATATTAAAATTTATAATGTTATATATAGCAACATTAATTAGTTTTTAACATGTATGGATTACGATATGGGGTGGGAAACTTGTGGAACCTTGCATAATAACATTTGTTGTTGTCATTAAAAAAATGCTATCACTATTTTTTTAAACTAATTTTTTCTTTTTCTTTTTTAAAAATAAAGATAGAGGCCCAAAATGCCTCTTTTTCAACTAATTTTTTCTTTTTCTTTTTTAAAAATAAAGATAGAGGCCCAAAATGCCTCTTTTTCAACTAGTTTCCAACTGTTGATAGTTTGACTTTATCAAATCTTGTAGGTTGATCATCTCGAACACTAGAGTGTTTCCCATATAGGAAGTAGCGTAAGATAGAATTTCCTCCACCTAATTGGAACTGCATGGAGGAACCTGATATATAATCACCAAGTTCATGAATTTGTGATTTTTTTTGTATTAATTAAGTCAAGTATTTTTTTAAAAGATATAAAAAAAACTTACTGCAATAAAATTGTTGAGACATCTAAGTTTAAGATAAAACATTTTTCACTTTCCAGGATAATTTAGGAATAAGAAATGTGTGTATCAAAGAGGATAATTTTCTTTATTAATAGTTAAAGATTATAGATGATCGTTGAATGAATATTGGACAACTCTGAGACTATGTTTGGTTTTCCATTTGGAAAGCTCCAAACTCAGGTTTAGAAAGTAAACACATTTTGATTGTGATAACATGTTTAGTTACCTTTAAAAGTACGTTTTAACATAAAAATTTTGTAAAAGTAAGACTAAGGTTGTTTTTGCAAACTCGGTTTGATCCAGAGTAATGTTTGAAAACTTTAATCCAAATATGCACTCAGATCTCAAAAGCGTGTTTTAAATTTGATTTATCAAAATAAAATGAGTTATCCAATGTTTACAAAACACTAAATCCATTTTGTCCCCTCCCTTATAGGAATTGAACCACTTAATTGTAAGGACTCCCCTAAACTCAAGAGGGTATCAGGTAATAAAAAAGAAAATTTTGTGGTATTTATGTTAGATATAATTTTTAGTAAAGGGTATAGAATGTATAGACACTCGCGCTGACACAATATATCTTGAAGTTAAATTAGGATACTCATGAACCTCACCATTTCTTCCACTTGTTGCACTTGATTAAGATGAGCTTTTCCTTTGTTTTTATGTGGCTTTGACGCTGGTGGCTTCTACAACATCCTCTCCAACCTTTTCCTCCTACTGCTCCAGAAGCTTTTCACATCGTTGTCGGTTCTCCCTTGCAAATACGTTGCAATTTTGGCCCATTTGTTCCCATATTGTGCCTGCAATTCTATCACCAACCTTTCCTCCTCTGCTGTAAACTTGCATCCACTTCACATTCCAAAATTTTGTTATCAAAATTAAGAAACAATCAAAATTTGTAACAATTTTTTTTTATCGGGAAATGTTAGTTTTGTTAGTATCTCTGACTTTTCTCTCCTTCCCTTCTTCCTAATTAACCATTCTAACTCACCTTACTTATATCTCCTTGGAACAACAATAGTAACTAAGATCAAATTTGATATCCTATGTTCGTATAAGGATAACACAACAAATTAACATTAGCATATGAATGTGAATTAGTTGCACATAATTATATTAAAAAGGTGACAGATAGAATGAGTGAAAGCAATGAATTACGTCTTCAAGTTGGGTCTAAGTTTGTTAACCCATCCAAGGCGACAAGATTTTCCTGTTCTGGACAATAAACCTTTGGATCGAATGGAGTTCCATTCCGAGGACCATATTTGCTGACGTGTCTCAACAGCACCTCATCTTCCTCACTACTCAATGGCCCCTTCTTTATCATCCCTAACCCTAACTCTCTAATTTCCATGCCTCTTCCCTTCATTCATTCAACTCATCATTTTATTTTCATTTATATATATATATATATATATATATAAGAGTACACATGTTTGAAATGGATATGGTAATTTTGCTACGAATGTTTTGGCGTGACAACAAGTGGCTTGATTTAGCTTTTGATCTACGTGGACGCAATGCTGAGGATTCTTGCTCCCCACTTTGCACTTGTGACGGTTTAGACGGTTAGTGGGGAAACATGCACAACCCCGCCATTTCTTCTAGTTTGAATCAAGATTTTTTCAAATTTAAACTATTTATAAAATTGCTGCTAAATGAATATAATATTTTTAAATAATAATTATTATAATGCATTGTAAAATTTTTTTACACAATTATAATATCATAAATTACTGTGTTAAAATTTTTTTTTAATAATTAATTTTTTATGTAAATAATTACATAAAATTATAACATTTTAACAATTACTTATGTAAAATGTTAAATAAAGAATAAATTTTAATTGATTAATTAATTGTGTTAAATCTTTACACTGTATATGAAAATTAATTTTTTAGTTTTTTTTCATTAGTAGAAATCAAATATTTATATCTGAAAATTTACAATAAGTTTGCACTTTATTTAATCAATTAAGTTTTTAATCTATAACAATAAATAAAAATATTTGATATTTTGGTGTACACATTTGTTTAGACCACTATGTCCCTTAATTAGTTATGTTGCAACTCTCTTCTAACTAAAACTGTAATTATGCATCAAATAAAGGATAAAACGGGCAAAAATGTTAGCACGAGATATTAAACTGATACAAAGGTAACTGCAGTCTCTCAAATCGTGCTTCACGTTGTTTTATTGTTGTTGCTGATGGAGTAACTGCAGGATCTCCTTCATCCGCTGGTAACCACTCACCCTCATTACCAAAACTAAAAAATGATAAGGGCACCTCCAATGCTAGGAGCTTATATGGATTTCTTACTGAATTTTGGTGGGTCCTCTTTTAAGATACAGTTTCTTATATAAGAAACTCAACTTAAATTTAAGCACTCCAGGAGAGAGAAAAAGTAAAAAAGGATGCCAGGTCAACTAAGAAACTCTCCTAAGATACTGCATTGGAGATGGCCTAATGAGTAACATTAGCATGGCTTCCTTATCTCCTGTTGAGAAATCACCCATTTAATTTACAAGCCCTCAGTTGTGTATGAGTCTCAAATTAAGAGAACACCACGTAAGAAGGAACGCCTAATTCTTAAGCCAACAAATGCATGAAGCTCAATATGCGACAAAGGCCAGCTGTGCCTGAGGCTCAATGATAATATGTGACTGCAGTGAGCCCTCCAGTTCATAATAAGCCACCACTTCACAAACCACCTCATTAAATAAGAGGTGTAACTACGTACTACGTACCATCTTCATTTTGTTTTCAGTGCTATGGCCAAGATAAGACTATACATATATGTATCATGGATGCGTGAATGTAATTAATAAAACAACTTTATGATATATAGATATTGTCTTGGGTTGATATAATTAATCATATTAGCAATCCTACATTACTTTATAACATAATATATGCTCAGCATAAATATAAATTCTAGATTCTTGTTATCCAACGAAGGTGCATGAAATGTACGAGACACAATAGTAGATACTGAGGTAGAGTAAATCATATAATTAAATTCTATTCGCATTAATAATTTGATAAACTACGCCTAAACTAACATGGAATTTCGTCGCTTCAGATTTAATAATTAACTTAGTGGTAATAACTTCATTCGGCTTCGGCATGAGATATGAGCCCTAAAATCTCTAGTTGTCCAATTATGGATAACTTATATATTACAATATTTCATACGTGATATTTTATTTAACATTTTTGTTAGTCAAAATCTTCTATCTCTAATCAGAATTTTTCATAAATAATCATTTTGAAATCTGGACAATATGTTTAAGCTACTTTCATGATTATTTCTACAAATCAACACAAGACTTTTAATATATTTTATTCTCACTCACACCCATTCCATAACTAATTTGGGCCAAACACACTTAAGTGTAAAGTTCTTAATTATTGGTAAAGTAGTATCAATTACTTCATTTAAATCATATTTAACTGCACACTTTCACACTTATACAAGATCTAAATTCCTTTCATTCTAGTGTGATTCGTCTAGAGTATTAGTAAGCAACATATATAAGTTCCATGGAAATAAATTTCCAAAATGAAAATCACTAATAAATGTCTTCTTCCTTCTAAAAAAGATATTCTAAGAAGAGAGAGAAAAAATAAAAAAGAACATATAAAAGATAAGATAAAGTTGTATGGACACCCATGTTATTAGACAAAGAATTGTACATAAGATTGATGATGATATGATTTGATAAAAAGATAGAGATAGAGAAAAAACATGAGTGTGGGATAAGTATTTGTAATAAGCAAAGGTTATCGTGAACCACCTTAATAAGTGGTCTATTATAAACCATAAATAATGACCCTTAAATTGATCTCATGTTTACAATAATATGATGTGTCTTTCACACTCTATCACTGCCTTTAATTTATTCTTCTCCCTAGCAACTTCCACCACTAACTACTATTTGCCACCGTAAAAAATGATTCCTGATAGTGCCAACGACCCCACCACAAGAAAACCTCAATACAAACAAAGCACATTCAGATAGAGGAAAAATACATATTGTCACTATAAAAAAATCGTTATTATCGACAAAATTTTTTTCATGGAATGTATTTCATAAAAAATATCTGAATTATCGATTGAATTTATCAACAGAGTATATTCCATGGGAAAATATTTAAATTACCAACGAAATTTATCCACTAACAAGTTTTCCGTTAGTAAGTATAAATTACTGATAGATTTTTACCCATTGATTTAATTTTGTCCAAAATGTCAATATTACTGACAGAATACGCGTCGTCGAAAATTAAAATTATACTTAAAATTAAAAGAACCTAACCCTAAACGGACCCTCAATCACTTTCCTTTGGTGATTTTTGAAAGCTTCTGCACTCACCATCACGTCGCTGTCGCACGAGCTTCACCATCGTCACGTCGTTTTCGCATGAGGTGCACATGCCTCTTTCACGACCATCCTCTCACGTCACGCGCTCACTGTCGTCACACATTGTCGCATTGTCCTCTCACCAACATCATCGCGTCGCCGCCATTGAGCCCTGAGTATGAAAAAATGAATAAAATATAACAAAGAAGTTTCTAGGTTTATTATTAAATGTTTTGACTAAAAAATTTAGCCTAAAAAATCTGGAACGTTGGAAAAGTTGAAATAAAATTAGAATGTGTGGAAAAAAATTTATTGTTACAGCAACTGACACAAAAAATGAAACAAAAGATTTTATATTTTATACATAATATTTTTATTTCCAGATATTAAAAAATTATCCATTTGAAAATTAAATGTTATGTCATTTTATTATTTTTAATTTATATTTTATTTTTTTTCAATTAGGTCATATTTTTTATTTGTATTTATAAAAATTGAATAAATGTTGAATTTTATTAAAAAAAATATAAATATGTGAATTTTTTTGAGTATCTTGTGATTTATTGCATTGGAATAAAATATTAAGTGAATTTTTTATGAGTAACATGACATTATAAGAATCACAAAAAAATTACCGAGATCACAAAAAATTAATGAAAGAACCCAAATAACTATCTTGCATTTGAGATACTCTTACCAGTTAGTGCTCTTATTTTTAATTATATGTTCAAGTCTTACCCTTTCTCGCTCAGTCGCTCCCTTCTCAAGTCTCACTTCATCGTCAGCTTTTGGATATCACAATTGTTTATTCTCCCTTAGCATCTTTCTCTTCGTCTTATTCTAACATTTTGTAACATTGTCAAAAAACAAAAAATAAATCTGAAACATTATGTCGAAATTAGGTAATGCACATGCCTTTGTTTGAAGCTAGCCTTCGTCGAATTCGATTTCTTTTTCCTCTCACGCTGTCCTAAGTACTAACCTACATCTTAGGTATGCCACCCTCGATCTTTCTTTATGTTTTATATTTTTTTATCAATTTTTTTTGGTACAATACCATTTTTGTACATGGTCAAGCTGATTGCAGAAAATTTGGCTACTTTTTAGTTTTGAGAATCATTTGGGTTTATTGCTTAAAGATTGTTTACTGTGTTATGCTATTGCTAGTGTGTTTTTGACAAGTGATACATGATTCTTCTTTAATTTTTACCTTTTTTTTGTATTGGGTGCAGTGAAGATCATGTATGTTTACAGATTTGTCAAGCTATAAAGAGCAGCATTGAGCTTCCAATGGTAGTGTCTCTCAAGCACATTTTTAGAGAATGTAATGCATCACTGATGTCGTTGCTAAACATGCTCTTGGTTTGCCTTAGGGGTTAGTTTTTTTGGTGCATGCCCCTAGTTTTGCTCTCCCTATTTTGTTGGTAAAAAAATCAACAATAGGAGGGGGTGTAGATGTGTTTTATGGGTTTTACTTTTCGGGCTGTTAAGTCTGGTAAGTCAGAAAAAAAATAAAAGACATACAATTGTATAAATTAAGAATAAATATTTAAATTTATAATATAATAGTTAATTAATTGTCATAAGCTAATGCTTATGACATTTAATCATGAAAAAGATAGATTAACATTCAGATTTTTTTCTTATAACAGAGGAAATCATAATATTAAATGTTAGAAAATAAATTAAAATAAATATTAAAGTTAGTGGACTAAATGTTGACTTTCCTAATTTCCCCCCTTTAATTTACCGAATCGAATACAGATTTTTCTTTTAGATGAATTATTGTGACTCATGTGAATGTCCAGCGGCAACATTTGTGTTGAATAATTAACTTTATTTGTGGATACATGTAGAAGAGAACATCCGGTTTGACGAGTACTGAGCTAGTGAGTGAGTGATGTCTGAAGGGTATTCGTGTGGCTGCTCCGAGTCAGACCCTTCGTGTGGTTGTTGGTCGAGCAGCAGCAGCAGATCTGAGGCCTCACCTGAACTGAAGCTGTACCGAGCATTCATCTTCTGTGTTCCCATCTTCTTCACTCTCATTCTCCTCTTTCTCTTCTATCTCTTCTACCTCCGACCACGAACTAGGCTCCATTGGATTTCACACTTTCGCCTTCCCAGCAACGACAACCGCAATAATGCCATCTCCACATTGGGTTTGGGCTTGAACAAAGAACTTAGAGAGATGCTGCCCATTATTGTCTACAAGGAAAGCTTCTTTGTCAAAGATACTCAGTCAGTAATTCATTCATTTTCTTTCCCCTTTTTTAGGATTTTCAACACAACCCCTTCATGCCCAGAAGCTTCAGTAATTGCTGGCCTTACAAGCCAAACAACAACCAATAGGATAGGATTTGAAATCATCTTATAATTTGGGTTAGACCCTAATTCAGCTCTTGAGACGAGGGTTGTTGCCCATTTATATACCCTATTTTAGCCATGTCACTAGTAATCAATGTGAGATCTTCAACACCCCCCTTAAGTTGAGGATTGGGCATGTCTCCAGGTAGTCCAATCATGGCCCAATTATAGTTTTCTTGAAAGGCACACCAACAACGGCTAGGATAGGTCTGATAACATCTTAGAAATTTGGTTGGATCTGACTCAACCACAAAAGTTTGTTCATAGGAATGAGATTTTCCCTCTACTTATATACACTATTTTAGTCATATCACTAATCAATGTAGGATGTCCAAAATATTCCCCTCATGTTGAAGATAGGATATTTCGAGCATTGTAGGTAGTCCAATATGGGTAGCGTAATAGGCCTAACAACAAACTGTTAGGATAGATTCTGATACCATCTTAGAATTTAGGCTTAAGCCTAATTCAACCCAAAAGCTAACTCTTGCATGGGTGAGAATTATCCCTCACTTATATACGTTCTAGTCATATCACTAGTGGGCTCTGATATTCTCAATGTTGTAATAGATTTTAAGTAATCATTTTAGGACAGGACAATGTTGCCGTGTTCTGGAGTTAATGTCAACTAATTTCAGGAAGTGTGTTAAATTTTTTTTCCCAAACACTTGTTTAGAACTTGCTTGTGATGCTCTCAGCTTTTGAGCTTCATTCGTTGGACTAGAAAACTGTTTTCTTTTTCTTTAGCTTTCTTCATCTATGAGATGCTTTGTTGCAGATGCTCAGTGTGCCTTTTGGACTACCAGGCAGAGGATAGGCTGCAACAAATACCTGCATGTGGCCATACATTTCATATGAGCTGCATTGATCTTTGGCTTGCCACCCATACCACTTGCCCTCTCTGCCGCTTCTCCCTACTAACCACTGCTAAATCTTCAACACAAGCATCCAATATGCAGGTACATATGAGCAGCTTCAATAATTTTGTCTTGGTCTTTTTTTAAAACTGAATTCTGACTTATACAATGATTTTATGATTACTTAGTTGATAACTGTTGGTCAAGGAGTGTCTGCTAGTTACTACTTTGTCATACATGGTTTTGTAATCTTGACCTTTTGTTTAGTCCACATGTTCTTCATTAATAAGAACTCAATACAGCATACCTTTGAATTGAATTCTAACTCCAAAGTGTAAACATCATATATTAATGGATACATTGAATAGAGTAATGCTATATGTTCCTATAAATCTTTCTAATTTTCTATAAAGAAAGTATTAAATAAAAAAGTAAATACATTCTAATCTGTTGGAAATATGAAAAATATTGAATACTTACCGTGTAAAGGCGGTAGGAGGATTAATAGGAAGATATTGTAGAAGCATTTAGAATTATTCAATTGTTTAATTGTTTACATTAGATAAGGAGTTATTCTCAATATTTAAAGTTTAAACTTAGTACTGTACTGTTTAGATCACAGATCAATGGTCATGCATGACACATACTGAACTCTAATTGTCACAGAACAATGAAGAAACACAAGCCATGGAATTCTCTGAATCAACATCTCCTAGGGATCTAGAAACCAATGTCTTCCAAAATGTCTCTGAAGAAGTTGCCATCAGCGCTAACTGCATTGATGTTGAAGCGCAAAATGTGCAAAACAATCAATAGGAGCATGATGATGCAAGACTCTTTCAGGTAATTTTATGCTTTCTTATTATTAATTATTGATATCAATGCGTGCACCTCAATTGAACAAATACTGACAAATTAAGCTACAACCTGGTCTACTTCTTTTTGGTTTATTACACAGTAGCTTGGTCAGTTGGTGAGAGTAAATCAGTTATCAGTGCATTTTAAAATTCAATCATGTTGAAGGTTGCATGAAATGATCTGTTATTGGACAAGACTTTATAGTAAATGCATTAGTTTTTGTTGAAAAAGATTTTTTTTTGGTTAATTTTCTCAATCACTACGCACTATTGTTTTATTTTGGGGACGTATTTGATGAGGGAAATAGTAAGGAGACTAGTGATCTACACAAGAGAATTAGAGAAGGGGGTGGCAAGAGTGAAACCTGGGAATAGTTTCGAGGAATAATAATATTCAATTTATTTAATTATTAATGTTGTAAATGGTTTAATGCCTTTGAAACTGTTGTCTACTTTTCATGAGAGTATTTTTTTGGTTATCGAAAGGGAAATTTGGATATTGAACTTTACATGACATTGGATGAGGAAGCAATCTTCCTTTAGATGACTTTTGGGGGGTTGTCTGAAGAGCTTGTACAAGACTTATTATTTTAATAAGCATCATGGTAAAACATATCATTTTTTTTTCTTTTTTACTTTTTTAAATAAGCTTCACAGTCAACCTTATAATAAGCTCTCATTTTACGAGTGTTTATTGAATAAGTATTTGATTAAGCTGTTTAATAAAACACATCCTAATAAGGTTTCTATCTAGATAAATTTAATGGTATCTTTGCAAACTTTGAATTCCCTCAAATTTTGTTAGACATGTCAAATGGTTTATAGCCCTTCCCTTAATGGCTTTAACTTTAATGTAATCATAGCCTCTATGGCCAAGTGTCAGGAGTTCAATTCTTTTTGCACACATTCTTCTTCATTTTTTTTTCAAAGAGACTGAAGAAGTTTAGGGTTTCAAATAGTTATAAAAATGACACCTTGTTTTTACTTTATTTCCTGTTTTCAAATATTTGTGCAGGAAACAATGAATTATTTTATATTAGTCTGTGTCTTTAAAATAGGAAATGGAGTGAAAATATATATAAACTGTTATTTTTAGAATTATCTAGAAAAAAAAAAGTAGTTTCTCAATTCAAACAGGCTCTAAGTTTCAGCATAAGGTGGAGTAAACCTGCATGCGGTCCAACATTCTAAGCTAAAGCCCAAAAGTTTCTAGCATGAGGTGTGTTTAAGACATAAAACCATCCATAAGCTTCCACCTAACAATTTCAGATTTTTGATAAATTCGGGCTTTGATATTTTCTAAGATTGTTTTGAAATGTTTTCCTTATATAAATCTCTATTTAAGGTAAAGCAAAAGATTATTAAGTTCTCTCTTTAATTATTACCCATTTTTTATCTGTCTTTGGATCATTCGTGAAACTTGAAAAGGATCATTACTTGATTTACCATATTAAAACTCACACTGAGCAGGTGTATCAAGTTGATAAACAATTCTACTATCAAAATGATGAGATCCAGATATATTGACAAACTTATCCCTTCCAACTCAGTTGACTAAAGCCTCCAGAGTATGCGCAGCAACTGCACCGATTGATACTTCGGCAAGAAATGTCTTCATTCGGGGAACTACAGCTTTGATGGTACATTTGAATTGACTCATCATTATTGTAACTTATGGTACCCTGAATGGATCTTTTAAGCATTCTAATTTTAGTTAATGTACCTAAGATAGTTTACATCACAAGTGAAAATTATTTTATATATAGCTGGTTTTTTTTTCTGTGTTTTGTCGTTAAAAATGCAAAGGGTTTTGGTTTTAGATTTTGTCCTTTCCCCTAATGAATATCATTTTTATGCATGCATACTTCAAAATTGGCAACGTGTACATATCTTACCCGTACTAGATACCGCTACACGTATTACATTCTAACTTCTTGTATATGCCTTTTCATTCGATAGAGATGAAACTATTATCGTAACATGAATATATTATTTTTATTTAAATTTGGCTACGATGATTGTTTTTTAACAAATTTTGTGAGATTAAAGACTGGTTGGTAATAATATATTATGGGAAAATAGATGATGCATCGATAAAAATAAACAAATAATATATATATATATATATATTATTTTTTTTAACATTAGCCACGTGTCAATCTCTGTTGGATGAAGTCGGTGCTTCATGGATAGAACTTCTTTTGTTATCTTTCTTTCAACCCCTTCTATTGTCTTTCACATATTTTTGTTTTTGATTTTATGGAAGGATTCCACGTTTCCAATGATAAACCTTGAAAGGAATTCAAGTACTTGTTTTCATGAGCAATTGCGTTATCAATGAGTGGTTAATGATTGTAAAAGGTTCTATAGCAATAGGTATATTTTGAGTATAAAGAGAATTTTTTGGGTTACTATTACTTTATTTAGAGATGAAATATTGTCTGACAAACAGTTGTAAGATCTTCTCTATAAATATTTATAGAAAAATAAAAAACAAATAAATTTCTCTAAATTAATATTATATTGTGCATAAGTTAAAATAAATTTTAAGAGAAGTTAATATAAAAGAGTTTTTAAATTAGCTTATATATAATGATAAAAAAATAAATTATACATAAGTTAAATTTTAGTTTATGAACTTATTTTCTTTTTTATTTATTTTTCTTATAAATATTAATAGAGAAATTTATTTGATCAAAACATAAAAAAATTCTTTACGCAAAGTAACATATGCAACCGAAAGGAGACTACTTTTCAAAAAAAAGAAAAGTAACATATGCAACTATGTATGAAGAACTTTGTGGGTGTCTTGTGATAACTAAAATCGAACAAGTGATATAATAATTTATTTATGAAATTACTATATCACACATTTATTTATATAACTTTTTTTTATTAGATTATCATATTAGTTTCTTTACTCCATCTGGTCTTATTTTCTAAAGGACGTTATTTTATAAATTTATGAGTTTATTATACAGTTTTTAATATATATATATATATATATATATAGAGAGAGAGAGAGAGAGAGAGAATTTGTTATTTTTGTCTCATATTTTTTATACAAATTTGAGTTTTCGTTCTAAAAATGAGATCATTTTTATATAATTTTTTTATCATTTTATCACATATATATTTCTCATTTTATGATGTATATTTCATAAATTTTTATATTAAATCAAATGAATATTTTTCATTAATTACCTTATCAGAGAAGACTTCAAATATAATTTAAAAAAAAAACTTTTTTGATCAATGTTGAAATTTCTTCAAAAACTCACAACGAATTATAAAATGTAGATTATGGCAACTGCATATATGTTCTTTTGTCAATACACTTTAAAATTTAAAAGCAATATATGAATTTCAAGTTTTTCTTAATGGACTTGTGAAATGCTACTTTAAATAAGTTTTTATTATATTTATTGATATTTTAAGGTTTATTATACTCCAACAAATAAAGTGATATAACGCAAAATGCAATGTAAATCTATATTTAGATACATATACATCATACTTATATTTAAAACACAACGATTGAACCATAAAATGAAAAAAAAAACTAAGAATTGAATCCAACAATTTTTCTCCTGAGAATTAATTAATCCTAAATAATTCACAAACGCCTTTAATCTAAAACTTTTATCGTCAACACCTAAAAAAACTGTATCAAAATTTTGTCTAATTAATAGTTTACTGGTTTCTATGAAGTAAAGAAAAAAAAAACGAGTTAACTATTTGATATAGTTTTTGATAGTTTCTATGAAGTAAAGAAAACAAGTATTTTTTTTCCTTGTTAATATATATGACTTGAGAAAGTAATTCAATTATTGTATGCGGGTAAAATAAAAAAGCTAGGAAAAAGAAGACAGAAAAACTATAGATATATAAAAAAGTTTAAGACCTTTTAGCCAACGCAACAAATTAATTAAAGAGAATTGAGAAGCATCATACATTGTTGGCCATATCATACATGGATGTTTAATTCCTTTTTCTGCTGTTGATCCATAGTATCAGAAAGAGGCATTCCTCTCGTCTCTGGCAAACAGAGCAACGCAAAAGTGGAGAAGATTATAACCACTCCAAACACGCCATAAGAGAAAATGTGATTCTTCCTCCCCGCAGATATAAAAAACGGACAGAATATGCAACCAAACACAACAGCTTGTCTCGCAAGCGACGCCGTAGTGTTCCTCACACACGTCGGAAACAGCTCTATAATGTATATAAGAAACACGTTGAAAGCCGTGCAAGCACAGAAAAACGATGCCACTGATACCCACACCTTGACACCATTATTATTATTGCGTATGACCACACACAATATACAACATATCCCACTTCCTAGTGAGAATGCAAAAATGGACAATTTTCTTGCACAGTTTCTCAATAAATAGGTCACCACACAAGAGGGTATTTCCATCAATGCATTCAACACAACGGCCAAGTAAATGTTGTAGTCCAAGTTCCCCACCGCTAATGGAATGCCGAAATACACCATTCCGATGCCAAGACCAAGCCCCATAACTGCAACCATTCGTTTAGGAGCCCAACTTGTTTTGAACAACTCCGCTATTGATGCATAGAGCTGAGAAATAACTGAAGCCCTTTGTTTTCTTTTTGATCCGTGTGAATCCAAGATAGTAGTTTCAGGACTCGCGTACCCTTGTTCAACCAACTGATGAGCTTCACTATCTGGAATTCCTTTAAGCATTCTTATTGCTTCTTGCACTCGACCTCGCATGAGAAGCCACCTTGGAGACTCGGTAACGAAAAGGTATGCGATTAGAGAATAACAAATAGCAGGAATTGAAGTCCAAAGGTATAGATATTTCCATGCGGAATTTCTGTTGGCATAAGCTATACCAGGCAAGGACATGTACCCAGATGTGAAGAAGAAATACTCTATAATCCCCACCGTGAATCTCCACTTTGTGCTCACTTTCTCCGTGAGTAACACCAGACAACACGTCGAAATGGAGGAGCGACAGAACCCAATGAGGAATCTCAACGCGGAGTAGATCCAAATGTTGGTGGAGAAGACAATGACGAGTGAAACTACGGACATTGATAAACAAGACAGAACGATCATGTTCTTTCTTCCGAGAGACGAATCCGCCAAGGAGGCTAAGAGAAAGGAACCAAGAAGGCAACCAAGGAAGAAGGAGGATTGGGGTAAACCTGTGATGAAGCTGGTGGCGCATTCAAGGGCAAAGTGGGAAATGATTGTCTTGGAAGAGGGTCCATCCCATTCCCAAGAAGACTTAGGGAGCTTGCAGATGTTGGAAGGTGATGAGGTGCATGTGGTGTGGTTTGTGCAGTGCCATGTTGGGTAATCGTCGGTGTAGACGGCTATGAATAATTGCTGTGAATCGAAGTACATTGCCACTGACACAAGGATGCATTGCAGCAACTCTGTCCACCCAAAGCTTCCCAAACCC
The DNA here is from genome assembly GCA_013407115.1 of Glycine latifolia. Lineage (NCBI taxonomy): Eukaryota > Viridiplantae > Streptophyta > Magnoliopsida > Fabales > Fabaceae > Glycine > Glycine latifolia. Next base: position 74,274 of record CM023949.1, read on the forward strand.
TTCTCTATCATTTCATCCCATGATGTCATATTCATGTTAATATTATGCTGCTGCTGATCATGAACACAAATATTATTAGATTCAGTCACATCCCCCATTTCAATTCTGATACTAGCTAGAGGCAGAGAATGAGTGTCAATAGGCACAGTTTTAAATGAATAATTGCTGTGGCTAGCTATGTCCTCCCAAAGCCTTGTACAGTTGTACTATACTGCGCTTCACTCTCATTAATCACTCATCGTAATCAAAGGTCAAAATATAGGTCTTTTCCTTTTTAAGTTCAAAATTCAGATGTGTGCAATGACGTGCTTGTGGTGGAATCTTTGAAGCGAAAGAGCAACTATGGTTGCCTTTTAGAATGTCGTACGTATGCTGTCTTTTGGAGTCAGTCAAGAGTTTAGATTCAGTTTGTCCTGGACATGGAGTCGGTAATTAAGCATGAACTCAACCTTTATTTGGATCATATAAAACTGATCCCAAAATTGCAAAATCGTATCCAAAAACTCAAAAAAAGAAAGATGACGAAAATGAAAAAATAAGAGATAAATATTAATGAGTGTTCTTAAAGACATTAATTAAGAAATTAAAAAAAAAAGAAATATTTTTATTAAATACACAAAGTTGTGTTATTTATAATTTTTTATGATTTTTTTTATAATTTTTGTAATAAATATTTTCTTTTCATAATTATCAAGAAATAAAGATAAAAAATGAAGATGCCACAGTTAATACTTAATTTATGAGTCAACGAAGACTCACCACAAAGATCATGAATCTTTGATAAGAATCAAAAGTTTTCTCTCAAAAATCAAGACGGACTCTAGTCTTTCTCTTAAGCAAAGCTTAATTTAATCTTCAATTAATGTCAGGAGGGGAGTAGATCTAAGCTATTTAATTATAGTCTTGGGTCTAATTAAAAGGTCTAAAAATGTTTAAGTGCGTCTGGACCTCACTAAAACGCATATTATAATATTATCTCTTGTTACTCTCATATTTCTTTAGGCAATTCACGCAAAAAAAAATCTTTAGGCACTTGTGACTTCTTTTTTGGGTTGGACTCTTATTTAGTACGTATATAAGTGGAAGTAGATACAACCTAGATCATTTGCTGTGTCATATATATTATGGTAGTAATTGAAACTTAAATTTAGGGAATAGAATGGAAGCTATAATTGATCTTCTCATACAATCCAATTGGTGGCTTTTGTAACTGTACACTTACAGATCGATGTGACCAAGGTAATCTAGAAAAAGGTACCTTAAGTTTAGCCAAAGGAAACATTTGATGAAGGGTATCGAGCAGGAGCAGGGAGCACGTGTTGGAGTGGAGCGAAATAAGTCTAAGTGATAATAACCGAAATATTATGAAAAATGTTTGTTCTATGTTATCTAACACTTAAAAAGAAGAAAAAAAATATTAATTGTTATTGCTGAATTTCGATGAGATCCGATCAAGTTGTTTGTTCCAGTCTTTCTCAATAGAATCTCCAATCGGTATTGAAATGGGCTTAATGGGGGGAGATATCTATAAAAGGGATTCCAACAAAAAAGTAAATGATTTTCCAAAGTGTTTATATGGGATCAATGAAAACATATCTGAGGATCTCCCCTTAGGGTCTATCTATACATGTCGGCTGTCGTAGAAGTCACGCAATGTTCATAGTCACCTTCGCAAACTGCTTCTCTATGCGTCATGGATGAATCGTGAGGGGTCCCATAAGTACGTGACAAGCTTCATGGACCATACCATACATTAATGAAAAGAGCAATTCATGATGCCATTAAATGAGAGAAATAAAAAATATTAGTTAAATATTTAAAATAAAGAATAATTTATATATCATTATTTACAATAAAATCGATAATGATAAAGTGAGTTATGGGAATTGGGAAGGGACAACCACTCTAGTACAAGTTAGATGTGGAGTAGATGGATAAATAAAGAAATAAATAAATTAGTCGCCGTTGATAAATGATAATAATGTTTCAGAAAGTGCACCCCACCCACACTAGCTAATTATGTAGTCTCCTGTCCTCTAATTATTTATTTTTCAAATTAACCACTCTGACCGTGAAACATTGTACAGCCAAGTTGGCACTCACAAATTCAATTAAGCGTTCCCAACTTGTTAATTAATTTAATATTGAGTTTACTGAACATAATAAAAAATATATAGTATATAGCTAAGCTTGGCTCGCTGCCATAAAACTTGGTTCTAAGTCACTGACGGAGTCAAAAATTTTATTAAGAGGAAAAAAATATAAAAAAAACTATATAATAAATAAAAGTATTTTAAAGACAATATAAATTTAATATACAAAAAGAGACAAATCATAAATCAGACAAATTACAAAATAGGGTGGGTTGATGAACAAGAATCTTACTAAAATAATTCACAATTTAAAATCAAACTTAAAGCAATAATATGAAGATAAGAATAAAGAAGACACAATCAGATTTAGCCTAAAAAACCCAATGGATAAAAAATCACGACATCCAAATTGGATAATCAATCCAATAGACAACTCCACTATGATAATAAATAAGTACATTTCAATCCCGAATGAGAGTTAAGAATCAAACTTGTTAAACCTTCTATATGATCTCATAACAATTTTCTCAATGATGCAAACATAAACTCTTTAAAGCTCTAATATTATTTGGAATGAAATGCATATTATAAATACAAAAATATGTTTCTATTTATACTAATTTAAGCATATGATTTTAACCAATTTTTGAATACAATCTTAAAAATATTCTATCATATTATGCAATACAATCTTAAAAATATTTTATATTATAAAATACAATCTTAAAAATATTTTATATTATACAATATAATCTTAAAAATATTATATCTTATTTTTTAATACAATATTAAAAAATATTATATTTTATTTTTGAATACAATTTTAAAAAATATTTTATCTTATTATGTAATATAATCTTAAATATTTATATTATATTATGTAATGCAATCTCAAAAATATTTTATATTATTTTTTAATATAATATTAAAAAATATTATATTCTATTATATTATACAATATAGTCTTTTTTTATTATTATATTATTTTTTAATTTTTAATTTTTAATATATATATAATAACGCCCTGTCTCCGCCTCTGGTCTAAGTCTAACATAGCTAACCTGACAGTAGATATGATTATGTAGACCCATTCTGGCTTTAGTTATTAGAGAGGCAGAAATAGAAATGGAAGATTCAGTTCCAATTTTAAGAAACTCTGATTGTATTGTGCAGGAAAAGTTGATTCCCTCATGGGATGAAGCGATAGAGAATGGTTTGCGAGAATTGGGGTGGTCGGGGATGGTGCAATGCATCCTTGTGTCCATTGCTATGTTCTTTGATGCACAGCAATCCTTCATGGCAATCTACTCCGACGACTACCCAACATGGCACTGCACAGAGACAGCATGCACCTCATCACGTTCTGACATATGCAAGCTTCCAAAGTCCTCTTGGGCATGGGATGGACCCTCTTCTAAGACAATCATATCACAGTTTGGCCTTGAATGTGCAGGCAGCTTCATCACAGGTTTACCTCAATCTTCTTTCTTCGCCGGTTGCCTTATCGGTTCCTTTCTTCTTGCCTCCTTGGCTGATACATCTCTTGGAAGAAAGAACCTCCTCGTGCTGTCTTGTTTATCTATGTCCATATCTTCTATCTTCATTGTCTTCTCTACCAATGTTTGGATCTACTCCGCCTTTAAATTCCTCATTGGGTTTTGGCGTTCATCCATCGGAACATGTGTTCTGGTGTTGCTGACTGAGAAAGTGAGCACTGAATGGAGGTTCACAGTGGGAATTGTCGAATATTTCTGCTTCACATTGGGGTATATGGTCTTGCCTGGAATAGCTTATATAAACAAGAATTCTTCATGGAAAACTCTCTATGTGTGGACATCCATTCCTGCCATTTTTTACTCTATCATTGCTTACCTTTTTGTTACCGAGTCTCCAAGGTGGCTTCTCATGCAAGGTCGAGAGCAAGAAGCCATGGCAATGCTTAACGGAGTTTCTTCAGCAGAAAATGGTGCTAATTTAACTTCTAGCCTGCTGAAAGTTCCTGCTGCTAAACAGAAGTATTCAATTTTCCAACTTTACTCATCAATAGCAGAGTTGTTTGAGAGAAGTTGGGCTCTTAAACGGATGGTGGCCATTATGGTGCTTGGTCTTGGGATTGGAATGGTGTATTTTGGCATGCCTTTGGCCGTTGGGAACTTGGGATTCGACATTTACTTGGCCGTTGTGTTTAATGCCTTGATGGAAATACCTTCTTGTTTAGCCACCTACTTCTTGGAAAACTACAGAAGAAAGCCATCTATTCTTGCATTTTCAGTAGCAAGTGGGATATGCTGTTTATTGTGTGTGGTCGTAGGCAGTGGTCTGCAAGTAGCTAAGGTGGGGATATCATTGGCAGCCTTTTTTAGTGCTGTCACGGCTTATAATGTTTTTCTCATTTACGTTATAGAGTTGTTTCCCACCAGTGTAAGGAACACCACAACCTCATTGGTGAGGCAAGCAATTGTATTTGGTAACATATTCAGCCCATTTTTAATATCTGCAGGAAGGAAAAATGACATTTTTTCCTATGGCGTATTTGGAGTAGTTATAATATCATCCTGTTTGACTTTAGTTTGTTTGCCAGAGACCACAGGAATAGCACTTTGTGATACCATGGATCAACAAGAGAAAAATGACAACTTATCTGTGCAAAATGTGTAACAGGGCTTGGTAAGAAATTTTCTAGATTTTGTCAACAAGAGAAAAAGAACAACACATCTGGGTAAAATGCATAACTGGGCCAGTTTATGATGCTTTTGTAGGTTCGCTGTGTTTGCCACATCGATAGGAAATGTTCTTTATGTTGTCTCGATTTTGAAGTGAAAATATCTAAGCAGTGCTATGAATGACGTACTCCCTTCTTGAAATTTTCATGTATTTTTGTATCATTGAAGTTAATATATGTAATGTCTAATCAACCTCATGACTTTTGTTGATTAGCAAGTTATCATTTGTGCACTCTCCATGACATCTACATTTGGCTATTATTCCCCACAGCCGCATTATGTGATATCTACCAGGTTCTCTATGTCATAGTATATTTTTCATGCCCGGTCTCCTATGCATTTCTTGCTTTTAGTGATACTTATTGTACCAGTTCTCCATATTATTCATTGGTGCATATTTCCTGTAGACTGATATCATGTAAAAACATAAGAAGCAGTATATTGTCTACAAAATCCAAATCCTGCATTGAGTCTCAATATTGTGCAATGTCATTGTTGATTGAATTTGGCTTTCCTCAAACTGTTCCCGTTCCTCTACATGCAGATAACACAAATGCCATTCAAATAGCTACTCATCTAATATCTACCATGGCACCAGCATATTGAAGTGAATTATCACTATATTTGTCAAGTTGTAGATACTACTTGGGTCATTTATCTTTCACATGTTTTCAAATTCCACAGCTTTGCAAATGGCTGATATGTCTACCAAATATCTCCATAGACAACTTCATCAGTTTCTTGTTCACAAATTAATGCTTCTTGATCAACCAACATCAATTTGAGAGAGGAGGGAGGGGGGGGGGGGGGGGGTTACCATATAAAACTCTCATTTATTTTGTACAGATTTTTCCTTTTGGATTGAATAGCTGTAAATCCCAGTATATCAGCCTAGAAATCAGTCAAAAATGTTGATATTAATCTATATACAGGATGGAAAATACAATAAAAAAGTCAAGGAACCATTCAGTCAATTTTTTACCAAAGCACTATTCAATGAACATCAACATGAACAACTAAATTCACAGCCTCCTGAAGTTTCATGTTTTCTGAAAAGTATTACATATTTACTGCAACTGTGTATTCCTCTCCACAAGCACATTTTTTGCCCAACAGCCTTTCCGGTGACCTGCATAAATTCAAAATGGAAGTCACAAGGAGAGACTTCTCACAAAAGTAGATAAAGTAAATAAATAAAACCTGAGAATCGGAGGAAATTTTCTCTGTTTTATTCTTCCTTTTAGTCAATAATTTATTGGACAAAGTTATATTATTTCCTAATAAATAAGCAACCTCAAGAAGTTTGCTCAAACGCATACCAAGGAGTCAAGGACTCTAATTTTCAGAGGAACTGAAGGATATATATGGGTATTCCTGATAAACTGTTTAAAGTTATTTGCACGAATAACAAAAAGGCATACCAAATCATGCTTTCAGGTCCCTGTTAATCTTCTTAGTATTGACCCATTCCTGCCAAAGATTTCTTTTCAGTACAAAGTTGCAACAAACTGAATGAAAGAACTCGCATGAAAAATGAAAGCAGAGCTGGTAACAGGATAAAATTAACGGGACAAGGATGCTGGAAAATAGATTTACTCAGTGAATATAAGTAAAAATAAACTAATATCATGAGAATCAAAAGAATCGTTGGAAATAAAATCTGAACTAAATAAATAATATTTTTGGGATGATTTCATTAAGGAAAATGCTAATCAGTGCCTTAATGAATTAAAAATGGAAAGTTTTCTATTGGAAGTGTAGCAGTGAATTCTCCCGTGATTTCCAATGCAACTTCAACATAATATTTAATAATAAAAAATTATTTCCACACTTTTCCGCACCCTACAACCTCAAACACCCAAATAGCACTCAATATTTATACTAGCTTATTGTCTTGTTCGGGGGTGTAATTTTGAGTCAAAAACAGATAAACGATTCTTCCATGCAGAACATGTATGCATTTCAAATAGAACTATTTCCCAAACATAATAACCCTCTTATGTCAACGTTTGTTGCTAATTGTTCTCTTGTTCACAGATATTACTTCATGCATTGAGCCTGCGCTCCAAAGGTCGCACACCAATAAAACCAAGAAGAAGATGAAAGTGAACCTGTTGCTTCTGTAATTTGGCATTCATGTCCTCTGCAACCTTGCTATAGTAGGCTCTGAATGAGTAAAACAAATTAGATGAATACCAATCAAATGTGTAAGATTATCCCCCAGTATCTTCAGTTACCTCTGAAAGTTTGGCAGATAACCCAAGTCTCTCTTGCTGAATAAGATCCAAAGTCGGTTGTAGAGTTTCAAGGACAACAACACAGCTCAAGGCATCAGATAAGGAGCGTGTCAAAATTCTTACAACCAATCCTAAAACCCCATATAGATTTATCAAGTTTTCACATCACATCCCCACATTAACTCTAGACATAATCTGGAAAGAAAAACTTTTAATTTAAAATTAATTTTACTTTATGAGGAATGTTAGGGTTAGGGTCACACTCTCAAACACACTCCCTTAAACACACTCTCACAGTTACATCAATGAGAGATGTGACCCTAAGCATTCCTCGTACTTTATTGTTGCAAGTATGCATTTCTGGCTACCAAATTTGAGTTTTGTGTACCAAGTGAATGGGTGTAAGTGTAACAGCATATCACTTAACATGTAGATGAAATACGGAAATTTATGCAGGCATTATATTTATCACTAAAGTATAATAATAACATTGAACATATCACGCTTTCCACTTGAGCAGGACCATTGACCACAACGGAGAAAAGACTAAAGAGGTAGCTCAATTATAAAAATATAAATAAAAATCGAACGCATTCACATTTAAGCTGCAGTGGTCAGTTTGAAATTGCAGATTCAGTTCACAAATTATAAATAAGTGTAAATAATGTATGTAATGACGTTAAAAAAAAATATTCTATGATTCAATTACAAATCGTGTACATACTTTTATTAACTTATAAACATATTTATACTTAATCATTACAGCTAAAACATATTTCTATTTCAATGATACATTCGTTTGTATAACATGATTTACAAATAAATTTAAACTTATAACTCCTTAAAATAAAATTTAATTTTAATATGCACCAGTTACCTTAAAAATCATATCATCAATGGTTTTTTATTAACTGAAAAAGTGCAAAGAAATTAAAATCTATAAATAAAATAATGGTGAGGTGAGTGAGTGCTCCGAAATGGAAGAAAACGATATGAAAATTGAAATGCTAGAGCTGACCTAAGTGGATGTCGTTTTCCAAAGTGCGTATGTTGATCAATTGCGTTTCCTCTTCGGCCGAAATCTTCGCCGCTTCATCCTCCACATCTGAATTCAATTTCAGTTTTCAATTTTCATTTTCAGATCGATTAAAAAATTTAACAATGTGGCTGTGAATGGATTCGCAAGTACCCTTCATTTGAGAGCGCAGAGTCTTCATGTTCTGCAAGTACTCCTCCATCTTCCTCCGCGACCAGAGAACACGAAATTCGAGTTTCGCGCTGAAAAAAAAACCATTTAGTTTTTGGAGGGAAAGGCTGTTTATATATCCACCTTCCCTTTTCCATTCTGTTGTTCCGCGTCTGTGTTACACTTATCAATCTATTGCTGCATCTTTGGATTAAATTATTTAATGAAAATCATTTTTATTTTAAATTTTAACACATTTATTTACATAAATTATGAAATTAATCATCAAATTAAAAATAATAGTTAGTGAAAACTTTTTTCGTGATAAGAATTGTAAAATTCCAAACTGAGAGAGAATACACTTGTAATTTGACCAATTACTGTGTGAAAAAAAAAATCCAACTTCTGAGGTTTTATATAAAAATTCCAATCCAGCCCTTAATTTTGATTTGTTCCTATAAAAAAACATATTGCGTTAATTTTAAAAGGTAAATAGTTATATTACAAAATATATATACTCATTTAAAAATAAAATGTTTACCAGCCATTGATAATTAATAACCTCGTGAGGTTTTGGTTCCAGTAGAAAATTTTCCTTTCCCACAAAAGAGTTATACGGTTATACCATTACCAAATGATCACCAAACTAGTAAATCAAAATCAACTTGCGTAAAATTATTTTAGCTTAAATTCTCTTGATTTCTACTTTTTTTATTCACTTTCTAGTGTTGTATTTCTAAGTCATTCAAGTAAATTTCAATTTTAGTTCCTGAACTAATATAAATCAATTACTTTAATTTCTGACATCACAATACCCTCATTTTAGCCTCAAACTTCACAAAAAACCGTTTATTTTGTCAATGAAAAATTGAGTAATAATTTTTTTTTAAAAAATGTGTTAGAAAATTAGAGACTAAAGTGAAGGTTTTATAAAGAAAAAATATCTGACACTTGCAATATCAAAGATTAAAGGGAGAGTTTAGTCTATGGCTTTCATATAGTGAAAAAATTGTGAATGCTGCCTCAACTCAACTGATCAAGTTTGTTTGATCTGAACGGTGACTTCCTCCATTCAGAGTATAACAATAAACTTGAAACAACAATTCTTTGAATTGAAAAAGAGCATGTGTGCTTTGTCCATTTATATTCTTATCGCGCTCCTTTTATATTCACCCCAACCCAATAAACCAGTGTACGAAAAGTACAGAACATACACATCTCTTGGCATCTAAGTAAAGCATTCCCATCAGCGTTACATAAAAAAGAAAAACATTCTATGTAGCTCATTTCTTGGTTTTATCAAGAACTTCAATGTATCTCTTTGGAACTCCATATTGTTCAATCAAATGCCTAGCCAAATCATCGATAACTCCTCCTTGAACCAAAACTTCATGCCCTTTCTTACCTGCAAATAAATGCTTTAGAATTTCAGATAGACAATATAATAAACTTGTAGTATCATTTTATTATTCTAAACTAGAAAGTCAAACTTGACAAGTCAGAACCATGAATGTTGGAAGGCTGTCGTCTCTAACCATCTTCATCAAGCCATTTCCAACCAAAATTTTGATGAAATAAACAAGGAAATACATACACTCACTGTTAGTACCCCTAATTCCTACTCTGCTAACACAGAAGGATGTAAAGGATAAGGAAGAGCAAATAAAAGAACATTAAAATTTTACTCATGCAAGCCTAATTCCTGATTTTGTGTTGAATTTGTTACATTCAGAAGGAAACTGACACTACCAAAATAGACCTATGAATTCAAAAGTGATCATAGTGGTCAGTGGTCACACTTACTGCATAAGCTCCCCCACAAGTACCATATTATATCAGTTTAGTTTCCCATGCAAGCCTAATCCCCTGGTTTTGTTGAGTTTGTTACATTCAGAAGGAAACTGACACATTTATCAAAATAGACCTATAAACTCAATAGTGATCATAGTGGTCAGTGGTCACCCTTACTGCATAAGCTCCCCCACTAGTACCATCTAAATCAGTTTAGTTTCCCATATGACCCCTTAATATCTACCCTCCAAGTGCTGGAACAAATACCCTCAATCTGCCACACTTCCAATAGTACTACAATTGCCAACTTTGGCTTGCAACAGAAAATAAATACCCTCAAACTCTCATTTTTCTTTATTTACAAGAATCCATACGATAATGAGTAATGAAATATATAGAATTAAATATACCAACCTGGGATTACAAAGCAAATACAGACCGTACCACTTCAATGATTTTAATATTATTTATGGTACTGAGAATTCACACAACCAGGTTTTAAGGAAAACGCGCTTTGCAATAGTAGTTCCCCAATCAATTATATTTTCCATACAACATCAACATCAACAACACCTTTAACCCAAATTAATTGGCATCAGTGGTAGATGAATCCAATGATAGACATGAGGAAGTTGAAAAAAAAAAAAAAGAGGAAGGGGGAGGGGAAGAAAAAAGGGGAAATAAGACAAAAATAAAATAAAATAAAATAAGGGTGAAAGAAGGAGGGGGAAAAAGAGGAAAAGAACTAAAGGGTCTAACCTTCCACCAAACTTATAACTTTTCTCCACTCTATCCTAAGACACACCGTCAACCAATTTATATCCCACTTCATTAAGTCTTGTTTAATTACCTTTTCCAATTATATTTTCCATATTGGTCAAAATTCAATTTGTTTCTTTATAAATAAATAAATCCTTTGGTGGTATAATGTCTTTATTTCCTTGTTTCCTCATTATTCATTAGTACGTTAACTCATACATATTACCATTAAAATGTTTGTTAATGTGAAAAAGAATGACTATCTGACTTATCAAAAGGCAAGACCAACATAAAGAAAAGTAAGAAGATGCAATAGCTGGGGACTATACATCAGAGATTTGATTTTTTTTTCTCTTTCCCCACCTTTGAGACCAAAATGTAGTTTTATAATTTCAGGTATTGGCATTTTATCAACCATGGAGAGATAAAACAAAAATACATATTCTATATGAATGCTGAGGACTAAACAACAGATATTTGATATCTTTTAATTTCCTCCTTTGAGACCAAAATGTAGTTCTATATTCTATATCAACCATGGAAAGATAAAAAAACCAAAAATATATATTCTATGAATGCAGATATATTAATCAGACACCACAATATGAGATTGGATTTAAACATAGAAAAGCAACATCTAGCAGACATTAGGAATAAAGACACTCATAAGCTCGTAAATCCCATATTTCTTGAGGATAACAAAGCACAAGCCAAAATAAAACTTGTATGCAACCAAGAAATACCTGGTAGTTCTGCAACAGTGGTACTGCAAGCAAACTTCTTCTGCAGTTCTGATGCCAATGCTTCAGCATCTATAAGAAAAGATTCCATACCAGAGAGTTTGGTTACCTTCTTGTTGCCTTGCCGACGTTCTGTCAATAACTGAATTGTTTTAAGGGCACCTTTACGAACTACAGATTCATTCCCTCTTGTCACAACATGATGAGGCTGCATACGGCTCACAAATGTTGATCCTAAATCCTTCTTGTGGATTTCTGTAGGATATGTTGTTCCTTTTTTAATAGCCCCCTTGAACAGTGCATCACATAATATTACATCAAGAACCACAATGGATTTATTTGTTGGTTTCACAAGATTTTCTTTTTCAACATATTTGAAGACAATATCAGTAGCTTCAGAAGCACTAAAAAGTTTCCCCGTGTCAGCTCCTACAGATGAAAATATGGAATTGACATGTACATTTGGTTTGTAGATTTCAGCCACTTCAAGAGTTTTGGATGAATGAATTTCATTGGCAGACTGAACACTGGGTTGCTCACTTTTCTCCACTTGCCTTTTTTCAGGCTTAAAGGATGAATAATCAGCATGTTTTCGGTTTACTGAAAATAGCATTACTTCCTTTTTGTGTTTATCTTCTTTCACTGATATCTGTACAAATGTGAATATATATGAAGAAAGAATCCAGAAACAGCATTGCAGAAAGCTTTACTAATAGAAGACAAATGATCAAAAGGACCACACAGAGTAAAAATAAAAAACATCAATACATTTTGTTCATGATGTATACATAAAATGGACATATAAGTAACTATCATGCATAATTTAATCTTGTGTTTGTCCCATGATGCAGCTTATTTCACAAGAATACATGGATAAACTTTAATTACATTAGTAGTCTCAAAAATTTCCAATGCATCATCAACCTTAAATACATTCGAAAGACAACATTATAAGAAACATCCCAAATTGAGAATCATTCATTGAGTTGATTTCAGCACCTATAACCTTCCAAAAGCAATTCATTCACTAAAAACTTTTAAAAAAGCTTGTTAGACAGGAAAATTTAGAATGTCAAATCCCCATTTTTCTATTCAATCTTTTCTCATGGTCATAAATTTGGATAATGCAGATTGTTATATAAACTTCCAATTAATATTTGCATAAGGAATTAAGGGTACTACTCTGGTCCAACCTTCTATCTCCATTCCAATTCTTCATGATTCATGAAACAAATCTACAACAGAAAAATGTTGTCAAACTTATTTCTTTACCATATTGCCTTGGCATACATATCTAACATGCTAAGAGGTTACCAATCTAACAAGCTGAGGAGGCTCCAAAGTGTCAGAATGCTTCGTTAAAAAGTGCATCCTGACAGAGAAAGACATTAGGGCAATGCACTCCGACACAGACCTACTTTGGCACATTCTAGATTCTAATTTTATAATTCATTAACAATTTAAGGATTTCCCAGTCAATAACAGCAAGCTTCTATCCATAGTATTAAATAGCGCCGCTTTAGCGCGCAATCTCGCACCAGGTGCGGTTTGCGGCACCCAGCCGCTACGTCCGTGCCGCAACGCGACGGTTTCTGGTAGCGGCCGGTGGCGGCCAGAGGCGGTGTTGCGGGGTGGCAGATCTTGCGGCGCAATCGCGCCGCTACTTCCATGGAATAGAAAAATTGCAGACGGAGATCCGCAGTTGCTCGTCGCCGCCGCTGCTAGTCGTCGCCCGGTCTCGCATCAGACGGTATGTGTGTTCGACCGGAAGAAGAAGAAGAAGAAGGTGTTGTGTTTGCTGTTTGGTAGGAGTCACGGGCAGTACGAACACGAAGTGAAGTAGCTGGCCTTAGCTTTTCTCTCTCTCACTCCCTAGGCTTATCAGTTATCTTTGCTGGACTTTTACTTTTTTTTATTGCTTTTGTTTGTTTCTGCCTTTCTGGAGTATTCTTTTTGGGTGGACCTTGCTTTTCTGAGAATAGAATCACATGCCCGTATACAATCACTTCATATAAATATTATTAACATTTGTTTCTGAGAAAAGTTTTCTCTCTCTCACTCACTACTCTTAATCAAATTATAAATATTATTAATTAAACTAATTACTTTTTTAATTGTGATAAATTAAATAATTGAGTTTTATGTATAAAAAAGAGGAAGTATAGTATTTTTAAATTAACTATTGTATAAAAATAATTATCTTTAAATTATATAGTCTTTTTATGATTAGAAAATAGTGTGATAAAAATATTTTGAGATATTTTCCAATTTTAATCATTTTCTACTTTGTTTAAATGTTTTGAAAAATGATTTTATGTTATATAAAAATAATAAGCTTGTTTATTTTAAAAAATATTAATAATATATTAATATTAATAAAAAATATTTTAAATGTTATATATAATGATATTTGTAAAATCTAAATATAATAGATGTTTAGCATTAAGCTTGCGGAGGAATTAGTATATTGTTTCCTTTATTTTTGTTGAATTAGTATATTGTTTACTTTATGTTCCTTGAATCATTGTTTTGAATATGTAGTATTATATTTTTCATTCTTCATTTCCTCCTATTTTTGGTGATTTCTTATCTTATAGCATTTATATATGTAGTATAATTTATTATAAGTATTTTTAATAGACTTCACAGTAGCGGCTTTACCGCTACCCGCTATACCGCTTTAGCATTTTTGAGGTCGACCGCTATTGGCCGCTACCCGCTATTTAAAACTATGCTTCTATCACTATACTACTTATTCAAGTAAAAATAAAGCATTAGACGACAAACCAAGCCAGAGGTGGATTTTGCTTGTAACCACTTTGATAACTTTTTGTAGGAAGATTTTTTTATGTCTAAAGTGATTCCTGAAGGCCTACATGGCAATACATGGTTTGACCTGCAATGCCCAAAAACAAATAATTATTAGATTACTGGAGATAAGCCTGACCTTTCAATTCAACACAAACTAACAGTGTATATTTAATACAAACTGAAATGAATTTAAGTCGGAAAAAAAATGTTGAATACAAATGACAAAGCACTTGAATAATCACCAAATATATTATGCTGTCCTCAAATGACAATAACTTGATTAAATGGAAAGTTATTTATTATAACTCAATTAAAATAGTTTTCTTTCATGCCCTCAGATAAAATCCTTTCAAACAGAAATTCAATGTTTAATTCTTCAGCACTGATGTCCAGAGCTAAATTTTCAAATTTAGCTTAAATTCCCTGCTCGGTATAAAAATTGAGGTCTTGAAAAATCACTACCAAAGTTCTCATGATCTCATCCAATTGGAAGTGCACTCCACAGATATCATATTTTGGTCCCATTGTTACTGAGCAAATTATCTTTTTAAAATCTCTAAACTACACCTAATTGTCAACTGAAATTCTTGATTTGCTAGATTTTTTGGCCAATCTATTTCAAATGGTTCAACTTGGTCAACCAAGAGGCATTGAGAGAGAGAATCCCACCATAGAGTGCTTCCAGGCAAGGGAAGGTCTTTGTCCTTCACCGTTGTGTGCAAAGCTTGAAGAAGGCACTTATCTAACAGGGAATTTACGTCTGCAGTTGATAGAGTCTGTTGGTCATCTCGGTCATTAGCAGAGGCAGTATCCGGTAACTTCAAATCAGCCACGCCTTCAGTTACTTCAGCAGCGGTATCATTTTCATTACCATTTGGCATTGTCAATGCAGGGTTAGAATCAGGTTGGAACTCATTTACATCCAGAGATTCCTCCGGTCCATCACTTTTTGGGTTGTTCTGCTGATCAATTGATGTCTCACCAACAACCTCAGTCAAATCAGAATCATGAGAAGCTTGTAACAAAGAAGGATCCTCAAAGACAACATCTTCGAAAAAACCTGCATTAGGCACGCAATGCCCCTCGGCAGATTCCCTGCAAATCCAATGAAGTAGATTGATTCAATTTGTTTTACTTACTCTGAATAAAAGGATCATCAGGCTGTCTCTAGCTACACTTGCCAAAGCAAATCACGATAGTAATGAGTTATTCTCAGCGCCTTTCCACGTAATCCAGCTTTTAATGCTTCAGCACTGCTCATTGTAGTACTCCCAACCTTCAAGAGAATCAATGATTTTTGAGCTGACATGTAACCAATGGAATATTAAATAGTGCATGCACTGACAACGTAAAGCATTTTTTATATTGCCATCCAATCCAACCACAAACAGCCATCTATAGTAAGTTTGTTTACTTTTGCAATAACTACCTTAAAAAAGCATGACGACGATTGGTTTCTGATTGGTTGACAATATAAATTTTTCTTTATATTGACAGTGCATAGAAATTAAACTTGATAATACAATACGAAGAAGCAAAGTACATTACGTACTGCAATGGGAGCAGGATTTCCGGGTACTTTGACAGCCCAAGGTTCCCCAGCCTGAAAGGAAGGAAGACCTTCAGGAGGCACAGTTATACCAGGGAACATCAAGTCTGCTCCTCCGATAACGAACCGGGATACCTCACCACCCTTCAGCACAAAAACTGGCAGTAGCTCAGGGACCATCCACAGTGCATAAACTGCATCCAGTCATTTTAATTTTAGTTCTCAGAACTCATAATTTTTGGTCTTGTTACTATGAAGCACGGACACCTTTCCAACACCGACACACCTAGACACTTGTTTGACACTTGTCCTACACTTCTTATTAGGTGTCTGATCCAAAAAATATTTTTTGTTGGCTTGAACTTTAAGTCATCACCTTTACGCAATTAATACACTTGAAGAAACATAGAAGGTTAGTTTAAAAAGATGAATGTAGAATCAATTTAGCTATTTTGTTATATGTTACTCATATTTCATTTAATTAGAATCTCTCACTTTGTGTGTATGCAGAACATTAGCCGTGACGAAGTGTCTATGAAGTGTCTATGTTCGTGTGAGAGTCTGTGCTTCATAGATTGTTAGATTTCAGCATAAAATTAATTGACATTAGGTGAAGTTGTCAACAGATATATCAGATGCACAAAGAATTGAGACAGGCGATGTGGGAATTCCTAACAGGTTTATTAAATATGAGCAAATAAAATGAAATGACAGCAAACCTGTAGGAAAAATGTCTGAGCCGCGGCCATCAACATCGAAAAACATTGGAAAGCCTCCTTCCACAGCATAAACATGGACGCGGTTTTGAAGCTTGGCTACTGTAATCTCTGCCTGTTTAATTCTTCAGTTTGGTGTATGATATATGAAAAGAAACAAAGAAGCATGAATGAATCGATGAGGAGTTAATTAATTTGATTTACCTTGGGAGGAAGCAAGGCGTCTAAGTCGGAATCAGAAACCCTTCGGAATTTGTCCTTAATGCTTCGTCTCAGCTTCTTCCTGTCCGCACCAGACAACCTCTGGTGAGATTTCGCCTCCACCGCCTTCTTGAACATTCTCTCACTCACCGCGACTCACTTCTCTTCTGTTCTGTGTATCAGAGGACACGCCAAGTTTTCCCTTTTTCTTTTTTTTCTTTATATGTTCTAACTAACGGGTAACCTAGGCAGACGAGTAAGAGTTATGAGTGGGGTGTTAATCAACCGATTCAGTTTAGTCCAATTAGAACCTAAAAAAATCGAAAACATGATGCAAGGCCACATATAACTTCTGCTTATAAAATCATAATTACTCTTTCGACTTACTTTACATGATAATTAATTAAAAAATGCACTCATTTCATAAAATAAATTGGTAACTATCAAATATGGAGTTTTAATTTTAGTCATTTTTATTTTTTATTTTAATCTTTATAACTTTTTTATTTTAGTTTTTATTATAATCATATTAACTAATTTGATCGGTTTTGACCAAATTTAGGATTCAACCCAATCAAATTTGATTAGTTCGGTTCAGTTCGGTTCGATTTTCAGGAAAAAAAAATTAAAACTCAACCCGTTCATTATCGATTCGGTTCAACAGGTTACCCATTTAAATTTTTTTTCTTATAACTACTATTTTATATCATGATTCTTTCAAATATTCAATACAATAAATACAATATTATCAAATGTATGAAAGTAGTAAAATTGATTCATTTAATATCATCATCATAATATTCTAAAATAGACTTATAATATAAATTAAAACAAAAGATTCTTAAACAAGATTTACTATAATAGTTTAAATCACAACTATTTCTTACAAACTAAGTTTTGCTATAATCAAATTTGTTGTAACCAGATTTGCTGAAACAAACAAATGAACAAAATATAATTCATTAATATTATAAACACGATAAACAAAATATGAAAAAAAGGAGAAACATATAACAATATACCTGAAAGTAATACATTAAGAAGTTCCAACACTTATAGTTTCAATACTTGGAGACTCAATATTAGCAGTATTTAAAGTCAAACCAAACAACTCTAAAAATTTAAACACAACCCTGTTAGCACAAAAATTAATTGATATTTTATACAAATAAAAATGAAATAAGGAATTACACACCTGATTCAATCTTTTCCGCTTCATTTATTTCAACTTGCAAGCCATTAACATTTTGCTTAGTAGATCTAAGCCAATTTTGGGCACAAATGAGAGCTTCAACAGTAGTAGGACTCAAGGAACTACGAAATGAATCCAGAATTTTACCCCCGTGTACTAAATGCAGACTCAGATGATACAATAGATACATGAATGACCAATATATGTCTAGCCATACAGAAAAGAATATAATATTTGGATGCCTTCAATTTCCACCAATTCAAAATGTCAAACTTAGGGTGATCATCTTCAACATCATCATCAAAATACCCATCTAACTCATTTTTTGCACCTTACCCTATTTTTTCTTGATTTTCATTCTAAATTCATTATCTCAATCATCATCCTTATCACTTTTGACATCATTATGTTGTGAGACCATGTTTGAAGCCAATGTATTAGAATTAGCTGAATTGCTACTAGAATGAGAAATGAGATATTCTAGTACATATTGCTGAATCAGTTTCTGAATAAGGTCTTTCAATCTTTTCATCATATACATGTTCTTCTCAACATCATACATACAATTAAAACAAAATTGAATGTACTCACATTTATAACAAAGATTAAGGAAAATAGCAACAAACAAAAGGTAGTTAATTCCACCACTTTCTCAATATTTGTTAAACTTTAACTGCATATTTGTTGTCATCCTTTGTATCACTATATCATCATTATGGAGAGAAAGAATTTTTTAATTTTTAATTTAACATATATATATATATAAATAATAAAATTTATATTATTATTACGAGTTCACGGATCGGGTCAACGGGTCAACGGATTTATAAATTTAAACCCGTGACCCAGCCCGTACATGATCGATTTTGATCGGATCGATTCAGTTTTGACCTAAATATATAAATGACCAAACTTAAACAATTCGGATCAGTTCGGGTTCACGAATGTCCCGTACCCGTGAACACCCCTATATATAATAATGATATTATCGACAATTAATTAACTTGTTACATCACCAAAAGTATCATATATATATATATATATAGTCATGTGTTATTTTTTCCGGTAAAATGTGTTTTTAAAATTTTAATTTGCTAATTTATCCAAAAAGTTATACATTAACTTTGTCTTACTTATTAATGCTATGATAAATTAATAAATATTAATGTTATTGTTAGATCAACAATTAATGTTATTATTTAATAGTATGAATTTTTAAAAATTATAATATTTTATAAAGAGTAAAATAAATAAATAAAACCTTTAAATGACTAATATCAAAACACTTTATTTTACGAATGATAAATTGAACCCAAATGATAAATTAAACCAAACCGTGTATAGACATTGGGTGGTGATTTAATTTGAGAGAAAAAAAAGTTAATTAGGTTGAAACAAAACACGATTCAAAATAAACGACAAGACAAGACGACTGGGACTACTGCCATTTCAAAACGCGCAAGAGAGAGAGAGAGAGTGTTGTGTGTGCTTTTTAAAATTTCTCTGAATCAGAACTTTCAATATAGTCAAGACGACACCCCCATTTCTTAAGTTCTAGAGAGAGAAACTCAGAGATCTGTTTCATACCTTGCTCCAGATCCTACTATTCAAGCTCTGTTTTAGGGTTCGATTCCGATCGATCCCTAACCGGCGGGCGCGAGTTCCTTCGATTCGTTTCGTTTCGACGACTAAGCTTCTTCTCCGTTTAGGATCCGTTGATTCCGTTGATCGATTCATCATCCATGGCGGCGATCGAGGACTTATCGGAGCTCGCCGATTCGATGCGCCAAGCCGCGGCGCTCCTCGCCGACGAAGACGTCGACGAATCCTCCTCCAATTCTCGAAGACCTTCCACTTTCCTCAACGTCGTTGCACTCGGCAATGTTGTAAGTCTCCTTTTTCTTCCTTTTTCTCTTCTTCCGCGTCGTTGTTTTCATCACTTCACTTCAATTCATTTTTTTAGGGTGCTGGTAAATCCGCAGTTCTCAACAGTTTGATTGGACATCCCGTTTTGGTAATTTAAACTTCAAACTCACTCTTAAACCCTATTCTATTGATGTTATGAAAGTGAAACTGTGAGAGTGAGTGTTGTTAATTTTGTATTATTCTGCAGCCTACTGGTGAGAACGGAGCTACTCGAGCTCCTATATGCATTGATCTGCAGCGAGACACTTCGTTGAGCAGCAAATCCATTATCTTGCAGATTGACAACAAGTCACAGCAAGTCTCCGCAAGTCAGTTCCTATTTTCTTCTTCAAACTGCACACATTACACACCTAAGTGGCTGATCTGTGCAATTCGCTTATTTTCTTCACTGATGGACATGTTCACGTGCTTTGTTTCGTTGTTGTTGCCTCAGGTGCTTTGAGACATTCTTTGCAGGATAGACTGAGTAAGAGTTCCACCGGCAAGGGTCGGGATCAAATATATTTGAAGCTACGCACGAGCACAGGTTTGTTGATGTCTGATGATATGTTTTACTTACCTTACTATCTTCAGGTTATGCAATTTGATAAGAGTAATTTTACATCTTTGAAAAGGTGAATTGCCTGATATCGTAACATATGTCTTTTTGGACTATCCATGCATAACCACACGATGAAGTTTGCTTGTCAAAAATAGTTCTTGAAACTACAGTAGCCTTCGGTCCTTTGCAAGTTTCTTGTTGCCGTGCAATTAATATGTTATGATGTCAGATAATTACTGGAAGCTGCCTTGCATTTGAACCCTGAAAGAGTGAATGAGTTTGTTTATTGACAGGCTCCAGTTATACGTGTTGTACCGCTTTTATTTTTTGTAAACTAAGTTTACTAAATCCTAACATTCTTTCTATCATCTTATCTCTTCCCAGCACCACCTCTTAAATTGGTTGATTTGCCTGGGTTGGATCAGCGCATCATGGATGAATCACTGGTAACCTTCCCAAATTGATTCCTAAACTTCTTGGTTTTTGTTATCATTGAACAGTTTTGGGATTCTGATGTTATTTAATGTGGTCCTTGCTTAGGTTAGCGAATATGCAGAGCATAATGATGCCATTTTGCTAGTTATTGTACCTGCAGCTCAAGCACCTGAAATTTCTTCATCTCGAGCCCTAAAATATGCAAAGGAATATGATGGAGAAGGTAGACTGTTTGCACGGTTCTTTTTAGGATTATTGTTACATAAAACTCATGGAATTTTTCTTGAGTACTTGTCTGATTTCCTTCTCTATCAGGTATTAGTTTTTTCATTAATTGACTAAATAGGCAAAAAAATATTTTCATAGGTACCAGAACCATTGGCATTATTAGTAAAATAGATCAAGCTGCATCGGACCAAAAAGCACTGGCTGCAGTACAAGCTCTCTTATTGAATCAGGGTCCTGCAAAAACGTCGGATATCCCTTGGGTTGCACTGATCGGTCAATCTGTTTCAATAGCTACGGCACAGTCTGGATCTGCTGGTTCTGAAAATTCATTAGAAACTGCATGGAGAGCAGAGAGTGAAAGCCTCAAGTCCATATTGACAGGAGCTCCTCCGAGTAAGCTTGGAAGGATCGCTTTAGTGGATTCCCTGGCACACCAGATTCAGAATCGTATGAAGCTTCGGCTTCCTAACCTTCTATCTGGGTAAGTACCATGTAGTGCAATGACATTTTATCATTAATTATTAATTAATTATAAGTATTGTTGTTTTTTACTTGGTTCTTGTTTATAGTAGTGGGAAACTAAGAACCGTATAATAGATCAATGGTTCTTGTTACTTGGCAGCAAAGTCTTTTGTGTTTTTAATTTTCATAGCTTTTTTACTATGTGAATAACTGTTCTTACTAAAATGATTTGTGTTAGAAAGTGCACTCTACTAATCTTTACTTTACTGACACTGTTAAGGTTACAAGGGAAGTCTCAGATAGTTCAGGATGAATTGGCGAGGCTTGGTGAGTCAATGGTCACCACCTCAGAGGGTACGCGTGCTATAGCCTTGGAACTTTGCCGTGAATTTGAGGATAGGTTCCTACAGCACATTACCACTGGCGAGGTTTGCTGTCTCAAATTTTATATTTTAATTAAAATTAGATTTATTTTTTATGTTAGTTATTATTTGGAATGTTATTTCTTTAACCGCAATTAATCTATAGCTTCATTTTTTGTATGTAGTACCATATCGATTCTAGTGTTACTTTTTATTGAAGGAACTATTTTTTTGGGCCCAATTTAATTTTAAGAAGTTGAAGCTCAAGAGGCTTTAGAATTGAGAAAGAACATATTTGAGGTTTTACAATAGAGAAAAGATTACCTTGCATTTAATGTTCATAATTATTGTTATGGTGTGCTCTTGCTCCGGATAAAAAATGTAGTTGGGTGGTTGGTTTACATGCAATATTTATTATTATTACTACAATGCAATTTTAGATAGTGCGAATTATTATATTTGTTGAAAATTAGAATTAATATTCTGATTCAATTAATAATTGCAGTTTATAGGAACATAATCTCTGATTTAGATAAAACAGAATATCCTCAACTTATGTACAATGAATGTAATTAACCTATATAAACATGCACCTACTATGTATTCAGACATACGGTTTTCACTCGATTTTTCTTTGTTTTCTCCCATTTTAATAATATTATTACTTTTTTTTGTGAGAGTTGTATTTGAAATAGAAAGATAAAACTGTACAATGAGATGGAGGATAAGGAATCCTCAGACCAATTAAAGCAAACTAATACAATGACACAAGCAAAAGTCCTGTAAAACTAAACAGTCTAGAAGAGCCGTCCAATCTTTTTGTAAACCATGCACTGCATACAAAAGTGAAGCGATATAGACAATGCACAGATATTTACAAAGAAAATTTAAAGGAACATATACAGCCTTGAAGGTAGACCACACATTGCCACCAAGTCTTGTTTTCCTTGCCAATCTCTTGAAAGTGAACATTAAGAAGCTGATCCAACATACTAGGACATACCCAATTCTAAATTGTCATATCATATACTACAACAGCTTATTTCAAATATAGCTCACAGCTATGATGGATAAATAAATGAGGAAAGTCTCATTTATGACTAATTGCTTAGTGAATTATTTTGAAATTTCAGCATTTGGTGACAATTTGTTTTCATGTTGTGTTAATGAATAATGAATTTTATATATGTTGCTTGGGCCTTTTTTAATATACTATTAATTATCTGGCAGGGAGCTGGTTGGAAAATTGTTTCTTGTTTTGAGGGGAGATTTCCTGATAGAATGAAGCAATTACCTTTAGATAGGCATTTTGATATCAACAATGTGAAGAGGGTAAGTTTTGAACCACTGTTTCGTTGAAAAGGGATTGAGATCAAAATGGTTTCTTGCTTACCCTTTTTGTCTGTTATCAGATTGTGTTAGAAGCAGATGGTTATCAGCCTTACCTTATTTCCCCTGAAAAGGGATTGAGATCTCTAATCAAAGGTGTTCTAGAGCTTGCGAAAGAGCCATCACGTCTTTGTGTTGATGAGGTAATTTTTTTATGCGTAGAATGAACTTGAATTTTAACTTTACTCTCAAGTTTCTAAATGGTTGTTGCTTGTTCCTTATATCTTGTAGTGTTTTTCTTTATATTTTCATTTGGCTTGTTGATTAGGTTTGAAGTCTGGCTCTAGTTTCTAAAGGATTGTTGCTTGTTCCTTATATCTTGCAGTGTTCTTCTTTATATTTTCATTTGGCTTGTCAATTAGGTTTGAAGTCTGGATCTAGTGTCCATATTCTTTGTCGTTTCCCTTCCATCTGGATATATTCATTCTCCATCTGGATATATTCATTCTACCTATCGTGAAAACATGTTACTTGTAGTGGAACTATACATTTTTTTTATAATTTAGATGGGATTCCTTGAATAACTTTTGGGATTCCTCTCAAAGAACATGTTAGGATCCAATTGCCAGGTATGGGACTTGAGTCCCACATTGTAAGTATGAGATTTTTGTGTGTTGTTTACATGGCTTGGGCTCTCCGACTACAACAGCTAGCTTTTGTGGTGTGGTTCTCCCAAGGTTCTTATCGGCACATGTAAAATGATGACTGTGTCAATTGTATGTCAATTTTATGATTCTAATTCCACTCAACTTCATAGACCGCTATTACTGAGGAAGGCAGAATAGGAAATAAAATAAATGTTCATGTTGTTATGTATAGAGCATAATAGAATGCTGGGCTGGAAAGAATTAGTGGGAGATGGAATGCAGTTGGGAAGAAATGGGCTTATGGAAATATAAGAGGCTAGAATATTTTAGTACATGATAGAGCATGAATTGGAGGAATAAAGCAATGGTTTTTGGACTAAGTGATTATGTGCATCTTCAGAACACTAGATTTATCTTTTATTTTCTACATTTTATTTTCTTGTAAGGAGCTAGTCTCCATTGTCTTTATTATCAGAAAAAAAATGAGTTCCTATCAGAAGTCCTACATTGTAATCGTACCTTGCAGCTAATGTTGGAATTTGATTCACTGTAAGCATTTTTCCTAGTTTGTTCCTTCTATTTTACTTGTTACTCATGGACATTCTCTTTTTTGCCTTATGCTCCAGGTACATCGTGTCCTGATAGATATTGTTTCATCTGCTGCCAATGCTACACCTGGTTTGGGAAGATACCCACCTTTCAAGAGAGAGGTATTGTACTTCATTGTTGTTTTCCTGTTTCTACTTTATACCTGTATTAATATATTATTTTAAATTTGAGTCTTTTTTCTTGTTGCATATAGTTCCCTTAAACATTTTCTTCTTAAAGGTATCCCTTAGGTGGGGACTGCACTTTCTCTTTCTTTTAGATAACGTTGTTTAAAAATCTTTCAAGGTTGTGGCTATCGCAACTTCTGCACTAGAAGGGTTTAAGAATGAATCGAAGAAAATGGTTGTTGCACTAGTTGATATGGAGCGTGCTTTTGTCCCACCTCAACACTTCATTCGCTTGGTACAAAGGAGGTAATTTGGACGTATTTCTTGAATGGATCTAGATCCCCTCTCATTGGGGTGATCTGTTCCCTACACTTTATTTGTCTATTTGTTAGCAACTAATTTTTTTTTTTTTTTGGTAAAAACAATGGAGACACTAACTCCTCCAAAGAGCAGAAATGCTGAAAGTAAAGATAAATATAGAGTTTTGCAGATGCACATAACCTCTAGCCCTAGCCCTTAACTCATTCCCCTTTCCCCTCAATTCATGCCTACCACATACTACCTATCTTCCCTTCTCATTTTTTCACACTAAATTCTCACCCCCTCCGTCTGATTACTCCTTGGTAGCTCAGCATTTGGTCATAATCCAAACTTAATAACTTGGGTTTCCTGTGTTTTGGATATTATCCTCCTTATCCCTGTGTGTTTGTCCTTCTACTTCCCAACCATTGTAGCCCATTCCTTTTTATTGGAGTCTATCAATACTCCCCCACAAAAATCACCTTGGTAAAGAGTGGGTTGGGTCCCTGTAACAAGTCTGAGAGAAACTTCCACTAGACCTTTCTGAAGCAAAAATTATTTGATTAGGGTCCCATTTTTTGAAGCATAATGATCAAATTATGCTGATACTGAAGATTTGCCATTGGATCCCACTGCATTGTTGCAAATTATTGTGCCTCGGTTCTTATCTAGTGCTCCATCTTTTGTGGCATCTTTAGGTAGCGTTTGACCTGACCTTTTTATTTTAGCTTAAATGCTACTTTAGAGCTAAATATAGGAGCTTCAAATTTAAAATTGTCTGGTAGTTCTATAATTTTTCAAGTTCAAAAGTTAATTTTAAGTTAAAATTTCTTCACTAGTGTGTTCTTGGATGTTCTCCATGTGTCCCATTTTCATTATACGGTAAATTCTCTATATCTTCGTCCATGTTGTAATTAATTTGGTATATATCTTCTTTGGGCATGTGTACTTGGGCTCTAACTCACTTTTACCTTGACAGAGCAAATGGTTCGTTGTAATATTTTTAAGCAGGATCTATTTGCTATGTCCTTTTCAGTTTTCACCAAGGACAATTGTTTATGAGCATGCTGCATTTTTTCATTTGATAGTTATTTTGAATAGTGTTGCATAGTTAACCATGAAATTCTCTCTAGTACTTGCTTATAAGTAACATTATACATCTAGATGTCGCCCAAATTTATATTTGAGAAGTCGTTCTTAATCTAGTAATTCCATGTTATTTACTTTAGGATGGAAAGGCAACGTCGAGAGGAGGAGCTGAAGGGCCGATCCTCAAAAAAAAGGGCAAGATGCTGAGCAATCTATACTCAACCGGGTAGGTGGTCAATTACTGTAACAGAAGGATTGTAAATATATTTTAAAAAATAATAAATGATGAGTGGTGCTTTTGTAACTTTGATTTGTTGATTATTTTTACTTCTTTTTTTTGTGACTTGTTGAATTTAAATAGCTTACTGTTAACTTATTGTAGGCCAGTAGTCCCCAAACTGGTGGAAGCATGAAGTCAATGAAGGAGGACAAGAAAGAGAAGGAAAAGGACAAATCTGGTCCGGCAGAGAAAGAAGGGCAAGAAGGCTCAGGTTTAAAGACTGCTGGTTCTGAAGGAGAAATAACAGCAGGTCTGTCCTATTCTATATGCTACTACATTTTGCTGATAGAAATTTCTTGCAGTCTCAAATCTCCCTTTTTAGCACTCTCTTAAGTTGTTTTTTTGTGTAGGTACTCTTTCTGAATTTTGATTTTTTGACAGAATGCTCCTGGAATTATCAGAAAAAAATTATATATAATCTTTGAATTTGAATTGATTTGTGATTTGGGTACTAGTACTAAATTAGTTCAGTGGAAATCATAGTGGTCAACAGCAGCGTGCAGTGGCCACCCCCCCAAAATGCTATAACAGGATGACCACTATTCTAATTTTTAAATATATATATTTTTCTTATTATTATATTAATTCTATTTAATTTAATTATTACAATTTTCTATTTGTAAATTATTATATGCTAATATGTTGTATATTTGTCTCTATTATATAATATATAATTTTATGTGTTAATATTGTTTTCTTTATTTTTAAATATTATAGAGTACATTATTGTATTATGATAGTGTAATATGAGTAATAATAAAAAAACAAAAAAATCCTCCCCGATTGTAGGACTATTTGAGGTGGAAGTTGGCCCAAATTTGGGTGCATGCCCAACACCCTTCTCACCCAAATAAACCCTAGCCTCTTTCTAGTTTCCTCCTATCATTTGTCACACCTTCTCACCAAGAAGAAAAAACCTAGCCTCTTCCTGTCAGCAACCACTTCCTCCTCACCCATGGTTTTTTGGGTGAGACAGGTGTTGCGCCTGCACCTCAAATTGGGCCACTCTCCACCCAAGACAGTCTTACAATTAAGGAGGCTTTATTTTGCTTTTTTTTATTAATCACATTTTATACTATAAGGTGCTCTATAATGTTTAAAAAATAAAGAAAAATATTAAAACATAATTATATTTATATATTATATAATTATATAATACAGACAAATATATAAATGTATTAAATAGAATAAATGTAGTAATACTAAGAAAAAAGAAAAGAAAATATTATTAAATAAATACATACTATTATATATATAGTGGCCATCCTGCCATAGTGTTTTTTGGGGGTGGCTGCTCAACACTGCTATTGATTACTATTGCTGTTATGTTGAAAATTCTTTAGAAATTCTTAACTATTATTCTTGAATTTCCCATTAGAATATGTTCTATTAACTTAGCAACCATTTAGGAACTTAATTGACTAAAAGTTTATTCAATTTTGTTTCTTGGCTATCTAACCTAGAATGGCATGAGAGCTATGCTTAAATGCATGAATTTGGAAGTTGCAATGTGCCAAAGTATATATTTCAAAATTATTAATAAACTACAACTACTTTTCTTTATTGTTTTCAGGATTTTTGTTAAAGAAAAGTGCAAAAACTAATGGTTGGAGCAGGCGATGGTTTGTGCTAAATGAAAAGTCAGGAAAGGTTGGTGACTGTTGGCCAAGTTGATAAATTATTTACAGTTTTTTTAGTCTTTTATCATTATTTTTCCTACATCTGGTTTCACTGTCTTCTGATTGACATGCTATTCTTTTGACTCATGAGTCATGGCTGCTTTTTCTAGATACACAAATATAGATGTCTAAGTTGGGTTAGTGCTATTCTTGTTCTTGACTAAAACAGAGTGCACTAAAACATTGTAAAGTTTTGCAAGATTGGGAAAAGTATCAGGTACTTTGGAAAGATACCAACAATGTGGTTAACCAGGTGTTGTCCCAAATTGTTTGAGGGTTTTATCATTCTTTACACTCCCAACATATAGGACATATATACAAACTTGCCACTCAGTATAGGAAATTTAGGATTTCAGGTAAAGTAGATTGCATATAAATTAAGATGGGAAAGCCTTCGTTACCAGCAAGTTATCAAGAAAAGATGGAGACTCATTTAGTTGAACCACCAGAGACAATATTCAAAATTATATTTTTTAGTGTAGAATTGGAGATATAGAAAGCAGTATATTTGGATGCTTCTTAGTTCTTACAAAGTTTGTGTGGTGGGAGGGAGGGGGGGATTGATGGGTATGTCACATATAGACATCAAATTGGGTGGACAAAAAGAAATGCTTCTTGCATAATCTGTGACTGCAAAAAGAAGTGCTTCATCAGCAGGACGATCTGTGGGTACAAGTGCCACTCAAAATATTGGGGCTGGAGGAATATGGAAGAGTCTAGAAGGTCAGCTAGTGAATCTATTTGGTGGAAGGATCTTAGTTTAGTATATAATTCGAACGAGGGGAATTGGTTCAAAAGAGG
Organism: Glycine latifolia; assembly: GCA_013407115.1. Classification (NCBI taxonomy): domain Eukaryota; kingdom Viridiplantae; phylum Streptophyta; class Magnoliopsida; order Fabales; family Fabaceae; genus Glycine; species Glycine latifolia. The sequence goes on from CM023949.1 coordinate 103,067, forward strand.
GATAAGATGGAATATGGGTTGTGGCTCCAAAGTACTGTTTTGGGAGGATGGGTGGCAGAATGATGGTGTGGCATTGAAGGTGAAGTATCCACGATTGTATCAGATTTCCCATCAACAACAACACTGCATCCAACAAATGGGCGCACAATCACAAGCAGGGTGGGAATGGCAGCTTCAGTGGAGAAGATTTTTTATGGAGGGAGAGGTAGAAACTGCTGTACAATTTTTAGAAGAAATACAACTACAGCAACAAGATACTTGGTGGTGGGAGGCTGATTTGAGTGGAAGATATACCGTGGGGAGTGCTTACAGATTTATTAATAAGGAAGTGCTGATACGGAATCAAGATGATGTGTTCAAAGACCTTTGGAAAATAAAAATCCCTAATAAAGCATCATGCTTTGCTTGGAGATTGATTAGGGACAGATTGCCTACTAAGATGAATCTGAGTAGAAGAAATTTGGTACTCAATGATACTTATTGTCCTTTCTGCAGGAATATTGATGAGGACGCGGCCACTTATTCTTCAGTTGTGACAGAATTACGGCGCTATGTTAGTGTATCTTCTGTAACTCCAAAAGAACACTTCAGTCAACATTCCTACTATGGCTACAAAGGAACTAGATTGCAGAGATGGAAAATTTGGTGGATAGCTTTGACCTGGACCATTTGGCGTCATAGAAACAGTATCATTTTTCAAAATGAGAGCTTCAATAGTCATAAACTAATGGACGATGCGCTCTTTATTTGTTGGTCGCGGCTCAAAAATTTGGAGAAGGGTTTTGACATTCCTTTCCATGTATGGTCCAGTAATGTGGGGGAGGCTTTTGTAATTAGGGGAGGGCTTAGTTCTTAGCTTTAATTTTATTTCCCGTCCAAGTTGAGGGGAAACCTATAAGCCAGACAGATTTTTGGCAGCTTAATTCATATACTATTCATGTATTAGGTTGCCATAGGTCTGCTAATATGTATCTGTACTACTTGTACTATGCTCTCTTATAAATATATATTATTTTTGCTGATTAAAAAAAAAAGTAAATTATAAGAGATAACTAGAAGGCTAGTGATGCTCTATATAGTGAATGCTGGATGTGAAGTACCAAAAAAAAACAAAAAATAAGGAGTATGTCTTAGAATGCTGAAACTGATGAGTGAAAAAGTAGGGGAGAAAAGATTATGAGCAAGAATATATTGTAGTATTACAGCTTTACTATTACAAACCAAGCTTAGTTTACTTAGCTTGAAGCCTGTAAGCTTATTACAAATAGGGATACTTGTCTTGAAGAAAATACTCTAAATATAATGTAGGCTACATGACCTAAAAATAGATAAATATACAATGTTGGACATTGGCACAGTGGTAATTTCCTAGTAAGAAATCAAACAAAGCAGGGATAATGGATGTTGGAGCCGTAGGAAAAGGCAGTAGGGATTATTGGATATTCATTGGAAATTAACTTTGGTGGTTGTATAAGAGCTTTCTATTGATTAAACCAGTGAGCTTCAGACAAGAAAAGGGGACAGGCCAAATGGCCCTGGGTTGATAAAAAATGACAGCCAACTGCCATAAGATGTCAGCTTGTGTACAGAGAAGTTGCCTAAAAACATGAGACAGCCACTGAAAGTTAAAGCAGGGTGAAAATAGAGGACACAATAAAGGAGTATTATAGGTTTGGAATGAGGCAGAGGTATTGTAACAGGAGTAGGCAATGGTTGATGTTATCACTCTGATACCATGTTGAAAGCATAGGATTTAGGTAGAAAATAAGGAAAGGAAATTAGAAATACTATGTAAAATGAGATTAAGACAAAGCTGGAATTAAACTACTATTTATCTTGTTAAAGATATCCTACAATAGTCTGAAGACATCCTAACTAGATGCTACTAACACAACAATTAGGAGTAGTAGAATAGTAATACATGTATGAGCTGGCCAAATATGACTAATAACAGAATAACTCAATATTCTGACAAATTATATTGCTTCAAAACACTTCATTGATGTTTTCACTTATGATAATTCCTGCAAATTTCAACTTTTATCATACGTTTGAATCTGTGATGCATGTTGATTCATTCAGCTATGAGATAGATATATAATTGGCCACTTTTAATACAATTTAGTGACTGATTTGACCTTAACCTTCCACGTCACAGCTTGGGTACACCAAAAAACAAGAGGAAAGACATTTTCGCGGTGTTATTACATTAGAGGTATGGAGTGCTTTCATTAATCATGTACATTTAATAATTTGATAAACTTTACAGTGCTGTGTCTTGTGCATGTTGGAATTCTCAACTAAGCAATTCCTGATACTTGCTTGAATAGATTTTGCAGGTGCCTGCACTTGGCCAGTTTAATTTAGCGATTGTTATCAAAATTTCCCTTATGGTTGTGTTTTTTTAATTGTGTTTGGAAATGTATAACTAGACTTCAAAAGGATTCATTTGAAATATAATGATTTATAAAACCTTTAAAATATGAAATATTACGCCCCATATTTTATTTTGATTTATTATTTTCTAAATTTGAAACAAGGTAGAGTAGTTGATTTTTCCACGAAAATTTCATTGATTGTTTGAAGTCTTGTAATAATAAAGCAATGGTAACTTTGTCAATACAACTGATGTTTAACAAAATGCGAATATTTTTTTTTGATCAGCAAAAATAGTATAAATTGATATAAAAGTGAAAAGATAGTACAAGTTGTACCAACACATACACCTAACAACAACAACCAATCCTATGGCACCTTAACACACAAACAGACGTGAATTACAGGGCCAAAAGACTACAAAGGTGTTGTACCAAAAAACAAAGGGAGTTACATAGTAACCCTGCTTTTAGTTACAAAAGCTTCCCTCAAATTGCTAGACCAAAAGTGAAAGGATTTATCGAAACCCTTCTCTAAGTTCCTTATCCATGACCAACAAGTGAAAAGTGCATCATCCATCAGTTTGCTATGATTAAAACTATCATTGTGGAAAATGATTCTGTTCCTGTGCCTCCAAATCGTCCATGACAGTGCTGTCCACCAAACGAGCCATCTATGTGAAGTGACCCCAATACCGCAAAGAAAGCCATTTTGGCTAAAGTTCTGTTTCGGGTTTTCAGAGAAGGGACCTGAGAAGTTTAGCCACATCATGGATTCCCACCGAAGTAGTTTCACTCTGTAGCAGCTAAAGAATAAATGTGGTGCCTCCTCATTAGTGGCCCTACAGAATGGGCAAACAGTGTCATTAAGGACCACATTTCGCCTACGTAGCTTCATTTTAGTAGGCAGCCTGTCCTCAATAAGTCTCCAGGCAAAACATAGAGCTTTAGGGGGGGGCTTTGATCTTCCAAAGAGTCTTATACACTTCACCTTGATTCTGCAAAGACCCCTCCAAGTGCAGAAAAGAATAGGCGCTACTAACTGTATATGTGCCACTCGGGTCAGCCATCCACTTCCATGCATCAGGCTGCTGTAAACATATGCCCGGGGCAGTTATATCATCTATGAACTTGATAACTGACTCTAGTTCCCCTTCCCTGAACAACCTTCTCCACTGAAACTGCCACTCCCAACCCTCAGTCGTTTGTATGCCCAGCTGCTGGATAAATTGGTGTTGTTGTAGAGATAGGAGAAACAAGCGAGGGTATTTATCCTTCAAGGTTGTCCCCTCATTCCTCCAATCATCTTCCCAAGACAGGATACTTGACCCACTGCCCACCTTCCAGCTAATGCCACCCCAAATACCAACCACACCTTCAATAGGAAAACATGATGAGCTGAGATCTTTCCACCAGATTGATGCCCCTCCCTGTCTGATAGGACCAACCAAGCTCCTCCAGCCTCCATATTTAGAATCCAATACTTTTACCCATAGCTCTCCCTGTTGATGGTGAAAATTCCACAGCCATCTACCAAGCAAAGCCTGATTAAAAACGGACAGATCTTTGATACCCAATCCACCGCATTCTTTAGGTTGGCAGACCTTATCCCAACTAACCCAGGCGATTTTTTTTCTGGCCAGCGCTACCACCCCACAAGAAAGACCTTTGTATCCTGACCAGCCTACTTAGCACCTTCTTCGGGACCCTGAAAAAAGAAAACAAGAAAATAGGAATAGAGTTGAGGACAGATTTGATCAGTGTGACCCTTCCCCCGAATGATAGGTATTTTTGTTTCCACACAGCCAGTTTTCTCTCACATTTTTTAATTAGGGGTTCCCACATCTCGCTTCTTCTTGGGTTTGCCCCAATAGGGACACCCAGGTATAGGAAAGGTATAGCTAACATTCTGCAATTAAGGTATGTAGCAGCCTGGGTAGCCCACTGCTCTTCCTCCCCAAACACCCCGAAACAGCTCTTAGCAAAATTGATTTTCAGTCCAGACACTAATTCAAAACCCCTCAACATAACCTTCAAGGTTCTGACATTTTTTGGGCATGCTTTTCCGAAAAATATAGTGTCATCAGCGTACTGCAGAATGCTGATATCGATCAGATTCTGTCCCACCTTGAATCCCTCGTACAGTTCTTTTTGGAGTGCTTCTCTCATTAACCCCGTGAGACCTTCGGCCACTATATTAAACAGTAGTGGGGCTAGGGGATCACCTTGCCGGAGCCCACGTTGTGGAGTGAATTCTGCAGTGGGGCTGCCGTTCACCAAAACGGAAATGGAAGCAGAATTTAGGCATCCCTCTATCCAGGCAATCCATTTTGGTCCAAACCCCATCCTTCGCATCATGTAGGTTAGAAAATCCCAATTGACTGAATCATATGCCTTTTCATAGTCCACTTTAAACACAAGGCAGCTTCCATTTAATCTTTTTGCTTCATCCACCACTTCGTTAGCTACTAGCACACTATGTAGCAATTGCCTCCCTTCAATAAAAGCTGACTGACGATGGTCAATGATAGAGGGCAGGACTTTCTTTAATCTGTTGGCTAGTACCTTAGCCACTATTTTATAAACGCAGCCAACAAGGGAGATGGGCCTGTATTCATTCAAACCAAGTGGTTCGTGACACTTTGGGATCAAGGCAATGAAAGAAGCATTGCCGCCCTTGGGGAATACACCATTAACGTAAAATTCGTCTACGAATCGGAGGAAATCAGACTTTAAGACATCCCAAAACTCCTTGATGAATTTAAAATTAAAGCCGTCTGGTCCAGGGCTTTTATCACTGCCACAAGCCCATACAGCTGCCTTTATCTCAGAAACGTCGAAACGGGCTGTCAATAACTGCAACTGCTGCACGTCAATGGACTTGAAAGACACTCCGTCCAGGTTTGGAGTCACCCTTTTAATAGCTTGAAACCTTTTCCTGAAATATTGTCGAGTTTCCTCTTTGACTCTTGATGGTTCTTCAGTCCAGCACCCATCCACCATGACTCCTTTCAGCAGATTCGATCTCCGTTTCCGATTGACAGTTAAATGGAAAAAATCTAGAATTGCAATCCCCCTCCTTAATCCATTTTGTCCTAGCTTTCTGTCTAAGTATTGAAGCGTTTGATATGGCTGCTGACCAAAGGCCCTCCTGAAGCTGATTCCTCCTCTTAATTTCAACAGCAGTCATCTGTCTGTCTTCTGCAGCAGTTTCGATCCTATTAAGCTCCAGCTGAATGTTCTTCAATTTAGTCTGAGAATTTCCATAATGCACGTTATTCCATTCTTTCAGCTTCAGTTTCAGTCGTTTAAGCTTTTCTTTTAAGACATAACCCCCCCCATCCATGTATCTGAGTGGAGTTCCAACAGTCCACCACGACCTGTTTAAAAGTTTTGTCCTGCATCCAGCAGTCCAGGAACCGAAAAGGTTTCGGGCCCCAATCAACGAAAGAAGATCTTAAAAGGACGGGGCAATGATCCGAGAAATTACGGTCCAGTACGATCTGAGTTGTGCCTGGCCACTTGTTCACCCACTCTTCAGATATGAGAGCGCGATCCAGTCTACTTTTGGCTGTACCATTGGGTCTGTACCATGAAAATTTTCTCCCAATGCAAGGTGCATCCATCACCTCAAGCTCATCAATCCACTCATTGAATTCCTTTAAAATACCATCATCTGAATTTCTCTGGCTGGTACCCACACGTTCACAAGGCCTTCTGATGTTATTAAAATCCCCTACTATACACCATAGTCCATCCATATTTACACCCCTCAGCTGCCTAATGCACTCCCATAGTATTCTTTTTTGAGCTATCTCACAAGGTGAGTAAACGTTCACTATTGTGACTTTAGAAGCATCCACTACCCAGTTTCCTTCCAATAATAAGAAACCAGCCCCGCTCACCTTATTCACCAGTTTAAATGATTTTTCACTCCAAATACATATTAGACCACCCCCCTCTGTTAATTGCAGGAACATATTCCCACTGGGCATCACTATCACCCCACAAAACTTGGCATAATTTTAGATCAATGATTTCTTTTTTTAGTCTCCTGCAAACATAGCATATCAACCCTCTCTTTTAACACCAGACTCCTAATGGCCGACCACTTAACCCCCCCCACCCAAACCTCTGATGTTGTAGGTCAGGATCTTCATTAATCACCATTGCTGCTTCCCAACCTTTGAATCACTTCCATGTCTCTTGCCTCCAGGGATGACATTAAATTAATCACCTCAACATGGTCTTCACAGTTTATTCCCAACATTTTTGCTAATTTCCATTCCTCTTGAGCATCTTTCCTCCATTCAGACATAATGGGGCTCGTTATTGCAGGTAAGGGCACAGAAGACGGATGATAATCCCCCCCAATCCACCACTTCTTTTAGCCCACTCCCCTGATTTGTAGTAGGGGATGCGTTAGAAGGGGAGGGGAACTCTAATACTTCTTTTCCTTTGTTATTGAGCTGCTGCTTAGTAGGGGCGATCTGCAAAGAGTCAACATGTTTGGGCCCAGGCCCAGCATCTTTCTTACACCCTCTTCCTCTAGAGTAAACCTTTAAATAAGGTTGTGGGCCATTTACTTTCTGGCCCAAATAACAACGTCCTGGTGACTGTTGGGACTTAAGTAACCCATCAACATTTGTGGACCCCGCAGGCATTGTACTTCCACCCACACCGTTCACCACATCAGATATTTTGTGTGTAGCCACTGCATCCACAGAACGTGGGTCCCCTTCCAGTATAGCTTCTGGTGACCTGATGAGCTCCGGTTCAGCACTAGGTAGTTGACTAATTACCTTCTCTACGCAAGCCTTTTTCTCTGCAACCTCAGTGGTCAAACCACAGACAGCATTTTCCGGAAGAGGTTCCAGCTAGTTACTTGGTTCCCCCCCCATACTGTTGTGATGATGACCATCGTCTGGTTCACCCGTCACCTCACAACCGAAAGCAGCTCCTGGCCCGTCCACCTCCGACCTGCCACTTTCCGTAGGTGCCGTACCATGAGCCGCGACCTTCATCGGGTTCGCGTCAGGGATGTCTGCCGCCTCTGCCCTATTGGAGAGAGACAAACTCCTTCTATCACCCGGAACATGTGAGACGTCGTTTTCGGCTCTGAAACAAATCTCGGGCTTCGCGCTATCGCTTTGCCTCGCGGGTATTGCCCAGCTATTTCCACTACCACTGTTATCACGTGCCTCCTTACCTCTGGTCAGTATCGGCGCCGATGACGGAGATTCAGCCACTATAGTATCGTCCAAACTTTCGTCCACCTCCTCCGAGCTGTCATCAGACGAGATGATCTCCGACGACGAGGTGCTTCTTCCGATAGGGCACTTGCACGCCTGAAAACACGTCTCCTCTACGATACTTATGCGATATTCCTCGTTATTAATGGATGCCACCACCGTATGATTAATTGTGGGCTGCCATGGAGTTTTGATGAGGATCCTGGCTCTGTCAAGGCGGTGCAGATCTTCTGTATCATCATCCAGGTCCACTATCTCCCCAATTCCGGCAACAATGCTCTTGATATACGTCCTATCCCAAGCGTGTAATGGAATCCCCCAACAAAGAATCCATACCAGTCTGTATCCGGTCTTCATGCCTGGTTTCCATTTTTCCAGGGAATAGAACATTGACCAGCCGAGCGCGTCGACCTCCCTACGCATGTCGTCAGCTTTAGAATCACTAAGCCCAGTAAGTAATACCATGTCGTCCCCCAAGTATTTGGGCCTAATCTCCTCCCCTCCGTTCCATAAAAGCTCTTCTTCCAACCTGTCGAAGACTTTTAAGTTCGTGAGCCTACCAACCCAGGCATCACCATACCATTTGCTATTATCCAAGGGAATGGATAACGTGATGTGCGACCAAGATGGCCTCGACCGGTCATACACCGCAGGTCGACGTCTGTACCGGGGGCGAGTACCAGACTTAACGGCCTGAGCATACGAAAAGTTCCACTTCTGAAAACGCTGGTTGCCGTCCACCTGGGTCGTAGGGTCCTCAGTTAGCTTAGCTTTGCCTTTACCGTTATCGTCTCTGTGTCTCGCCGGTGCATCCCCTTTGTTCTGGACGTTCAGTGAAGGATGCAAGCGCTGCTCCCTGACATGTTTAGGGAGATTCACGTACATTTTAAGGCCTCCCACTACTAAGTTGTCCAGCTGCCTTTCGAGCTTTCCGACATCTTTCACTCCCTTAAAGCGCACGAAACCGAATCTACGGCCTAGCTTGTTCTTGTAGTTTGGGATGAATACCTCCCTCACGTCGCCCCATCTTTTGAACACGTACCAGAGATCCTTTTCCGTCATATCTTCAGGGAACCGAGTGAAATAAAACGTCGACACATCAGTGGCCTCCCTCCAATTCTTCCCAGAAACACCCCCCTATATCTGCCCTCCTTTCATCAGAATAACGCTGACCATACCTTTTCCCACCTGGGATGAAGGATGGATAACCCCTAGATCTCTCGCGAAAACTAAATCTACTACTCTCTCTACCCCACCCTCTGTTTCTCTCTCTATCCATAACAAAATGTGAATATGAATGCTGAATCAGTCTACTCCTTGCCTAAGCAAACATTTTGGAGTTTTATTACTAAGGTTAAGTTGACACATGTACCAAATTCACATTTCGCACATGTTTGCAAACCTTCTGGATAATATATTTACAATAAAGCTGCATACATCTACCCTCCCCATATCCCACTAGGTCGTGCACTGGACCACCCCTTTACCTTTAGTTCTGACTATTGAAGACTTCATGCTTAGTTTTACTATGTCGTGGCTACATGTTACTTTTAGCTTGTTGATTGACATTGCAAGATGGTTACATTAATGCAAATGGCATATAGTCTTTATTCTTAAATGCTTACTTTTTATGTGAAGGAAATTCTAGAAACTAATAATTTCTAACTGTAACAAGTAAGCAGTAGGTAATATGAAAGCACAATTATTTGAATGTTTGTTTGTTGGATTTTAGATGTATTTGTACAATTAAATTGCTTTTATCTGCATCCTTAATTCATATATAAAGCAACTCTGGAAATTAAGAATTTCTCTTCTTTTACCCAGTAAGATGTTTGGATTTTAGATCTACTAGTACCATTATATTGCTTTTATCTGTATCCTTAATTCATATATGAAGCAACACTGGAAATTAAGAATTTCAATTCATCTTCTTTTACCCTGTAAGATCTATGTAATGTACAACCGACAATCATTTTGATTTTTGCTTACTAGAATTCTTGTCGCTGGAATTTAGCGCTGGTGTTTTGTCCAGCCTTAAGTTGTGAGGGGTGCCTGGCAGGCGGAAGTCCATTTCCTAGATAAGCTGCCAGCAGAAAGGATAAAAAAATGAAATAGACCATACTAACCTTTTGAAAATATGTTATCCTCTTTTTAGCCTCTGGGTTGGGGATAGTACTAAGCTTTGCACAGGGACTTTTTTTTTTGGGGGGGGCGGCGGTGGACTTTTACACATTCACATAATCATCAAACCTTTTGCATGTGTTTGCAAACCTTTAGTCTATTTATCCTGACCAGAATTAAGGATCTTCTTAATCTGTGAGATGTTGGCATATTGTATTATTGCTCATGGAGTCACCTTCAAGTAAGTTTGGAATATACAAACAAGGAAAAATTAAATTCTTTCTGCTGGAAAATGCTTATTTAATCTAATGTAAGATCTTTTGGATGTTCTACTTGGATGTGGATGCTTCACAATTTAAATTTGTTAGAACTTGGAACTCATCTTTAAAGCTTTATATTTTACTATGGTTTTTGCTAACTGAATATCCACTTGTAATTTTCTGAAGTGAAGTTCCACACTTTTGCAGTATGTACTGGCTTTGATTTTTATAATGTCAATGAGTGAGTAATGCATAACTTATAGTCCTGATAAGCAACAACAACAAATCCTAATCCCACTAGGACAGTCTTAATAAGCATACAAAATAAATTGCTATGCAGGAATGTAACATTGAAGAGGTTGCAGATGAAGAGGATCCTCCATCCAAAAGCTCAAAGGACAAAAAGTCCAATGGACCTGATTCTGGCAAAGTCAACCTGTTATTTAAAATTACCAGTAGAGTTCCTTATAAAACCGTTCTGAAAGGTTAAATTCTCTTGTTGATATGGCTTTCAATGGTACATGGACACTTTTATTTCTTATAAACTTCTGAAAACATTTTAATTACAATGTGTTTCTCTCTTGCAGCACACAGTGCTGTTGTTTTGAAGGCTGAAAGTGCAGCTGATAAGGTTGAATGGATTAAAAAGATAAGCCAAGTTATACAAGCAAAGGGAGGACAGATAAGGATATCTGATGGTGGCCCTACAATGAGGCATAGCCTCTCTGATGGTTCCTTGGTTAGTTTCTGTGGCTTAAAGGCGTCCATCACATGTGTTGCATTTTTTTATGGTTCATTCATTAGACTTGTATATTAAAGTCAGTTCTCGGAATTTAGATTGTACCTCATTTAACCATTTAATATAAGTTTATTATCTTATGATTTTTTATTCAGAGTTTTTACGCTAATTGATTTCTACATAATTGACTCTTCATTTTTGGGCTCTTTAAAAACCATTGTTTCTATATAATTATAATTTTTTGTTATTGTGTGCTATTAGGGTGTTGGTTAAAAAATTAAAATAGAAACTATTAGATAAAAAGATAAAATCCAAAATGCATTTGATACTGTTGGAAATAATGTTACCTAATGTTCGTAGGAAATAGTAGATTCAGTCACATGATAAAATGCATTTATAGTGTGTTTGGTTCTACATTTCCTCACACCAAACATACATTGATTTCAAAGCTTCCTCTCACATACTTTTCTGTTCAACGATCTGGGAATTCCTGCTGCCAACAAACCAAATAAACACTTAGTGTTCATGGGTATTAGTGTTTAGGAAGTTGCACTCAACTTATTTGCCCAGGAAAGTTTCCACTAAGTTTTTATGAACCTATATATTAATCTAGAAGAATAATAAGATTTTTCATTCTCTAAATTATCTCCAGAGTCCAGATTACTCTGTCTCTCTCTATCTCCCCCTCCCTTCTAAATGCTTATTTAAGAAAACTGTACAAATTATTAAATACTAGAGCAGCATTTCCTTCCACACTGGAAAGAAAGCCAATAGGCATTCAATTTTTATGCAAAACAATAATAGCAGAAATTACACCAGGAGCTGACACCCATCCTGGACAGAATTATATTGGTATAGATTAAGCAATAAGTGATGACATTTATAAATTTTATTAATGGATCTTTAATATTTTCTTACTGAATATATAAGGAACTTCATGTAAGCTTTCATCGGAGTTTACAGTTAGGTGGATCCACAAACCCAACCAAACAAGTCTAGGGATATAATACTTTTACACTCATCCTACTGAGCTATTCAACCCTACTGCACATTCAATCAATTTGTGAACATCCGTAAGCCTTGGGAGTCGTCTAATGTTGTCCTACTCAAGCATTAATGGCTATTTTAATGTTTTAGTTCTGTAAAAAAATTAACAAAAAACTTTACAGAATAGGTGATCAAAGATATGTTGGAAATTGTGATAATGATTAACATATCCTTGGGGTAAATCCGTAAATGTATCACTGGAGTGGTTTAGTGGCAGGAAATAGTATAAATTTTATTTTTTGTTCTGGTAAAAATGTATAGTTCATTTACTTTTTGTGTTTATAAATGTCGGGGATGCTAAATGCTCACTCAAGCAATTCACAGAACTTGTCTAATTTCTGTTAAGTCCACTAAGGTTTCTTGATTGAGTCAGTATAAGCTGAGGATTTGCATAACAAAATTAAAAAAAGTACATAAATAAAGAATAAATTGTTATTCCTGAAAATGTGGTTAGTGACTGTGTATTATTTTATTTTTATATATCCTGCCTCAGGACACAATGGCTCGAAGACCTGCTGATCCTGAGGAAGAACTCCGATGGATGTCACAGGAAGTTCGTGGATATGTTGAAGCAGTTTTAAATAGTTTAGCTGCGAATGTACCAAAGGTAAGCTTCTGTTTTTAACATTTTCTATTTATATAATTTTTTTCAGTTTTTCCAGTTAATGTTTGATGCATTTTCTGGTTGCTTGGTTTACAGGCAGTTGTCCTTTGTCAAGTTGAAAAGGCTAAGGAAGACATGCTGAATCAATTATATAGCTCTGTCAGGTTCAGATATTTGTTTTTGCCTTTTATTCTTATTCTCTTGCATTAGATTTCTTCCTTGCATTTGTCAGTTTCATTCTTGAAGATTTTGAAGGAACATAAAGAAATTATAAAATATCTTTAAATTCTCTTTCCATTTCCTGAAAGTTTTCTGGAGTGTGACTGACAATTTCAGTAACATTTTTCCGCACAGCTTCAGGCCTGCAATGTATCATGGAACTGAATGTTAGTAGATAAAAAGCCAACAAGAGAATAAAAAATATTGTAATAAAAAAACTTCAATGTAGTGATGAGGATGTTGTTGCATTGAATGAGTGGACAAATTAGAGAAGATTAGGAATGAATGCGTTAGGGGAAAAAGCTAGGGTAGCGCCTATTGTAGAAGATATATTAGTCTCTGCATGCGTGAAGAAGACATGTAACCAAGAAGAGTATAGATAGAGGGTAGCTCAGTAACTAGAGGTAGAAGACCAAGAAAACCAGGCTAAACAATTAATAGGGACTTGTAAGTCAATCATTTGTCTTCATACTTGATTTACAATTGAGCATTAATGTTGTTTGATCCATGTATCCAACCTCAGCTGGTGGGGAAAAACTTGGTTATTGTTATGAAAAGAGATTGTAAAAGGTTTCTGGATGTGTTCAGTTGTTTTTTGTGTGCTGGTTAATCTATTCAGGAAAATCATCTAAATATCAGACTTTTATTAATTTTTCTGTTCTCTTGCTCAAACGTCTCTGTACTCTTCCCACCAGTCCAATGTAATAAATTTGTGTATACTCTAAAACACCATGATGGGGATTACAGATATTTCATGTCCACACTTTCTTTCTCATGGAAGGCATTACACTTCTGTTTTCTTCTCATAAATTGCAGTGTGCTTCAACACTCTCAAACAAACTTTTTCAATGTTCCAAATGTGGAGTGAAAACTGATATAGGTTGAAGCAAATATTGCTGGATGATGACCAAGCTGGGCAATGTCACAACAACTCTCAATTAGGAATAGGATGAGGAGCCTCAATAGGGAATGCATGCTGTATGTGAGAGAAAAGAGATGGTTGAAGTAATAGAAAATTTAAATTTGAAAAAAAAATGAAAAGGCAGTTTTATTAATTAATCAGTTATTTAACTGAGTATGACAGATTTTTGTCTGAAAGAAAAATGAGGAGGATGCTAACCCATATGTGTGTTCAGATACAGTAATTTTGCTTCGTAATTCATTATTAAGTGTTCGTGTACAAGTTACATGCTAATTAATCTGTATGTTACAGTTTTGTATGACAATGACAATTTTTAATATTTAGTTGCTTTGATGTTGGTCTCTGTTTAAAACATTTTTTTATATCTTTCCGTGATTAGTGCTCAAAGTACGGCTAAGATTGAGGAACTGCTTCTAGAAGATCAAAATGTTAAACGCAGAAGAGACCGAATCCAGAAACAATCATCCCTTCTCTCGAAATTGACACGCCAATTGAGTATTCATGACACCCGAGCGGCTGCTGCCTCTGGCTGGTCAAATGGTAGTGCAGGTACGTGTAAGCTGCTTTCTTACTCATTTACATATTTATTGGATGGGTGAGTCATCCGTATTAATTAAACGTATTTGTGCACCTCTTTTGTTTTTTAATTGCCCAAGCTTGTCATCATTGATAATTGAATATTATTAGGAATTATGGTACCATATTCTGATCTTGCCTATTACATTCATAGCCTGAACATATTGACCATCGATTTATTAATCTATATCTATCTTCTATATATATAGGGAATACCAAGCTTTGGTGTACACATTTGTTATCCCACTTTACCCTTATAACTACCTTTATAAATATCTTTTTTACTCCTATAACTGCACTCTTCAAACAACCCATAGCAACCGTCACATCTTGCAAACCACCCATTATTATTTAATTTCTATTATATTTTTCTTTTTTAATTTTTTAAAGATTACATAGAAGCACGTAGTGCCTGTTTTGTCCCAGTGTTAATAAAATACATTCACATAATAGTCTATGAATGTCTTTAAATTCACTGAATTTTTTTCATTAGCAGTTACAATTTGCATTTTATTTTGTAAAGTGCACTTCGCCATTTGATTTAAACAGAACCAAACCTCACTTGTCCTGGTAATGAACTTGATTGTATCGTGAGTTAATATTTTTGTTGAAACTGATTTTGTTTTCTTTCCTTTTTTGGATTCTCGGTTGATAGTAGTTTCTTTCTGTTTTTTTTTTTCCTTTTAGTGTACTTACATTACTTATTTGTTTTGCAGAGAGTAGCCCAAGAAGCAGCAGTGGACCTGGTGATGACTGGAGATCTGCCTTTGATGCAGCTGCCAATGGCCCTGTTAGTAGAAGTGGTTCATCAAGATCGGGATCCAATGGTCACAGTCGACATTCTAGTGATCCTGCACAAAATGGTGACATGAACTCTGGTTCAAACTCCAGCAGCCGTCGAACGCCTAATCGGTTGCCTCCTGCTCCTCCGGGTTCTTCCGGTTACAAATATTAACAGGTGGCTGACTAGTGATTGCTTGACAGTTACTGTTTGATACATTTTTGGAGGGTGAGGCTGCTCCCGCCCCATTTCATACGGTCATCCCCAATTCTTTGTTTCTGCCGGTATATTTAGGTTAGGAAATGTTTGTGTAAATAGAAGACGACTATAGTTTATTAGTTTATGTTTTCCGGGCATTCGTCTCATTATCCGGAAGTTTGGTATCGAGGTGGACTTGAGTACATTTATCATGTTTTGCTTCTTTTTTTTTTTATTTTTTTTTACGAAGCATTTATCATGTTTTGCTACTCAATATTCTTTTCACTTTAATAGCTTTTATTGTTTCCTTTTTCTCTCTCTAGAATTTGCACTCATTTTGGTTGCAACCAAATGTATCTTGTTCTGTAATGATTGAAATAATACACCATCGCCGATGGGTTTACGTGACTACCATTTTGGAGTATCTCAATTATGGGCATATTTTATGTAGGTCTAATTAAACTTTTGGTCCTTATATTTTATGTTTAATCGCAGATTTGGTCGTTGCATTATTTTTTCAAATTAACTGTTATAGATTGTCGAGTTGGAAGATTTCTTACATTCTCATTTAATTACAGATTGTCAAGTTTGAAACTTTTATTTTGTTTATATTTGGAGATGCAATTATATATTGGTGTTCAATTAGTAAATTATAGTTGCTGTTCTCTTTCAATCAGGTGGAAATAATAACAATTCACAAAGGAATTATGAATATTTTTCATTCAAAATAACGATTTAGTGTACTTGATATTCTTATGGATTATTTCATAAAGGATAACTGTGTTTGGAGACACGTTTTTTATCCACGTCTTTGTTATTTTGTCGTCAATACTTAAGGCACAAAAGCTCGACATTGTTGCTTTTGCATCAGATATGATGAGTGTTTGACATGCGTCACCAATATTATTTTTCAAACATGCACTATGGGTTTATATAAGGATAATATTACTTGATAATTCAATTGGAGATGACCTTCCTCACGTGATCTTCAAACAAAAGGAGAGATTTTCGTTTAACATATTCATTCGAGTGGGCAACGAAATAGCTGTATTATTGAATTGCCTACGTTCTTATTTTTTATTTTGTATCATTATAGAATTATTGTGAAGAAATTAACTTTGTTAATAATTAATTTTTATTGAAAAATATGACTAATCACTTTTAGTAGGATTTTTTTTTAATCATATTTTTTCTATCCACTAAACTCAAATTCACATGGACTAATGACATTTTGATGCCTACATTCTTATTTGAGAAGTTGCAAAAAATACCGTTAAACTAAAATATTTCGTAAGAAAAAATACTCCTACAATATAAAGTCCAGAGTGTTAAGAATATTATTAAATGTGAATTTCTAAACATTATTACAGGAAGCTATTAGATTTTTTTCTAAAACGTAATCATGCAAAAACTTCAACATGCCCAGCATTTAATTTAATTTGTGATTCGGACTACAAATAGTTCTTTAGGTGTCATATGTTGATCAACTGCATTACTTCTATTTTCTGTTATCTATCTCCAGAGTTATGTTTATTTTCATGCTAAAATGGGGCTTTATATTGCAACAGATGGAAGCCTTTTTATAACCTGAATATTTTAAAATTAAAATTACCGGCAATACCAAAGCCACCTTAGTCACTGCAAGTGAAAATGAATAAAGAACTTTGAAGACAGTTTCTATATCTATATTGAAAGAAGCAACACAATCACCATTCACCAAGCATCTCACACAAGTTAACAACATATTTAAAAAATGGACTATCACAGAATTAATATAAAAATAATAATGATACAATTCAATAATAGGAGAAACCATGAAGAGCTGACGGCACAAAATTTCCTAGAGCAATCTGTTCTATTAACACTTTGTAATACTCTATAGACACTCGTAGCCTTATCTAGAAATAGCCGTAATATAACTAGAAATGAAAAAATACAACACACTAAGAACACTAACACACCCTTGTTTTCCAAAGATGCTTGCTTCCTGCGGACTTCATTAACCTCGGACCTGATTTATTAAGAAGAAAAAAATCAGATCCCAAAGAACTAAATAATTTTTAGCATAATCCATTAGGAAAAGAAAATAATGTTCAAGCTTTGATAACCAAGCATCAACCACAAAGCAGAGGGCAAAGGTTCAGAAACAGTAAATAATATCAGCTATATCTTCATAGTATTTTCGTCGATGGCAAACAATATTTTTATTCCCATGACCAAGGTTTTCAAAGTATCCGTAGGTACTGCAGAGTAGACCTATGAGTCTTGTTACAAATATTTGATGTAGTATAAAATGTTCATTAGCCCATTTGGTTGGTCATTATTAAATGGCACTTATCAAGATAAATATACAGAGCATCAAACAGTGGAATTGCATCTAATATGAGAAGAAATGAAATGGAATTAACAACTAGCAGTAGCCCTGACTATGAAACAATCTTTTATTGCTTTGATTTTATTTGCTAAAAATGAAAGTAGATAGTAGAATGAGGGCGTAAAACATAAAGCTCTGGTAGTCTTTAATTAGAATGTCTTTAGTAAGTATCATGGTTAGCCATCGCCATGGCATGTGGCAAGTGGCATGCCTTGTGATAGACAATCGCCCCTCCCTAAACTTCCTTTGAGCAAGAAAACAAAAAACAACAATCGGTTTCTAGAAACTGGATTAGTCATTGATCTTGAAACAAAAGGCTTGATCGAATGCCAAATTGTGGTTGAACTGAAATGTATTTATATAAATTTCTACTAATTAATATTAGATATTAGATATAGTATAGACTATAGATAATTAAATAAACCAAAAACATATGAAAATTTAAACAATTATATATATATATATATATATATATATATATCACATATGTAATAATAAGTTAATTCTAAAAGTATACACGTAAAGTAACAAATACAAGTCAAAATAGAATGCCGTTAAGTAGCAAGCAATATAATTCTAAAATTTTATTCTACATAGCAGACTACTGATAGAAAGATTTAAAATTTTATCTTTTTCTTCTTTATCACAAAATTGTAAGATTGCGTACAGTATCCCTCCCACTTACCTTCGCATAGTGAAGAACTTCTGGACAATGGGGTACGTAGTTTTTTTATTTAGCACTGATATAAACTTCTTCCCTTAGTTGTCATAAGTTAAACTACTCTACTGTTTTAAAGATACTCTCAGAGAACCAGTTACTAAATCTGAACTAGCTCTCACGCTCATATAGAAACAGAGTACAGAAAGCTTGTGATGTAAACTCTCACCTCAAAACAGCATTGTCCCTGAATATATGACCTAACTGCATGGAAATATGGGACTTCCAAGATTTGAGATCACTTCCATCTTTTGTCTGCAAGGGAAACAAATCATTTGCAAAATGAATAAAATGTAGAATAATAATGGTTTCTATATAATTAAATACAATTAGTGCCAACAATATCCAGGATAGATTTAACATACTATAGCATCCTGCCGGTCAACGAGATTCCTAATGTCTTCTTTGATATTCTGTATAAGTATATCTTTTCCTCCAATGTCTTTGCTGTACTCTTTGAAAATATTGACATATCTAGTATTTAAGTCCTCCATATACCGCTCCAAAACAAACAAATTTAAGTCTAGAGT
This sequence comes from Glycine latifolia, assembly GCA_013407115.1. Taxonomy (NCBI): domain Eukaryota; kingdom Viridiplantae; phylum Streptophyta; class Magnoliopsida; order Fabales; family Fabaceae; genus Glycine; species Glycine latifolia. The sequence continues at coordinate 121,783 of CM023949.1, forward strand.
ACGAACTTTCTGCATCAGAATCTTGAGAACAGTATCCCCAGGCATCCTGCCAACTTGTTGACGGATTTCTTCAACTGGATCAGGAACGTTACTATTTAGTTTCTCATGATTTGCAGAAGAGATATCTGACGCAGGATCAGAATTGATCCCTCCAAAAGTATTTTGATGAACATCTTCACTCTCAGGAGGATTAGGATGGGGTGATACTGTCATTTTATCAGCATTACCATCTCCAGGTGGCAATAGATTATCTTGCGTATGTATCAAATCCTCCAGCATCCTCTCGACAGCATCCACACCATAAACTTCAACTACGCTTAGCGTGCAATAAAATTCAGAACCATAGTGACTTTGAAGATTCAACTTTAGGTATCTCACCCATTTTGGCTCCTGAAGAACAACCCTCTGAGCATGCCTCACATTTGAGGCAGTGAAATTCCCAAGGAAAACCCAAACATCTGTTGGAAAGCTCAGACTTCCGAGAAGTTCAAAAGCTTTTAAGTTGGAAGAATGGTGCTCAAAATTAGCGATTTCTATTGTATCTACCAAGGTTTCTTCAGAAAGTTCTATGATGACGAATTTGTCTTCGGCGGAACATGGATTGCGAAGATACTTATCTTTGTCTCTGCTTAAGATATTAGAGGCGCCTTTGGCTTCTTTGTTAGAACCTAATAATTTTGCTCCCTTGGAGGCTGAAGCATAATTGTATTCTGCACCACCAGGCTCCAATCGATGCATTACACTTCCAGATGAACCAGCAGCGCCAGACTTAATTTTAGAACTAATTGCCCTGCTCTTGAATTCATCAAGACCAAGAGGCACAGCCCAAGGTAAGTGATCAGACATTTGGGCATCCTCTCCAGTGGGAGTATCACAATCTTCCTTATAATTTGGGAGAATGTAATCATGAGTTTCTTTGACCAGACATTTATTAGCAGAATTAGAGGTTTTACACTGTCTCTGCTTATCTTCCTTCCAATTTGACAATCGAACTTCAGATCCATAGATGATAAAGTGAGACTGATAAGAATATTGTTTTGATTATTGAAAAGCAAGACCCATAGATTCAATTTATTTACCTGTGGGTGTAGGAGTGTAACTATGAGCGCGACTGAAGAGGAAGAGGAAGAGGACGATTAGAGGCCACAAAACAAAAAGCAACGAGAGAGAGAGTTGAGTTTTAGCTCTTCTTCTTTGTAGAAGAGCTTCACGTGATCTCTGCATTGCACATCACTGCTCAACACAATTAACATTCAGATCAGATCATACAATAATAAGGGATCTCATCTCATCTCACCTCACCTGGGTGGGGTGGGCTTTTGCTTTCAAGAATCGATGGATCTCTGTGTGTTGGTTTACAAACCAAAATTCAGAAAGATACCATTACTAGTCAAAACACGGAACGAGATGCTTAAGGACAAAATCCCTCATATTTCAAGTTCCTTCAAAATTATTTTAAGGAAAAAATATTTATGCAATTTTTTTTTATAAATAGACGATGAAAATATGTTTTTTGTTGTATGGGATGCGAAATAATTATACAACAGACACATTGTTTCTGTTGTGAATTTCATACGCAAAAACGTATTTACATTATATTTTTTAAGTCAAAACAAATATACAAAAAAATGTGATTATCTTGTTCAAAATTTTAAACAAAAATTTGATTCATTTTCAGATTTTGTATGCGAAATTACATTTTCTGATATATTAGAAGGGGTTCAAACATAATATAAAACGGAAACATATTTCTGCCTATATGTTATTAACATTGTAATCAAGAGTTTCACAATCGAGCTCTTCGGCTTTCAACATATAGCCTACTTTCTCAAGACCAATTACCCCTCTTCATGATAATATCAATAACAATAAGGACCAGAACAATGGATCATTAGGTCCAATATATTTCTAATACACAAGATACTCAATAAGAGGCGAGTGTAGAGCATACTCTATATCCCTCATAGTCATTTCTCTATTTCTTTCTTAGAAGATACAAGACATAATTAAAAGAATGATGTTTTCAGGAAGAAGGAAGACAAATTTAGAAACTCAACTTTTTTAAACACACAAATTTTATTTATTTTCGGCTCATCTTTTTGGATAACAATATTCATTTTCTTTTTCAGAGAAGGCTTGAAGTTTGATTTTTTCAAGGTCCTGTTCAAGGGCTTTTTTTCCAGATTGAAACTAGTTGATACCAGCTTAAAAATTCCAATAATAATGAATTTTTATTCCTTGAACAATATAAGAAGCTCAACATCTTTGTTGTTGGGAAGATTATTGGATAATTGTGGAGTAAAGAAACACACCATAAATACCATAAATCTTCTTCAAGACATTCCTTTCCCATTAAGAGAGCAAAGATATTCAAAAAAGGAGTGTCACATTGAACCGGGTTGATTTGGAAATTATTCTATGCTTTTGGAGGGTAAGTGCTAGATAGGAAAACATGTGTTGTCTTGCAAACTGTTGAAGAGTAGCAGGGGTTATCATGAACTCAGATGCTATTTCTGGAGGAAAGGTCTTTGTCCTGGAGGTTGATGAGGAGGGTTCATTTTGCATTAAAATGAAAGGATACGAATGAGAGGTAGAAATTATATGGACAATTTTGTCAGGTGGTGTTGGATGAGAAAGATAGTCGGGGATGATATTCTGGTTTCCTTTAATATGCGCAATTGTAAATTCATATATAGAAAACCATTCCTTCATTCTGAGAATTTGAGCATTGGGAGGAACTTTGTTTTTGAACTCAAGCATTTTTGGAAATGATGAGTTGTCAAGGTGAATTTCAAAGTGACATCCTTTGAGATGGAAATCAAATTTCTGAATTCCATATTTAACTGCCAATGTTTCTTTGAAAATTGTATGTTAGTGGAGTTCTAAGTCTTTAAATGCTCCACTGGCATGTCCACAATAGAATTTTTCTCCTTGAACATCTTCTAGCAGGATAACAATCCAATAATGATCATTGGCATCTGTCTGAAGGATTCTTTTCCCATCTCCTGGTATGTTTAATGAAAAGGTGGTTTTTGAGCTGCTTTCTTTAAGAACCTTGTTTCTTCAGTTTGCTCTTTACCCCATGGTGGTGGGTTTTTCTCAACACTTTTCAAAGC
>CM023949.1:124908-156873 GCA_013407115.1 Glycine latifolia
TTGGAGGTATATCTTGATATATTAGGAATAAAATTCCTAACATAATTTAATATACCAAGAAATTGTTTTGGAGGTATATCTTGATATATTAGGAATAAAATTCCTAACATAATTTAATATACCAAGAAATTGTTGAATCTCCTTTGCTGTCATATTTTCATCAGAAAATCTGGGATATTTTCAACAATATGTGGTTGTGGAACATATTATCCATGGGAAAAATGCATTCACAGAAAATATACTTCTTTTGTTCTAACTTCAGATTTTCTTGAAGAGAGCATGACACCATATTGGTTGCAGATATCATAGAATTGTTGAAGGAGAATTCTATGACTTTATTAATTTGGTGAGAAGAGTAGAATGTCATCAATATAGACTAATGCACTGTGAAGAATAGGTTCAAATATTCGAACCATAACCTTTTAAAATGGCGTTGGAGCAACTTTAAGTCCAAAGGGAAGAACAATCCATTGATAATGAGCATTTGGAACGCAAAATGCAGTTTTTGGCCTGTCCCTAGGATCAAGTCCTAGCTTCCAAAATCCCGACTTCAAATCAAACTTTGAGAAATAGTATGCATCCTTGATGTAAGAATGGAGAGAATAAATCTTTGGACGATGAAACTTATCATCTTTCATAAACAAGTTGAGAGGTCTGTAATCAATGACAAGTCTATTCTTTTGTCTAATTTGTTCAGACCTTTTGTTTACATAAAATGCAGTGCATGTCTAGTCAGATTTTGTGGGTTCAATAAGGCCTTGCTTCAAGAGTTGTTGGCATTCTTCTTGAGCTGCCTTGTATTCTGATGGTGACATCCTAGGGTGAATGGCCTTGGTTGGGTTTATATCTTCATTCATCTTGAATGGCAATTAAACAAAGAACTCTTCTCTTGTCCATAATGGATTTGGATGTTGAAATAGATCATGGCTCTCTATACAAAGCTTCATTAGTTTATTTCTGATTTCTTCATATCCTTGGGGAACTTTCACTAGTGAAAAGATTTGGGATTAAGCAGAATGGCTTAAATTCTCTTTTGAATCTGAGACCATTTGCTAGGATTTGTAATTTGGGATTTTGAACGAGAACATCTCTTCCAATGAGAATGTCTTTGCCATTTAAGTCACTTCCAATGACTTTTGTATAGTGTAGTTTAGGAAAAAATCTAATCCCAATCTTGGACTTAGTCATTAAGTCTGTCTAGAATATTTTTCCATCTGCTGCTTTGAATTTGTGGACAGTTTATGTCCACATTTCGGCTAGGAGGATAGCAGGGTTTATCATTGTACGTTGGGAACCAATACCTATAAAGGCAATAACCCTAATAGGAACATGGTACTTGGATGGTAAGATGAACATTTCTGCATTTGGTAATGGAGGTGATTCAGGATGCACAGAGTTTACTTATTGAATTTTTTGAACGGGAAAATGTTCTAATTCTGATTCTGTGCTCAAACTTTCTTCTGAATCTATAAGACCAAATGATGCAGTTTCATCAGGTCTTTCTTGTTCATCATAAAGAGACTCTACATCTTCATCTGCTACTTGCATGTGAGAGTCTATTAATTTTGCTGCCTTCTTTCTTTTATTCGGACAACTTTTTGAAAAATGTCCCTTGTTTCCACAAATGAAACATCTTTTATTGTTTCCCTTTCCTCTGAAGGCTTTCTTCTTGAAAAACTTAAAACCTTTATTTTTCTTTTTCTTGGAAAATCTTTTCTCCATCTTCTTGTCAGGGTTTGTCTTGCAGTGAAAACTGCCATCTTTACACTTGATTTTCAGAAATCCTTTTTTGTAGACCTTTTTGTATTTCTTTTTATCATCTATCATCTTGCTAAACCTTTTTTTGTTGGCTGCAAATTTTTTCTAAGGCGGTGATGTTAATCTGATAGATTTCTCCTACAATCATTTGGAGAATTTCTTTATTCATCTGTATCTCAAAATATTCCCTTCTGGCCTCTTGGTCAAGGAAAGTTGATCTCCTAGAAAGTGGAACTGTAATGCTCCTATGAATTCTTTATAGAAGCATTATGGAGACTTTCCTGGTTGATTGTTGCAAGACTGACATACCACTTTTTAAAACTTCTTGTCATATGAGCACAAAACTCTTCTATGACTTTGTATTGATCCACACTAACATCTACCATCTTTGCATCAAACCAGGCTCTGAAATCCAAAAAAAAAATTCCTCCATTAGGATGGAGGGATGTTGTCAATGTAGAATAATGGAGAGTTTGTGGGATTAGGTGTGTTAATCTCACGGGCATGAAGTCTAGCATCAGAACCTTCTTTCAAAGAATCCCCAAAACCGGTAGCCATGAGAGCTTTTTTAAATCTGCAAATTATTGCTCTAATGATAGGTCAAAAGATTCTTTTGACGAAGTTTAAGTTAAATTGTGGATACTATCGTTGATTATTAATGAGAGTTGAGGAGTTTCTGGAGAAGTTTCCAAGGAAGTTATCTCTATCTTTTTTGGTGATGGTTGTGGAGAAGGTGATCTTTTAGGAGAGATGGGTGTTTTCTTTTATTTTTTAACTTTTTGGCATATCAAGATGATTGGTAGTGATCTTTTTCAGTGGAAACAAAGGAGTGGGTTTTGAAGGATTTGTAGTTATGTTTGGGAAAACTTTTCATGGCCTTACAAAGTAAGGATCTTCATCTAGTGTAAAAGAACTTCTTCTTTACTCTACATGTTGGATAAGTTCTTCATACTGTTCTTTGGCCTTTTGAAGATCTCTTTCTTCGTTGATTAGTGTTGTGTTGAATCTATAGGCTTTCTTGATTTCCTGTGTTTTTGCTTCTAATCTTCCAATTTTGGTTATTAGTTCATTGTAATAATTCTTCATCTTGGTAGACATCTTCTTTTACAGGATTTATCTTTCTTTCAAGGGCTAGAAATTCTTCCTTGAGAAAAGACATCATGCAGGCCTCTGATTTTGGGGCAAAGTTCCAAGGAGAGAATCTGTTTGCTATTTTTTTATCCTATAGGATGAGGCCATGTAATCAATGTTGAGTCTTCTCTGGAGGAGGAGGAGGAGAAACACTTTCCTTCCTTAGTAATTTAATCATTTCCTCATACAAAGGAAAAGACTTTGGTGTCTTTGTGAAAGCTACCCATGGCCTTGTCTTAGGGTCCGACTAATTGGGTTTTGGTGGACTTGCTCTTTTCTTGTGATTGTCATCATCATCTGATTGTCCCAGTCGCTCAAAAAATTGGTGCCACGTCCTACATGAAGTGACCAGGAATTCTTTTTTCCTTTTCTCCTAAGGCAGCATGGTTGAGAAAACTGGAGCATCGGATGATAACTGTCTTTCTACTTTCTTCTTAAAGATAGTTTTGACAGACTCATCTAGTAGTCTCTGAAGAAGATATAATCTGTAGCTACAATGGGTTGTTGGATTTTCTTGTAGCTTTCATAATTGTTGATCCCTTCGTGAGGAATTAGCTCCTGTAATTCTCTTCTAGGAGTTTGGACAATTCAAGTAGAGTGCAGAGAAGATGACGAGGAGTTCTGGAAAACATAAAGTGGGGGACTCATCGACAAATTCCTGAAGTGCCTTTCCTTTGTGGCTTTGCTAGAGCCTACGGTTGTTTGGCTAGAGGACTTAATCATTTCAAAGGTCTGGGAGGATTTAAAAAACGCAACGTCTGGCTACCCTTCGAATTCTCAGAGAGTGGTCTCCATGTACTGCTCCAACTCCTCGAAGTGCTCGATGTGACATCGTGTGGTAGCTGTGTCGAATTTGAAGTGCGGTTAGAGCTAGGGGTGTTCAAAACCGTACCAAATTTAGCATAAAATCAAAGACTGACCCAAAAAATCTCAAATAGCATAAAAACCGAAGAGCATCATGGGTTTGGTTTGATTTTTGTTTCTCCTCGACCACGCGATTTGATTCTATTTTTGATTTGACACGTGGAAACCAAACAAAACCAAATCGAATCATACCCATTGGTTTAATATAAAACTTATATTAGTTATATGTGTATATCACAATGTAACTTTAAGATTACGTGAAATGACAACACTTATACTCAGTCTAAATCTAAGAATAAAATGTTTAACGGATAGTCTTTTACTCTCTTATCTCTCGTGGAACGACAACATTATTATTAAAGATCTAATATTTGTTGTTGGAATCTACTTTTCAAGTTTTTACAATTTTAGACTATTATAGTAATTATTGTTTTGTTGTGGGATGCTTACTTTCCATGGTTAGAAGCAAGTACGATGAATGTTGATTTACTGGTTTTTCTTATAAGTTTAATCATTGGAACTTGGAAGCAAGTATTACGTATGATTTTTATTTTGAAGTTTTATGGTTTACTATTTAAGTTAAATGATTATTATTCAAGTTGAAACTTGAAGTTAACCATTTATACCATTAATTGTTGAACTATTTATTATTCAAGTTTTATCCAATTATAACAAATTTTTTAAGTCTTTTTTTTATTACTCATTAGCAAAATTTTCAAACTACAAAAGTTGAACCAAATCACATCGCACTTGATTTTCTTATTGAGTTCGAATTAATTTTTAGCCAAAATCACATCGCGAACACTCCTAGGTAAAGCTGGGAGCAGAAGATGTGTTTGATCTACAAGATGCAGTCTTTGGCTTCTTGAATTGATGCGGTGAGGATGGTGCTGAGGTCTATCACGAGCTTTGCGTCACCAACAACAAGGAGGGGAACCTTAGCTTTTGGGATACTCTATTTGTTGTTGTTACTACTGCTTTTGCTTCTTCATTCATTGAAGATTGGTGATGAGATGGAATGGGGGAGGAGGCCAAGTTAAGTGATGCCGTCGTGTGTCGTCAACGTGCAAATATGTATATGAGCAAAATATCGTATCCGTAAACAAAATTGTTGGAATTCACAATCCTATGACATCAGTTTAATTGGACAGAAAAGATTATATTGATGCATTTTAAAATATTTTAGGACCAAATTGAATCTTTTAAAACCTTGAGAACCAAATTGATGATTAAGCCTTTTTTTTCACGATCTACGGTGGTGGTCGAATCAATCACACCATACCTTCTTTATTATTGATTTTTGTTGTCATTATACAACATTACAAAATTTATTACCAATATGCATTTTTTTCAATATTCATTCTCACATTAGAGCATATATCGCAACCCGAATTGTGGAACTGCATGACACAAAGAAGAAAATACATGATACTTCACCATATAGCCACATGCAATACAAGGTCACGAATTATATTGAGGACATGAATTTGCAGGCATTTGTGTATGATTATACGCACACATTGCATATTTTAATCCGGATGCACATCTTGCCCCACATGAAGCCAGAAATCACCTTTTTGCTGCTCTCCGTCAATAGAAGCATGTTTCAGCAGTATGCCAAACAAAATTTTTCCCTGATGTAATATATTTATATTAGAATATTGGTGCATTAAAATAAATCAAATATATAACTGAAATCTAGTTACAAAAGAACTTGGCCAACCTTTATCCTCCTGTAGGATGCTAAAGTTGCCAAAGGTTCATTTGACTTTTGCACTTGTCCCGCATTTATTGTAAGATTGATTATCTGGCATCGATTACATCCCCCAAGCGACTGGTGAATTGAGAGAGAGAGAGGTCAAACAATAAAATCCCAAAATTAAGCAAAAGAAATATTGTTCTCTACAAATAGTGCATACAGCAAATAGTGCATACAAATGTATGAATGACATTTTCATCACATCATGCATGCTGCTATTGTTTATGTCTTGATTAATACTTCAGATGACAATATCATCCAGAAACCCTAAAATTGGACAAGGAACAACATTGTACAACTATTTATTAAGGTGGAAGAAGAGATGCAGAATCGCAGGAGGCATACCACAAGGATTGCTGTTGAAGAAAATTGGGCAGCAAGGCATTTAAGTTGTTTATAGGTGTGGACTGGTTGGATCCATTATTGACCAAAGTAAACATCTGGCTAGTGTACATTTGTTTGGGAAAATTCAGTTACTTGGAGAAGAAAAAAAAACAAAATGTTGTGGATAGTAGTGCAAAGGTTGAATACAAGGCAATGACACAAGGAGTTTGTGGAATTCTATGGCTTAATAAATTTCTAGAAGATTTACAACTTATGACTCTTCATATGAAGTTGTACTGTGATAACAAGGATGCAATTAGTATTTCGCAAAATCCAATTCAACATACCCGAACCAAGCATGTAGAAAGTACTGACATTTTATAAAATAGAAGGTGGATGAAAGCCTAACAGGCATGAAAAATATTTCTTCACAGCAAGTGGCAAGCATTATTGCAAAAGGATTGTTTAGACATGACTTTGAATTCTTTATTAGTAAGTTGGGCATGTGGACATCTTAGCACCAACTTGCGGGGTGTCAACAGTTGCATGTGCTTTTATTTTTTATTTCAAATAATTATTCTAGAAGATTTAGGTAGATAAGATAAAGATTAGACTTAGATTATTCAAATCTAAAATTATTTGATTCTCCCTTATTTTCTCTCCATCTCATCCTTTTATTTATTTTGTAATCAGAGTGGTTAGGATTTCTCCTAGCTATCTCTACATATATAACTCATATAATTCTTGTCAATCAATAGTAAGAAATATTATTTTTCTCTCCTAAGGGTTCTAGAATTATTATATTCTAAAATATCTTAACAACTTTGATACCCCCATCAAGTTGGTGCATGGATATCCAACATGCCCAACTTGCTTACAAGAATTGATTGAACAATATAATAGAAAATCTCTCAAATTCATTTCTTATCAAATTCTCTTGAATTAATTGCCAAACCCTAATATTAATACACTACTCTTTTCAAGGGCATTCTTATAAAAAATGTGCTAATGAAGATCTCATCAGAAAAAACAAAGATGAAATACAAATAGAGACACATGGAAATTACATTAGTTTAGCAGATTGCTACACGAGCAGATAATGGAAGTTGTAACGCGGAAGGACAACATCCATGAATTTGCTCAAATCAATACCATTAATTAACACAAGCAGCATAATTCAAGGTTGGTCAAAAAGGGCTATCTATCTACTATGTCCAATTGCACAATAAGAAGAAATTTGTTCCATCGAATCATTGAGAAGGTTATTTGCACTTACACTGAAATACTTGTTTCCAATCCTGATGTATCTCCATCCATCTTCCGCATAAGGCCTACCTCCAGATACCACAAGATTGGGACGAAACCTACTTGCACTGACTTGCATCACTTTTCCATGTATGCCCTTCTGTACATCTAATAACATCAATCATAGTTGGAAAACATTCAATATTCCAACATATTGGGGTTGAGAGACAAATAACAATATAACTAATAAAGTTTGACTAGAAATATGAGAACTGAAAATATTGTTGAATGTAGTTCAGGACACAAAAAGGTGGTAAAGTTCACAATTATTGAACCACCTACAAATGTCTAATCTTTTTTGCTCGAAATGTCTAGTTCTTGGCGTGAGGGGTGTGTTAGAGATCCCATATTGACTACTGAGCCAAACTAGTTACCCTCACCTTACAAGCTAATTTTGTGGGGTTTAGTTGGGCCTAAATTCAAATTCTAAGATACTATAAGCCCACATTTTAATATGGTATCAAAGTTTATCTTAGGCCCATTATTTTTTGCCACCAGCATTTGCCACACTTTAGGCAAGTAGCCCTAAGTGTGAAGAGAAATGTGGAAAGTCGCCTTAATTGCGGCCTCTTAAGGGGATGCCTTAATTGCAACCTCAAGGGTGGTGGTTTAGTCCCACATCGACTAGAGATATGGCTTGAATAAAGTTTATAAAGCTTGGGCAGTCCTCATCTAACAAGTTGGTTTTATGGGTTGAATTAGATCCTAACCCAAAATTCTAAGAATACTAATCATAATCCAAACTAATTAAGGAAAAAATCATGATAAGACAAGGAAATATGATAACCAATTGTAAGAGATAATAAAGAATCAAGGAAACTAATCATAGAAGATAATCTAAGATATAAAATACTTTTGGATATTTCCATATATTCTAACAAGGAGCTATAATATCAACTTGAAAAATGCAAATTGAAATATTATTTGACTTAATCAATATAGAGGGATCACATTTATCGGCTAACTAATAAAATCCAACCTAGTATTTATATACAACAACAAAACCTTATCCTATTAGGTGATGTCGGCTACAAGGATCACACAACACCATTTGGCATGGTTAAAGACCAAAAAAACCACTAGTATTTATAGGCCAAAAATTGTCATCGTAATTAAAGGAAAAAAAGTAATAAGATCTTTGAGAAAAGCACACCACAAAAACTAATCATTGTAGTGGAAGAGCCCAAGGACAAATAAACCCTACACAAAAATCCCATACTCCCAATATGGGATTCAAGTCTCATACCTTACAAAATCCTAACAAAGAGGCAGTAAAAACGTACAAGGAAATAAAATCTATACAACATGAAAGCAGAAAGAAGGAAGCAAATAAAACATAAACCATTCATCACATGCTGCAACGGTTTGTGATATACAAGTGATCGCTAAAGGAAAATTTAATCTTTTCTAAGGAATTTCACATGCCTTTCTATTTTGTTTATTACATGAAAATCCCGTCTGCATTATTATGAATATCAAATAATCAAATTAATCAGCAACAATGCAATCCATTATGCATCATTAACTAGGTTTTTTAAATTTGTCAAATATCAATCAAAATATTCTATTGCATTCTTGCATTCTATAATGAAACTGAAGTAACAAAAGACAAGGCTGGTATATTATATAAGAAAATGGGTACACGAGAGAATACCTGAGCTTAATCTTCTGTTTAGGTCAGAAACACTTTCCTCAGATACAAGTAAGAACTGTGCTTCATTGGCAAAATTAAGTTTGTTCTTCGGATCTCTACATGTGGCTGCACCTTTGATCTTATTAAACATAAAATCCTGATCGAAACTAGAATACCGTAACAAAGAGCAAGTTTTACCGATGGCTTCACTAAACCATGCATTGGTCTCATTGTCATAACTATATACCTCGTACCTAAGAAATATAGAAATAAAAAATAAAATAAAATAATTCCAAGCATGAGAGACCAAATAAAGCTGACACTGAAACAATTTACAAACTTCTTAAAGGTTCATGTGATATTCTCAGATTCAATTAATCAACACCAGTGTATGTACGTACCAAACTAATGAAATTACCCTTAACGATACATAAGATATATGTACAACATAGATTATAAATTAATAAGGCTTAAATATGTTTATAGTCCTTCAAATTTGAGACACTTTTTTAGTCCCTCAAATTTGCAGAATGTTGTTTTAGTCTCCAAAGTGAATTTAACTATTTAAGTGACTAAAAAGAGCAGATTCTTAGTCACTTTTTAGTCCCTCAAAGTGAAATTGAGGGACTAAACAACATTTCGCATTTGAGGGACTAAAGAGCTGATTTTTAATTGAGGGACCAAAATCAAATGTGTCCCAAATTTAAGGGACTAAAAGCAAATTTAAACCAATTAATAATGCAAAACTAGACATGTTTTTAATGGCATGCTAGATAATAAAATGAAATTAAAGATAATAGCATAAGTATTTACATTTGAGGAAATTAAAGATAAAACCAAATGTGTCCCAAATTTGAGGGACTAAAAGCACATTATTTTTTTCTTATGATTGTGTGACTAAACAACTGTAGGAATTAGTAGTTAAGGTCTATTGGAATTTGTATCAATTAATTTAAGATTTTTGTCCATTGCTATTGTTGTACCTAGAATACATGCATGTACTTAGGAACTAGAATCATCATTAATCTCCATGTAAACACAAAATTGTAATCTGAGCCAAGGTGTATATAAATACTAGATCAGCTAAGAGCTTTAGTCACTTGGCAGTTCACCAAATCCTAGCCTTTTGCAGAAGTAGAATATAGAAATAAGGCTACAACCATGTGTGGCCTCATTTGGATTGAAAAAATTCAAGAATTGAAGTTAGGTAATACTTGGCAAATGAAATTGTGATACTCAAGTGGTTTCTTCTATAGCTTCCAATCTAGTGTTCCATGAAAGAATTAAACATAGTGAAATTGATTGCAATTTTAGTCAGGAATAATTTCTCTCTAAAGAAATCATTACTAAATCTGTCAATTCTAATAATCAAGTAAAATGCCTATTGAAATTTGTAGCAATTAATTTTTCAAAATTTGTATTTGTAGCAACATCTTCACAATTTCTAAGAGGATCAAGAATTCAATATATTTGTTCCAAGCTTGGAACATTTATGCTCCAACTTGAGGGGGAGTATTGGATATAGTAGTTAAACGTCTATTCAAATTTGTAACAATTAATTTTCAAAATCACGTATGTAGCGATTTTTTGTAATTAGAATATACCATTCATGATGTACTTCAGAGTGTATATAATACTAGATCAGATGCGTAACTTACTCAGCTATTCAGAAAATTCATTCCAACAATCACTAAAACTTTCTCAAGTATAACAATAAGTTTGAAAGGGTAAGTTGATCCATATCTTTGCAAGAGTCTAATTTAATTATGTAGAATATGGATAATGTACATAACATCATATACCTCTGTCCATATAGTTCAATCTCCTCTATAACACCATAAACATCTGACTCAAGCCGAATTTGCAATCTTTCTTCACAACGTGGAGATTCTACAAACAACATTCCCTGACTGAGGTCTATAAAGGTGCTTATAAAGCCCATTTCAGGAACCTACAAAATTAAGATCAAACAAGTCAAAACTATACAATCAAGCATAATTTGTGATAATTGAAAACTCAGTAAATGTGTAACAAAATTCGGAGTGAGAGATAGACAGAGTTGGCTGGAATCTCATCATTAAAGACTAGTGAAGGTAGCAACACTAGGAATCTTAGCTTAATACCTTAATCCACAGAAGCTTCATACAGACATGACTAATAAGTATTAACAAGAGTATAAACCATAAAAGCATGGGACACCAAACAAATTAGATGAATGAATGTAGAACAATTCTAAATTCAAGGTGCATATCCTCACCGTGGTTGGCAATTTGCTCTAGGCTAAGAATAGGTAGAGCCTCCTCTCATCCTAAAATTTTTATTACCAAAAAGAAGTCTATACTCAAAGCAACCAACTTGATTCAATGTTAAGCATCAAAGATGTATTAAATTAATTATAGCCAATGTTTAACAACATAGTTCTGAGAAAAATCGACATACATTTAGGAATTAACAAAGTATTTATTTGGAATTTTGCACAATAAAATAATGTATATGTTTGATCATGCAATTGAACAGAGACAAATTTGAAAAAAAGGGATTTTTTTTCTTGGAGGATGGATGTCCTTATTAGGTTTGTTCTTCCGTAATTTCTCTTTAAACTTATATTCATTCCATGGACTTATGAGGTCAAAAAACACTAGATTATGAAGAACCTTCTTTGTCAGGTGAGTCAAAGACAAGAAGACATCAGATGCGATCATCAGGGAAGTTGGTTTGTTATAAAGGAAGAGGATTTGGGTCTTCTTCATTTAGTGTCAAAGAACATTGTTTTGGCATGCATGACTGTGCATTATTGAAGTTTCCTGTACACTTACTCGTGAATATTGGATTGTGTCCCTTGGAATAACTCAGACTACTTGTGAGTTGAAATGATCACAACAATTACTTGAGAAAATTGGTTTCAATAGTGCAAGGCCATTGAGAACCAAGCAACTTTTTGCATAGTCTTTTATCCAGTAGTCCAAAAGAGGAGAAAGCATACTGAGGTTGGGAAAGACTCAAATAAAAATTTGAGTCCACATTTCACGTGAGGAATGGACAACAGCTGGTGTGACATCTTCACTAAAGCTCTTCGTTGTAACCAGGTTAATTATAAATGCATCAATATTTTTAATGTATATAAATTGTACTTGTCTTTGTTCAAGCATAAATACATATACAGGGAGGCTACCTGAGAAAAAATTAGTGCATCCAATATAAAATTTTCTTCCTTCAGTACAATGGCCTTCCTAGACATTTTGGGTAGTGGGAGACTAGGGACACATATACACACGAGTTAATCTTTTAAATATTTATATTTACACATGTTCCTTGTACATTTTCACATTTTTTTTATATTAATACACTTCAAGAATATTTTGTCTGTATTATTAATTGACAATACTGTAGCTCAATCCCTCTTATAGGAGGAGGGAAATAAAGGACCAAGAAATCACAGGAAAAAAAAAACTATTGATATCAGCATCATAAAGATTGATTTCCTAAATTACAGGATATTTAATATTACCCTAATAAACCAGAACATTTAAAGTCATAAAATCAAATAAGAAATATTAATTTGTGAACTTCAAGAAATACTACTATTTTTTTTTCTTCTCTCTATGTACATAATCAAGCATCCAGTTCTTCATCCATCTACGATACAATTAAAGGTTTGAATTGAAAAGGTTCATGAAGACTTGAATATCTAATCAACCCTTCATTTTGGTTCCATTTTAATCCATTGTTACATGGCATAAACTAACTCCCATGAGAAAAGAGTATTACTGTTATTCACCTACACTTGATCAAAATTTTCAAAGAAAAAAAAAAACTATTTTCATGCATTCAACAAAAACATACAAGACAAGATGCAGTTCCTGAAGTATGCATCCTGCATCACAGATGATCTAAATTTTAGATCTCGTCTTTCATACAACAGTTACCTTTTTCTGTGTAAGTATTTCACCAGTTAGGCTTTTGAGAATCCACTCGCGATCATGTGTCAAGCCTGCACAAAATTTAAAGAAAATGTTTTCATCAAAAGCTATAAGAGAAACTATAGAGAGAAAAAATGACCGGTTCACTAGATTGAAAATTTAAAAAAAAAATCAGAAGCAAGTAAAAAAGGAAAGAAATTTTGGACGTGTGAGAAATAATGCTGAGAATGTAAGATATATATGCTCTTGAATAGTTCTACAAGGGTGCAATAATGCTAAGAATTGGGCATGGTCATTGGGGTGCTAGGAATGAGACAAGAACACTTTGGTTCCTATATTTAAGAACAAAGGAGATACTTAAAACTGTGCTAATTACAAAGGTATAAAACTTATGAGTCACTGTGAAACTATGGGAAACGGTAATTAAGCAAAGATTAAGAGGAGAGACAAGGATTATAGAGAATCAATTTGGTTTTATGTTGGAAAGGTCTATAATAGAAGCCATTTATCTTTTACAGATATTGATGGAAAGGAACTGAAGTTAAAAAAGAGACTTGCATATGAATTTTATGGACTTGGAAAAAATTTGTGATCGAGTGCCAAAAGAAGTGTTGTAGAAGACTTTGGAAAAGAAAGGGGTTCGTGTGGCATATATTCAAGCTATGTAGGACATGTATGATGGGGGTAACTACTAGTGTGAGAACTCCAAGAGGAAAGACTGAAGACTTTCCTTTAAGTATAGAATTACATAAGGGTCTGGTTTAACTCCTTACTTGTTTAATCCAGTTGTGGATTTGCTAGGGACATATGAAAGACTATCCCATATTAGATGCTTTTTGCGGATAATATAGTATTGATTGAGGAATCAAGGAAAGCAGTTATTCCAACTTGCACTTTGGAGATAGACTTTGGAAACAAAGGGTTTTTGCTTAAGTAGGAATAAGACAGTGTATGCATTGCAAGCTTAGCAAGAGAAAAGAAGAATGTGACTTGGAAGTAAAAATGGGAGAGGATGTCATGCCGCAAGTTTGTACGTTTAAATATATGGGATCAATACTACAAAATGATGGGGAAATTAATGAGGATGTCACACATAGAATGCAAGCAGGGCGGCTGAAATGGATAAATGCATCAGGGTTATTTGTGCTTGCAAAGTACCCACCAAACTTAAAGGCTAATTTTATTGTATTGCTATACATCCACTATACTCTATGGTAGTGAATGTTAGGCTTTAAAGGGACAACAAAAGAAAAATGTGAGTGTGGCAGAAATGAAAATCTGATAATAAAAAAATACAAGGAGAGAAGGATCTGTATGATTTCTCTTGGGAGAATAAAGAATGAAAATAAACAAATGAGAAGAAAAGGAATGAAGCAGTGGGAAACATTTTCAATGTGGGTGCTAACTTTCTGATACCATGTTAGTAAACATGATTCAAAGCAAAGAATTGAGAGGAAAGTATAACACTTAGATAAGTTTGCATTGAAATGAGAAAGGTTAGTACAAATGGATTACATCAAGACTTTCATATAGGCAACAAACTAGCAACTCATTACTAACAAACACTTAACCAACTATATCTCTAATATGTGTGTGTGTGTTGGGGGGGGGCGGCAGGATAAATTATTACCATTGTTGCTAAGAGGCCAACTGCTTGCACTGAAACCTCCACAGGATTTTATTGGATATATTGTAATTGATTTGAGATAATAACCAGTATCCACAAAACCCTTATCAAGGCCTGCAGGCAATCAACTGAGTAAATGTCCATCTAAAACAATAAAACAGAATTATAGAATGTTTGACGTAAGACCAAACAGTCAAAACAATGTGTGTAACATAGCTTTTAACTAGAGATATTTAACATAATCCTGGATTATTTATGTGACAACAGAAATACAATAATTGGTAAGTTAATTGATGATTAAAAAATACAAATTGAATTTGATTTATATCTCTACACATTGAAATTATGCAAGGAAGGTTATTGTCCCCTTTAAGATCTCTTTTTTATCTGGAACACAAATTGAGGAAGGATTTTGGAGAGCAAGCATATAAAGAGCCATTGCCCCGAGGGGAGTGTAGGAAGCCATGCAAACACAAAAGCTTTTTATATACAACAACAATCAAAGTCTTTTCCCAATAGATGGGCTAAGCTACATTAATCAAATGACACCATTGTATTCTATCCATAACTAATTATTCATCAAAGCCACTTAATTTTGGATCTCCTTTCGATGGTTTTACTTGGACTCTTTCATGGACTACCTCTACCTCTAGTTATCAGTCCAATTCTAGTATGATACCAGAGTCTGTCTAGTTTTAATGTCAAGCCACTAACAGATGTAGTCCTGTAAACTTCACACTCCAATCCAGATGTCCATTCTTGGGTGTGAGGGTATGTGTTAAGATATCCCACATTAGCTAGAAATAAGGCCAAGATACTACTTATAAGGCTTGAAAAATCCTCCCCCCAACTATCTTTTGGGATAGAGTGTTAGGCCTAGTCCGTTTCTAACACGTTGCATCAAGTATTGTGCATCAAAAAAAGAGTTGGTTTACATGCTCAAGGATCCAAAATCAATGTGTTCCATGCAGATGGCCCTGATTTGGCGAGTGTGGGCATGCCATTTATTAAGTTTTTCAATGCCATCTGAGATGTTTCTGGCATGATATGTTAACTCTGGAAATTGGTAACAGCTTACTGACCAGCAGTGGTAGTTCTGTCTAGCTTTTGGTTGATTTCTTGCTGTTTGGTTTCCATATTTCTTATCCATTATAGGGTAATTTTCCAATGACGTGTGACATTCTAATAATGATCTTGGCCTGTTTGATAAGTTCCAATGATTCTGATCTGATATGGGACACTCATCTATTTGGAGTTTGGAGCCACTTGGTGTTTCTTCCTTCTAATTGTCTGCTTTCTCGGGCTGTCCATACCCGTGGCGTTCTTCTGTGCCTGTTTTGTAGTGGTTGCCTTTGGTACTTGCATCTTTCTTTGAAGTTCAATGGATTCAAGAGCAGCTAATGTCGGAGATAAGATAATAAAATTCACGGAATCACAAAGACCAATGCAATGTTCTCCCCAACCAAAATGATTGAGATGATTACTACCCATGAAATCAGTAATCACATCTTGACAGGTCGGGAGAATTGCATCCCCTGCTGATTGAGCTTAGAGCATTGTTTGAAGTATTGACAAGCCAGTTCATCTTTCTAATGCTCCTCCTAGAGAAAAGGAAAATGATGAATGATGTTTAAGATTTGCAACTAAGACAAGATGCTTCATCCCAACTTTGAGCATTGGCAAACAAAAGTTCACTTCTGAGTTGAATGCAGCATCACAGCAAGTAAGAAGGCAGGAAAGTGGCAAATGAATAAGTAATGCTAAGTAGCAAATATGATTCCCATTTTCATTTTTCTTTAGACAATATATTCAGAGAGAACAATATCAGCCAAGGCGACTAGAAACCCTCTAGAATACCCAAGAAATACTACTAATGGGCATATAAGGAAACATAAAAGGACGACCCAGTACACGAGGCTCCCACCAAGTGAGGTTTGGGGAGGGTAGATATATGCAGTCTTACCCCTACAAGCAGAGGTTATTTCCAGGATTTGAGCCCATGACCTCCAAACCACAAGGCAACAATTTACCATTGCACCAAGCCTTGCCCTCGCATAAAAGAAAAATAAACAACAGCATAAAATCTTTGATATCAGTTAAACAGACTTCCTAAAGAAATTATTAGAAGAAATCCACATAAAATTTGACTATCTAGTAAGAATCCCATATTGAAAATTGTCAAGTAAGCTTACTATGTAGCTGCATTAAACCATGCTCTATATTCATGTACGCAAATCTATTTGTGCCTTTTCATATGGGAAGGAGAGGGGCAAAAATACAAATGCAATAGAAATGCAAGTCCTTGTCATATAAAGGACATAAGCAATCAGGAATTGCATTCATCAAGTACGAAGAATAAATTGATGTTAGAAAAGGAGGTGGACCTTTCATTTGATTTCCAAGGTCAATGTGAATTTGAGGTGACATGAAGGAACTTGCAACAAAATCAACAAATTTCTGAAAATCAGAAGATAAAAAATATAACAAAATTAGATTGGTGAAAAGGGTAACAAAAATCTTCAAAAATACGCTCAATCCAACATTAACACACCAAGCTAGAATCCAAGCAGAATTAGCAATTCATAACATAGTCTTTGGTGCCCTATTTTAACTCAATAAGTTGTCCATTTTCCATATTAAGAAAGTATAGGTTACTCATGAACATAATCAAAATGAATACAGAACCAGATGAGCTTAAATTGTTCCAAAAGTTGAACAAAAATGCAAAATGGTCCAAAGATTTCAAACCTTGGCATCCTCATATGTTGACATGTAGCCAAAGGATATTCTTACAGCTCCAACAGGTTTACCATTGATTATATCAAGATCATCCCAACAAACGTGGCCAGCCTAAATACAAAAATAAATAAATAAAAATCATTTTTTACGTTATACAATATACACTCATAACATAGATAAACCAATCATCATACGAAGATGGTATAAATACCTCAGTATTTGAAATAAGATCCAAATGAGACAAGCCAAGGTATTTTGCACATGCACCTGGATTGCAGAAGCATCCTGTCTAAACAGATAGCAAGTGAAGATACAAATCAGCATTCAATCAATAACCTTAATGCAAAAGCATCACAAAAGTACAAATAAACAATACTTTACCAGGATGACTACATGAATTTACAAAAAGAAAATATTAGCATGAAGAAATCCGTAATTTATACCCTTAGCTGAATTCCTGAAAGTGATGCCAGCTTTTCCACTTCACGGTATCCATACCAAGAGCCATCTGGTCGTTTCAAGTTGAATGAAATTATTGGACCCATTTCATGACACAGTTTCTGGATGAAAATAAAAACAGTATTAACTAGTACGAAGTTCCTAAAGACAGATGGAGAAAATAAATGAAATTGCTTGAGTGACCTACTGCTGCTGCTTATATGTGCATTGTGTGTGTGAAGGCAGTAAGTACATTTTTTTATTTACAAAAACAAGAAAACTATGTCATTTCCGAGGCTCTTATTCTTTTTCAATGCTGTACTAACTACCAAAAGATAAGGTATATAAAATAGTATTATGCAGCATGAGGAAAAAACACCTCAGGTACTAAATTCAATGGGAAGGACAAGAAACTATAAATAGGACAAGAAATTGTGCACAAACTAACCATTGAATTATGGTGTCCGTAGAGGATACAGACACTAGATCCATTGCCATGCCTCATGGCCAAGAGCATTTTCCTTGTATACAAGGCAAGAGATGCTATATGTCTACAAGGAAACAATTTTGCATGCTTTTAAAAATAAAAATTCAAAGGAAATAATGTTGAAATAACTTAAAGGAAAACAATATGTTATAATAAATTACTTTCAACTAGAGGGTGTGTGTTGATATCCCAAATCCACTAGAGATATGGCCAATGTAGTTCTTATAGAGCTCGGGCAATCCTCACCTTACAAGCCAGTTTTGTGGGGTTGAGACCCCAAATCAACTAGAGATATGACCAATGTAATCCTTATAAAGCTTGGACAATCCTCACCTTACAAGTCAAATTTGTAGGGTTGAATTATGCCCTAAATCCAAATTCTTAGATGTTGTACCACATCATGATACACCATACCGATTTAATATCCTCTTATTCTGAATTTCTATTCCTCTTTTTCCCCTTCCTTACCTACACCAGTAGTATCAACAATCCCCACTATGCATCAATGGGTTATTTCGTTCATTGGCTTTCAACTAATGGGTTAAACTTGTGGGTGGATTGTTATTTACAATAGTAAACATGTGTCTGATGTAAAACACATGGATGCAGCAAAAAAAAAAAAAAAAATCCCCTTTGTTATCATAAATTTAAGGTATAACACTTTTTTGTTGGTATATGGCACTTGAGACATCAAACAGTGTTCACCTTACGAATCATAAATACTATATGCTAACATCTATATATTATGTCTCCAAATGTCAAAAACCATGATCACCTGCTTCTGAATCTTGAAAATATTTTCTTTCAAATTTTGTTCTGCAGTATCAGAAGTATCATTTAACCAACGTGTAATTAACTATGGTCCAAACATTGACCTCATAGAATTTACCATTTTTTCTGTGTCAGTGTTTTTGATATTGCAATTAATGTGGATTGGATAATCTTTTAGAGTGTCTTCTCTTTTTTGGTTTTCTGCTACATTATGCTTCTGTAGTTTCAGCGATATCAGATGCATTGTACAGTATTGCTAAAAACAGCTTCAAATAACTCATTATAAAGAACAGCTACATATTTGAATATATGTCCATTTTGGTCCTCCAAAGATATATGTGTCCACTGATTGGTCCTCCATTTGTAAATACATCAAATCCATCCTTAAATGTCCATTTATGATATCAATTGGTTCTTAAAGTAACACCAAATTGGTACCTAAAAGAACAAAACTGATGACTTTAATTTATCATTGAAGGACCAATTTGATAAATGCAGGATCAATATATGTATATATATATACACCTTTGGTCATCAATAATGAACATTTAATCTAAATTTTTTTTTGGCATTATATTGTTGTGTTGTGAAAATGACCTGAGTACAAGGTACAAGTATGTTACAAACTAGCTGTGCATTTTATCTTCAAAGAACACAGGCAAAAATGCATAAATTTCCTCATAAACTACAATGAAATGGCATTGATGTCCAGTTACCAACTGCAGCTGCAACAGCAGCAAATTGACACAATTTCGGGTATGTTACACAAAATTGCCATACAACAGCTCCAACTGCAATGTGATGCTGCTACAGGAGCTATCACATGTTTAGAATAACTCTTATTTATTCTGTTTTACTGTGAATTTGTCAATATTTTTTTCCTTGATTAGATGTTGAAAAGCATAAGCAGCAAGTTAAATCAGCCATACGATCAACAAGAATAAATATTGACAAATTCACATCCTTGATATTATGATAGTAACTTTATGTAGAAAACTGGATATTTTATATAGTTATCCAAATCTGCATACCTTGATATTGCTGATACAGTTAAAGAATTCAGGATTTTGAAGCCATGGCGGATAGATACTATGCTCAAAAATGAAACAGTCCCATCCTCAAACAGTTCCTCAATACCTTCCCTTCTTTTAATGAAATCAATATCAGCAATCGATGCACTAACCGTTCCTGTGATGGGGTCCAACCAATCAAATTACTAAGTATAAACCACAATGAGGTAAGTAAATGCTAACCCACAAACCTCCACTAAAATAAGTCTTCTTCAGTAACTTGGCAGCATCTGCAATGTAAAAGAATAAAGAAGATAATCAACAACAGACAAACTTTTGCAGAGTCAAATTACCATCCATATAAGACATGGGTTCCATACTAATCTGAGACAACACACTATGTATCAACAGAATTCACAACAGGTATAGCATACAATGGATTACTCAAACATTTTCATATAATACCAACATAGATGACTGTCTTGTACTTAATGTCATCAAGATTGATGAATAAACAAAAGAATCAAATATAGTTCTAGGCAAAGTTCAGAATATTATCACATCATGAACACCACATAAAATTAGAATATATTTGTTGTTCACAACCATTAGCTTACCATTTCGAACAATGAGAGCTCCAAGCCCAGTTGGATAGCCAAACAGCTAATAGAAATGCAGAAGAAAAAACATCAATTTTCAAAGTAGTCCTTGATCAAAACAAAATTAAAATATATACGCTTATACCTTGTAAAATGAGATAGCAACAAAATCTGCAGGATACTTAGACAAATCAGGTGGCATGGTAGCACATCCCTTTGCAGCATCAATTAAGACCATCCACTGTCCACTTCTTATGAGGAAAAAAAAACAGTTAAGCAAATCTGCAATCATTGATGCTTCAAAGAATTTCAGGAAACAAATAAAGTGCCCCCCCCCCCCCATTTCTCTCTCTCTCTCTCTCCATATAGATATAGACAATCATCACAAACATACAAAGAGAAAGAGAGAGTGTCTAAGAAAAAACAATGCATTGTCTATTTCTTAAGGGGGGAAAAGTAATCAGATTAGTAAATATACAATCATCAATGCTTCAAAGAATTTCCAAAGACAAATAAAGCTCTCTCAGAATGACTTAGAAAAAAACATAGTAATTCATTAGTTTTTATTGAGAAAAACCCAAGTCTCACATTGGCTAGAGATAGTGCCAAGATAGAGTATATAAGTAGAGGGAAACACCCACCCTATGAGCTAGTATTAGGGGTTGAGTTAGGCCCATATTCACATTCTAAGATGGTATCAGAACCTATCCTAGATTCATTCAAAGGGTCACCCACCATGTTATCCACGCACCAAACCCAAAAGTGTTGTTGGCCATGAAGGGATGTAATGGAAAAAATCCAAGTCCCACATTAGATAGAGATAAAGTCTATAAGTGAAAGGCAACCCTCACCCTATGATCTAGCTTTTGGGATTGAGTTAGGCCCAAACCCACATTCTAAGAGTCTTCTATTGTCATTGGGATCTGTGTTATGGTACTACAGTACTACTTGTACTATACCTTTTCACATATATATATATATATATATGATATTTTTGCTGATCAAAAAAAAAAAAAAAAAAAAAAAAAAAAAAAAATTGTCATTGGGATCTCCATTATATTGGGAAGGACGAGTAAAACAAACTAACAAAGTGAAAGAAAAAGCATGTAAAAAATATACAAAGTACTAATGCCGTTCTACTAACGGTCTTTTAAAGTGGTGTCTTTGGCAGATCAACAAAGAGATTGGCATGTTGTGTTACATGTTTCTTTTTTTCCCTTTCATTCTTCATAGTTTTTGAGGAATTCCTATCATCTTGCCTTTGTATCTCTGTTTTCTCTAAATATATAATTCTCTTATCGAAAACAATACAAAGTACTAAAATTTAAGTTTCTGTGAACAGGATAATGCTCACTGATGCATCCTCATATTCTTAAAAAAAAAGAACCCAGAAGTCGTGATTATTTTATAACACAGAAGTGTTCAGGAATGTATCATCTGAAAATATAAACATACACATGCACAAACAAATCATAAAGTCACACTGCACCTCTAGTATTTAGGAATTTAGCATATACAAAAGTGTATAACAAATCTTGCATTACATGGGTTCACATTTGAATGGTTGTAATTTATTTAATTACTATCTATCATATATTCTTTTCAACATACAGAATATTTATCCTTTAAAAAAACATACAGAATATTTTGAATGAGGACATACAAGCAAATAATAAATTGCATGCATAATCAATTTGACAAGCTGTGATAGGGTCTGCACTGTAAAATAGTTAAATATGCATAACTCAAGTCATTTTTTCATGTTATTTGGATAAAAGATACAACGTCATATACAAGGAGTCAATAAAACATAGAATGATGTATATTACTTGCAAACTGAAGAAATTCCCAAGATCTTGCTTGAGTCTTCCTTAATAATCTTCACCAAGTCCAGGCCAAATCTCAACCCTGAGAAATTGCACTCTGATGGAAAGGCAAACAAATTATACACGTCACCTGCATTGAACAAACAGATATAAGATATGTCATCTAAGGCACAGAAGCATATCCATGAGCTTAAGAGTTACCAGTTGGCTCTCCTTTCAGTGATCCAGCTACTTTTCTCCTCTGAACCTGGTGTGGTGATATCTTTGTAGTAATTGTTTCTCCTGATATTTCAGGATGTATATCTCCTTCAATATCTACTGCAATGGCTGCTGCTCCTTGACCAAGAGCATATCTATACTAGTTAAGGAGGTACACAGAATGGTGTCATTCATCATCTCATGTAGCAGAGCAATCTAAAAACTACGTACCCCATTACCCAGAGGCTCTTCGCTATGCGAAAGGGGAGGGATATTGTACGCAGCCTTACCCTTGCATATGCAAAGAGGCTGTTTCTGGATTCGAACCCATGACTAACAAGTCACCAAGGCACAACTTTACCGTTGTGCCAGGGTTTGCCCTCAAATCCAGTGTAGCAGAGCAATCATAATGGAAAAAATTAATAACACATCTATATTTATCAGAATGTGACAGGAACATTTTACTAAAGCAGTGTTATTGCAAGAGAATATTATATTCAATAACAGAGTCAGAAAAGAGAAGGCATTCTCTGAATCCAAACTCAAGAAAGTAAAATAAAATCACTAAAAAAAATAATATAAAAATATTTGAGTCCTCAAATCCCGTTGAACAGAAAAATGGTTTGATAAGTATCGAATTAGAGTCACATCAATGCCAACAGAAATATCTTAATGCTTCTAGACATCCAATGCCAAGATGAGGAGTGCTAGCAGCACACTCTACTATTAGTTAAAATTTATTGATTGAAAACTACAAAATCATTAGTGGGACTCACAAAATTTTATGATTTTCAATAAATTTCAGCCAATGATAAAGTGTGTTAGAGAATGGATTGCTAGCATTCCTCATGTCAAGATTCGTCCCATTTTACTAAACTTAAAGGCATTGTATCATCTGAACAGCGATATATTGAACAGTAACTATCACAGTATATCCATTTCTTTTCTTTACAACAGCTCTGTGACCCAAAAGTGAACACTAGAATTTCATTATGTCTTCTACCCCCATGTTGTAGAGCACTATTACCCTTCACTCTCCTTAAGTGAGCCAAAAGCAATTATTATGAAATTGAAAAGTTTACCATTTATTTTTTATCAGGTAGAAATAGGATACTCTCTTATTCCGAGAACGCTATTATGATTCTCCATTGTATACATAAAAGTACTGTTACAACTCCATGGAAAAGCCTCTCCTACCAGCTTCAGCGCTGCTGTTGCCCCAGAAGTAAATATACATTTGTATTCTTTGGGAGATGCATTGCAGTAGTCAAGGACCTGCATGAGTGAATGTGATAGTTCAAAAATCTGTGCAGATGTAGAAATTTACAGAACAGATATCAAAAAGTACAAACAAGAAACAGCAATAGCAATAGAACGTTAGTACCTGCTGGCGGGCGTTCTTGACAATGTCAAGAGTTGCAGAACTGAAGTCACTTTGGCTATCTAGTATCGAGATTAAGGAATTTCAGTTCATAAAGTCAGTAATAAGAATATTGAAGTGTGATGTGAATCAATCGTATTAGATTAGGTAGGATACGAGGATTTGCGTATAGGTTAGTAGTGAGATCATTGAAAACTGATTCCATTTGCAGGTCAGAGTATAGAGTTGCCCCAGCATGATCCAAGTATACAAGATCTGTGAAAAGCGTAATGGAAATGAGAAATCGGAAACAAGAAACAATATCCGGAAATTGATTGATGTATGTATGACCTTGTAATTGTAATCTCTTGAATTCAGAAGCTCGAATTTGATCAACGGACTTGGGGCCGTTAGGATAGCCGTAGTGTTCACCAAAGTCTCTGAGAAATTCTTCTTTGGCAGCTCCCATGATCAACGTTCGGAGTTCCAGAGGCGGCAAATGGAGTAGCGAACAAGAGCTGTTATTTGCAGAAACGTTTCTTCCATGAGTCCATGACACATGGACAATAATATGTCGTGCCTCATGCGTCTTTTCCCCACTTCACCCAGACAGACCCCGATATTTTTTTTTATTAGTAAATGACCTCTTTCGTTCATGAAAGTGAAAAATATTTGAAAGTTTTCAACGTGTATAAAGTGTCTGACAGATATCCTTTTGTTAAGTTTTTGTTATCAATTAGATGTTAAGTTATTTTATAGTCAAGTAACCAATTTGACACTAAAGTTATACGAAAATATATAATTGTTTTATTTTTTATATATTTAGAGACTAACTTAATATTAAAGCAGAATTTTCAAAAGGTTTAATTATCATTATTTTACATTTTCATGAACAAAAGTGATATTTTCCTATTTTTTTTCTTTTTTATCAATTATTGCCCAAGCGTGAAACCTGAGCTCCCTCCCATTCCAGGTTATTTTTTATTTTTAGTTGAGTTTTTAGTTTCAATTTATTTTTGTTTTGAACTTTTAAAAAGTTGTTGAAAATTAAAGATGTATAAAATGAGCTACCTATTTGATTTTATCACATTTTATTATTAAATAATGGTGATGACAATAATAATATTGGTGATAGTGATAGTGGTGAAGGTGTCAGTTGTGATGATGGAATGTTCAAATCTAAATTAATCTAAAATAAAAATAAAAAATTACTTTAAAAATAAAAAATGAAAACAAATTGATATTTTTTTGGATTTGTTTGGATTGATTTTTGATTTTGGTTCTGATTGAAGTTGGAGTTCGCATAACAGAATCAATATGCACCAAACTGCAAATATTTATTTATAGTTTTAAATACACTTTTAATCCTTGTAAATTTTTATATTTATTTTTAGTTCTAAAAAAATTTTAGATAGCACTTCGAAAAGTAAAAAAAATGTTATCTAAAGTGTTATAAGAACAAAAAAACAACCATAATTTGCAAGAAAATTAAAAACAAAAAAGCACTAAATTACAATGACTAAAAAAATATTTAACCTTTTATATTATAATAATTATATTTATTATCCGCATATATATATATATATATATATATATATATATATATAATTGATTATAATTCATTCTAAGTATAATTTAAGCTTAATTATACTTGTGAGTCTTGACCATAGTATTATTTTATAGTTTTTACTTCATATAATTAATATACAAAAAGTCAAACACAAACAAAAATGTATATGAACCTCTTAGATATTGTTGGACTATATTGTCTAAAAAAAGTTTCGAATGTTTATTAATGTTTTGTGTTAGTTAATTTTTTTAAACCATATAGATAAAATTAAAAATTGAAAAAATTGATATAAATCAAATCGTAAAAGATTGATTTAGTTTGTTTCAGATTCAATATTATTTTCAAACTGAACCAAACCAAACCACATATAATTTTCATGTTTGGTTCGAATGACTTTTTAGCAAAAAAAACTGAACCAAAACACACTACACCCCTAGGTGGCGGTAGTCGAATGATGATGACGTCGATGGTAGTGATGGGGTGGAATGATGGTGGTGGAGTTGTGGGGGGGGGGGGAGGTGACAGCAAAAACATGGTAGTGGTGGTGAAAGTGTGTTTTTTTAAAACTAAAAATAAGATTTACAAACTATTTTTCTTGGTTTTAAAAATGAATGTAAAATTGTTTCAAAATTGAGTTAAAAAATCACTTCAATTTTGTTTTTGTCAAATATGTTTTGTTTTGAAAATTGCATTTGAAAGTTTACATAGCTGCATTTTATGTTTTCAATTTTCAATATTTAAACCTTTAAAAAATAAATATTTAAAGACTTTATTATCTCATGTTTTGTGTTAGATACGATATTTGAAGTTATTGTGCTTTCATTGTTTGGCCTTGATGTTGTTGCTACTTTCTGTCTTACTTTAAAAGAATTCAACATCTTCTTAACAAAGAGTTTCAATGACCTACTAATATATATATATATATATATATATATATATATATATATAAGGATTAGATTGTCAAGGTAAACTAGTTATTTACCGTCATTTATTAGACTAGTTTTTTTTTTTATTGAGTTAGTCTTCTTACTTGAGCGTCAGAGTATTTTTTTAGTAAATATCTCACCCTTCAGACGTATGGGAGGTCGAGAACTACTCCTTAAACATCTGAAAGGTTGAAGATTGAAAATAATATTACACATTATTAAAGATATTTATGAGGAGGAAAAAACCTTAATACCCTTGTGTAGGTACAACACCTACCCGAACAAAATGGTAAGGTGACAATTCATACTCACGTACTACAAGAAAACATAATAGGTGACACACAAACATATATGAAATACAATGATAACAACAAATATCTTTCTAATGTTTGAATGGAACTTCACATACTCTGCATGATACAATACTTGACGTTACTTGATGAAGTAATAATCTCATTTACGTGAAGTGATATATAAGTTATATTGTCTCTTAGCATAACTTAATGATCAATATAATAATATTCTTCATCATTTCATGATGACACATATCATAAACTATTATGAACTATACACCAAGATTGATAATAGATGTGATAATGACTTGTCAAGACATAGTGTAAGAATAATTGACTTAACCATATCACAAGAAAAAATTTCATAATCAAATGTCTCTTATATTTCCTAACAACGTTCATTAAATCCATAAAAATTATTAACATTCATCATAATTTATCTTTTTATATTAATATATAAAGATTAAAGATCATTAACAATTCAACAAATAATCTTGATTTAAAGGTTGTTACTTGTAGTTTAAGCCTTTGGCTTCCTGACCCCAATTACTCACTTGTTTCCACCCCTAAATTCAAATTTTCCTCCTCCTCACCATGCCCATTAATAATTTTTTATTTACATCTTTAAAGTTTTATGCGTCTCAATATTTTATGTAAATCTTAGAATATTTAGCAAATTGTAATGGAGACATAAAATCACCATTTATAAGAATAAATTTAAAGTATCTTTTTTAGAATTTTTATTCGTAAGGGCTAAACATTTTTTAAGATTTTAAAGTTATTTATTTATTTTAGTTAATAGTATTTATTTGTAATAAAACATTGAAGGTCTAATTGGAGAATTTTGTAGGAGATATATAAATAATATAATATAATTTGATAAATAAAAAATGATAATGAAGGTTTTGTGGAAGAGAGAGAGGAGGACAAAATTGACCAAAAACAAACGGGCGAAGCTAGATGAGATGAGGGGTAGAGAAGAAGATGACTTGTAAAACCGGAGAAATATAAAGAGAGAAAGAGAGGAAATTGGCGTGACGTGATCGGGGCACAGTCTGAATCTGAAATCCATCTTCAAAATCTCAATTCAATCGGAGGGAGCTGTGCCCTGCCCTGACGTTAAAAAAATGTCGCTGAATATGAAAACCCTAACCCAAGCATTGGCGAAGACCGCGGCGGTGATCGAGAAGACAGTGCAGACGACAGTGCAGGAGGTTACGGGCCCGAAGGCACTTCAGGACTACGAGTTGCTCGACCAGATCGGCTCCGCGGGGCCCGGGCTCGCCTGGAGGCTCTATTCGGGCCGGGCCCGTGATCCCATGCGGCAGCACCAGTATCCGGTGGTGTGTGTGTGGGTGTTGGACAAGCGTTCTCTTTCCGAGGCCCGAATGCGCGCGGGCCTCAGCAAGGCAGCCGAGGATTCCTTTCTAGATTTGATTCGGACGGATGCCGCCAAGCTCGTCCGCCTCAGGCATCCCGGCGTCGTTCACATCGTTCAGGCCCTCGACGAGAGCAAGAATGCAATGGCTATGGTCACCGAACCCTTGTTTGCTTCCGCTGCCAATACTCTTGGCATTGTCGACAATATTCCTAATCTTCCTAAAGATCTCAGGGGAATGGTACCCTATTTTTTTCAATTTCCTATCATATCAGTCACAATTCCTTTCGTGATCTACTAGTTCCACTCGATCTGCTCATTCTTTTCAGAGTAAACCTCCGTTTTAGTCCTTCAATTTGTCAAGTGCTGTCACAGTGGAGATATAAGGCAGGGGTTGGGTGTTTAAGGGAGAAGGGAAAGGTCGTGGGTTCAATCCCTCCTGCTAACTAAAAAAAAAGTGATGTCACAGTAGTCCCTGAATTTAGGAAAATGTCAATTAAGTCCTTGCAATTGAAATTTGTTAGTCAAATAAATTGAGTAGGTTGCTGATGAAAGAGCCTTTGCTTTGCAGGAAATGGGGATTTTGGAGGTGAAGCATGGTTTACTTCAAATAGCAGAATCCCTCGACTTTCTCCACAACCATGCTCATCTTCTCCATCGGGCTATATCACCTGAGGTGATAGTCTTTCGCATTACTTTGGCTCAAGGTTTTAAATTGCCCAACGGTTGTAGTTTTTTGCTATTGTGGGAAATGTGGTCCTGGATATACCCAAAAAGAGTTGATGTGGCCCAAATCTTGCTTTGACTTAATTATTTTGCCCCTTAATTCTTTCTAGGCTTAATTGCAATTTTTTGCCCCGAAAGTTTTATAATGTTGTGAATTTTGCCTCCCAATTTACAAAATATCACGTATTATGCTCCCACGCAGAGAGTTCGCCACAATTAAGATATTTTGTGGCGGTTTTTCCTTTAAACTGCCACAATTAAGACAATTTGCAATGGTTTTTTCATTAATTGTGGTGGTTTTTCTAGTTGGAGGCAAAATTTGCAACATTGTAAAACTTTGGGGGCAAAAACTGCAATTAAGCCTTCTTTTAATTATGACACTTTTTTTAATAAAAGAAATTCCGACAAATAAATAATATCAGTGCAAGGTTTTAAATTGTGTTTGTGGTATCATCGCATTTCTTAATATTGCGGACAAATGTGGTCGATGCAGCCACAATTGCGGTTGTGTTGTGGTTGTGAATACCGCAAAAACTTTGATGTGTCTGATATCGTGGTTGTGGACTGTTTTTTCAAGCCTTATGCCAGTTAGTGGCATCTATGTATTTCTGAATGTTACTTTCAGAGTTTCGTTTAACTTTAAAAATATTTTTGGCTCTTTGAAATTCTTGTGGAAGTTTCATTTTGCACCAATCACAGTTGATATAAATTATTTTTGGGTTGACAGTTAACCTTTCATACTCATCCTTTTCTGTTTCACCGGTGTGAAATTTAAGATTGGCTCATTGAATACAAGTTTATACTTTGCAGAACATTCTGATCACCTTGAGTGGAGCTTGGAAACTTGCTGGATTTGGTTTTGCAGTTTCTGCTACTCAGACCTCTGGTGACTCATCTAATCTGCAACCCTTCCATTATGCTGTGAGTGGAAAAATTGATAAGATTAAGAGTTACTACATTAAATTTGTTCACTTGACATCTTTGACATGTTAAATACTGTAATGTTGTCAACTTGTCATGATTTACTGTTGCATATGATGCGTATTTTTTTTTAAAGTTAGCTCATCTCTAAATTTTGGTATATCTATTTGATCAATTCAGTTTTATGTTACCAATCATATAATCTTGTATTATGCAATTCTTTTGTATATGTTATATGTTTCTTCTTCGTCAGGATCTCAATATTTTCTTCCTTTGATTATTCTTAGACACAAATTTCTGCTTCTAGTAATCTTATATACTTCTGCCAGCAGATGTCTCTACATTTTGTAATCATACCTGTGCGGTTATTCTTCCTGGTACATGATTGTCTATAGTTTTTCCTTGTGACATATGATTTCCTTGATTATGTTTGTAATATCTGGATCTAAACTATGATTTACAAGAAAGGCCAAATAAAGTTATCATTCCAAAATGAAAAATTATACTATTTTATTTCTGTATCTTATTCTCATCCTCAGGAGCATAGTAAGTTTTGCTTGAATGACCTGTATCTTATTTCACTTTGACTGCTGTGCAGGAATATGATGTTGAGGACTCTATTTTGCCACTTCAGCCATCACTTAATTACACTGCTCCTGAGCTGGTGCGGAGCACTATGTCTTCGGCTGGGTGCTCATCTGATATTTTCAGTTTTGGATGTCTTGCATACCATTTAATTGCCCGCAAGCCTTTGTTTGACTGCCACAACAATGTGAAGATGGTACATACAAATCCTTCTTTTTTTTACACTTTTCAAAAACTGGTTGTGGTATCTGAAATAAATGAGCTTGATATTAGTGTTCTAGGTGTCATTTTCAATATGTAAAGTACTAACATACTATTTAAGCTCAATAATCAAAGTCAATGCTAGCAATACTGAGATTACGTTGCATTGATTTTAAAGTTATGAATGTTCTTTTCAAATTTTCTGATTGGAGATTCAGTGATGGTTGCATGTGTCTTGTCTCTAAAAAAGAGAATATGTTTTTGTTAATGATTGAATAAATTTCACTAGTTGCCAGCCATGTAATTGTATATAACCATGAAAAAAATTGTTCTCTTTCATTTATTGGATATACTTTTTATGTATTTAAACAGAATGAGGGAAAAATGATTAGTTTCATTACTTGACAACAATAATGTAGGCTATTTTATTTTATTCATTTGAAGGTAATAAGAAATTTTGGTTTTGTACTTATGCAGTACATGAATACCTTGACTTACTTATCCAGTGGCGCATTCTCATCTATCCCATCAGAACTGGTTCCTGACTTGCAAAGGATGCTTTCTCCAAATGAGTCTTCCAGGCCATCAGCAATGGATTTTACAGGTAAAAATAGCCTGGAGAATCAGTACATTAAATGAAAAAAAGGCGTGACATCAAAACAGTTAAATAGTTTTCTTGGGGAGTTCCTTGTAAATGAAATTTTAATAGGTGTTCATTAATTAAAAATTTTGGTCAGATCTGAAGAGGAAGGTCTTGATCATGTCAGATGTGACACCAATTAATCATTCTACATTTCAGATGACTTTTGAGTACCTTGACTGGCAATTCTTAGGAGGTGCTTGAACTTTTAGAAGTTCAAACATTATAGTTTGAACTTAGAAGTTAGAACATTAGGCCCGTTAGTAGTTTAATTGATCTAGGCTAGTGCTGCTAGTAGTAAACTAGCATAAATAGTTTTAACTTTGTATTATATCACGTCAAATATCAATCTAATAATATCATTCATTCAGAATATTATTGTGAACCTCCTTTATTTTCCTCCTTTCCCACCCAAACCATAATCCTATAATATCAGCATGGTATCAAAACCATTGGGGTCATCAGTACAGAACGGATGGGAATGGCAGCTTCGATGGAGGAGATTCTTTATGGAGGGTGAAATTGAAATGGCGGTCAAATTCATGGAGGAAATCCAGAGGTTGGTGGTGCATTTGCAGCAACCAGATTTGTGGGTTTGGTTGGGAGCACCAAGCGGGGGATACTCAGTGGAGAGCGCTTACAGTTTTCTCACCAAGGCAGACACAAGCCAATTACATGACGAGGTGTTCAAACAGTTATGGAAGTTAAAAATCCCTTCAAAAGCTTCATGCTTTGCATGGAGATTAATGAAGGACAGACTGCCCACAAAGCTGAATTTAAGAAGAAGGAATGTAGAGATCATTGATGCCTCATGTCCTTTCTGTAGAAGCCACGAGGAGGATGTGACTCACTTATTTTTTACTTGTCCTAACATATTGCCATTGTGGTGGGAATCAAGATCATGGGTAAATATTGTAGGGGTGTACTCGGCAGTCCCGAAAGAACATTTTCATCAACATTCTTTCTGCCATTTAAA
>CM023949.1:156883-169465 GCA_013407115.1 Glycine latifolia
TGGAAATAGGCTACATAGATGGCAGATTTGGTGGATTGCTCTAACCTGGAGTACTTGGCATCATAGGAATAGAATCGTCTTTCACAATGAACCTTTTAATGGTCAAAAGCTGCTGGAGGATACTATGTTCTTTTGCTGGTCTTGGCTCAAAATTTTGGAGCCAGGATTCGATATTCCTTTTCATTTTTGGTCAGGTAACATGAAGGACAGCTTTGGTTTTCAGGGGAGGGCTTAGAATGTATTTTTTTCCTTTTCGTCCCAGTCCTTAATCAGAACTAAGTTGGCTTTTCTCTTATGTGATTTAAGCCACCTAGGTTCTGCTTTTGTTCATGCTAGGTTGTATACCCTGCAGTACTACTTGTACTGTGTCTTTCTATCTAATATATATATATTATCTTTGCTGATTAAAAAAAAAAAATCAAAACCATTGTTAGTGACTTAATCCCCCCAGTGGTCTCCTGTTTTGACTTAGCTGTAGTTTCTGGTGGCCATTCCACATTTCACTGCCGTCAGGCTATTTGTCTAGAAAATTTCTGTAGATCAGGTTGGCTCACTCTTGGGGTTAAAGCAAACCACATCAGATGAAGATTACAGGGAGCAATTTGAGCCATATTATCAGTATCGCATGATCTGCGATACAATATGATTTGAGCAGCTTGCGATACAAATCAGTGAGCAAATCGTTTCGGTGCTTGAATTGCATGAACGATGAATCAGACCTGAATCGTAATCTAGAGAAGAATTGCATGATTATTGTGTAGGATCTGTTTATTCCGTTAGGCCTAAGAAGGAGTTGTGGCACCATGCCGCTCCTCCAAGGGGCCATCATGCCTTGCTGAAGCGGCACTTCTCCCCGCAAAAATCAAAGAAAACAGCGGCTGGAGTGGGCAAGCCATGGTGCACTGCTATCCGAACTTCTGTTCTGCTCAAGGCTGCACTTGCATCTAGCTGTTCAGAGAAAATAGATGATAAGAATCACAGCCCTAACTGGCCTAACCCAAACGACAAAGTATTGTATTTTTTTTTTTTTACTTTAGCAACTTTTGTCTTTTAGTTGCGAGTCATAGACCGTGTTTCGACTTTCAACTTCGGACAATCAGTTTTAACCTTTATTATTGGCGTGATATTTAAGTATTGTCTAGTATCATATGAAAAATAATAATTGATGTGATAATTGTTTTTATCTTAATTACTGCTTAATATCTTTTTATCATAAAATCTATTATAAAAATAGTAAAATCTGTTATAGTTTTTCAAATTCAAATAATTAAAATATAATAAATTTGATAGCAGAATAGTTTTTTTAAATTTTAATATTAATTATAGAAAATTTTAACAGAACTCGTGCATGTCATGATCTTAGAGTTATTTTTGTAGTTATTGATCATGTATGTGCTATAATATTACGATTCGTGATTCAGAAATTGGGCCTTCCGATTCACAATTTTAATCCCGAATCAACTACCATGATTGAGCTTGTTGCAGCTATGCAGGACCCCTGCATCATACAGAACCAGAGTATCTTTGAGGAGTCTTCTTGAACATGTTGAGGGAAGTGTTTAGGTCTAACTTAAAGTTACACCCAAGACGATAGGTTATACCCAAAGAATGGATAAGAAGAATCAATTACTAAACAAATGGGGGTTTCTTAGACAAGGTTGAGCAAATGGGAGTTGCTGATCTTCCAAAATAGTTACATGTGAAAGTGTATCTTTGTCTTGCATACAATGAGGGTGGGTGGGCTTCGTATTGAAAATCTTTAATCAGCAGATCAATGGGATTTTTGGCAGCATGGTAAGAAAATTGGAAAAGCTATTAGAAGATGAATTGCAAGAAAGAACATAAGTTTCTGTTTGAGGTTTGGTGAAAAGGATAGTATAAACAGTGAGCAGATTTCAGACTTGGAATAGGAATTTAGGGAGGGAACCAGGTCTCTCGAATACCTGGGAAAGGGAGAAATTTCCATGGTATGATTCTTGGTCTCTGGTTCTGTTTCTCAGATAGCATTTTTAGGGCTGGTCATTTCGTTCCACTATTAGGGATTGATAACTATGGTATTAGACTAATATCTATTGCAGAATATTATCGAGAGCTTCCTTTCTCCTTTTTCACCTTTTGACCTAAACTCTATAATGTCAAATGTCAATAGAAGTGTTTATATACTCTTGTTGTGTATCAAGAAATTAGATAAACACAATTTGATTAATGGAAAGTGGTTGCAAACCTCCTTAAATAACAATCAAGATCTTTTGATAAACCAGACTCGCCTAACAATTGCAGCTACAGCATTTTTGTCAAAAATGAAAAGGGTCGTGACAATTTGTATGAGATCAAAACTCCAATTTATAAACTTATTAAGATTTAAGATCTCTTAATATCTCATGCTACAAGGGTGACTCAAAATGGTGTTTTAGTTTAACTTTGATTATGTAAAACTAACATGACAATCGTTTACCCATGAAGTGTTTTTGATTAGGATTGCATGTGTAATTCTTCAGGATTAAGTAACTCATAATCAACCGGTTACCATTGACCATTGCAATTAATATAGTGTCTCTGCTGGTTGTTGGAGCTTCTAGATGGTCAAAATCTTGACAGGATATATGCTTCTCATATTTGCAGGCTCACCA
The DNA here is from genome assembly GCA_013407115.1 of Glycine latifolia. Lineage (NCBI taxonomy): Eukaryota > Viridiplantae > Streptophyta > Magnoliopsida > Fabales > Fabaceae > Glycine > Glycine latifolia. Next base: position 159,514 of record CM023949.1, read on the forward strand.
TTTTTTAGGCATGACACTAGGTTGCGTGCTCTACGCTTCCTTGACCACATGCTTGTAAGATTTTTTAATTTTAGCCTTTTAGCATTACAGAATGTATAACATGCAAATTTTAGAGTTGAAGTTCTTGATGATGTGTCCTCCTTTCCTTCAGGAAAGAGATAACATGCAGAAGTCAGAGTTCTTAAAAGCATTGTCAGATATGTGGAAAGATTTTGATTCACGTGTATTGCGGTACAAGGTATGCTCTATGCTGTTTGGCTATGAAATTTATGTGTTTTCACTTCTGCTAGTCAATTTTATGTCAGGTCTCTCTCCCAACACTCATAATTTGTATACTCGTGCTAGCATTTTTAATCCAGGATACTCTTGCTCTGTCAATTACTTTGTCTTGTGCCCTATAACTTCGATAGCCAATATGGTCTCTCAATCTTTCGTGGATTTTGAATTTATATTGCACGTGTTAAACTCTTGCCATGCTGTTTGCCCAAATATGTGATTAAATGTTATTACTTCTTTACTCTAAATTCTCTTGAATTTTGAATATGTTTTTTCACTATTGTCATGAATGTAATTTGGACAAATAAAATTCATACAGGTCCTTCCCCCACTTTGTGCAGAGCTTAGGAATGTGGTGATACAGCCAATGATTCTACCAATGGTTCTAACCATTGCAGAGTCTCAGGTACTAATATATCTTTCTTTTCCTCACTTCCATAGAATACCTAAATTAGTGCTGGTGTTGACAGCATTGTAATTCAAAATCAATCTTGCACCAAGAAATATTCTTTTTTAGGGTGAATGTTTCACAAAATCCACCATTATATTGAAAATATACATCATTTGTCATTTAATTTGATAGTACTAATTTTTTTTGCCTACTCTACAAATATATCTGAAAATTAATGGCATAATTTGCTTACTAAACCAAATGAAAATATTAACCTTGTGATTACAAACACTTCAAACGGTCCAATTCCTTAAAATTGCTTGTCTTAAGGTTCAGCATGTTAATCTCGGTTGTATTAATTGCTATAACTGCCATAGTGTAGTGGAGCAGCTCTTGGCTTGTCTTGAATGCTTATAGTGGCACACTTCGCTGTTGTGGCTGGGTCGTGACCAAGAGAAGCTCCAATAAGAAAAATGGATCAAGGCTTTGTTTGGAAGAGCTTATGTACAACTTATTTGGACTTATATCTTATGATATAAGCACTTGTGTACGTGTTTGGGGACAGCATGTGAAAATAACCTATGATATTTTCAGCTTATTTTAATAAGTTCTTCAGTATAGCTTATGAAAACAGCTTATAGCTTTTATATAAAAACAGTTTAACCCTATTTTCCCTTCAATTTTGAAAAGTGAAAACAACATATACACTAGTACTTATTCAATAAGACCTTAATTAAGTTGTTTATCCAAATGGGCAAATGGAACAGAGACAGGTTATAAGAGGCAGAGGAAGACTGAAGAAAACTGAGAGCAGCTATTAATAATGAAACTGCTATGATTTTTTTTCTTTCTTTTTCTTTTGAAAATTTGGTTTTGATAGAGCCCAATGGTGTGGTTTGATGCATATAGCTAACCCCGCCTTGTAGGGTGAGGCTTGATTGTTTCTCTCCCTCTTGTGCAAAGCTTTTATTTTTATATAAGCCTTTTTTGTTTTGGCCCTATTAGCTGTACATTTATCAGATATCTCATTGCGTGTGTCTCCTTGCTCTATTTGGATGCAAACCGTCTGTTCTCTTTGCTTTATCTTGATCTATAGTTTAGGAAATGAACGATTTGGTCTGTTATGGTGAAATGAGTTAGTATTTAGTTGCAAGTTGTAACAGTTGATCTTTTTTTTGGTTTGTGATAAGTGAGGGTAGTGAATCATCAGTAAATCAGATTAACATAAGGGCACAATGGACTGATATTTGAAGTTTTTTTTTTTTTATGAAAAAGATTTTCATTAACCCAAAATGAAAAAAATAATTTATTTTTCAGGACAAGAGTGATTTTGAGCAATCAACACTTCCAGCACTTGTCCCTGTCTTTAGTTCTGCTGCTGGTGAGACACTATTACTGCTTGTGAAGCATGCTGAGTTTATAATAAACAAGGTAGTTGAGAGTTTATATCAGTTTCTTTATTTTAATGATTGAAAATCTCTGCATCTAGTGACTATGTTTATTCCAACATTTTTTCCATTTACTATTCTCTTAGACTAGTCAAGAACATTTAGTTTCACATGTTCTTCCAATGATTGTTCGGGCCTATGATGATACTGATGCTCGTTTGCAAGAAGAGGTCCTGAAAAAATCTGTATCCCTTGCCAAACAACTAGATGCCCAGGTGAGTACTGTTTTCTAATTATTGAGTAGGGTTTGAGTTCTTTTAAACTATCACATGTTTACCATTGAATCTGTATTACATGTTAGTACTATTGTTTCAACTTATGGGGACTTTGAAACTTTATGGATTGGACAAGGAAAAGGAAAAATAGAGAATAACGGCTAACAATGTAATATGAGATTGATAGTAAGTTCAAATACAATAACTTAATGCACCTAATATGCTACTAGTACTACTTAGGTGAGTTAGGTCAAGTGCTAGTCCTACTAGTACTAGCCCAGGCCAAAGCCCAATAATAATAAAATGAATAATCCTACTATATTAATTGACACCTTATTTCTTTCTCCCTTGAGGCTTATATTATCATACAGCCCTTATATTGTTCAGCCCATAATCCTTGACACTTTTTTTTTAAACTTCAATTCAAATGTTGAGTATTAAATTAAGATATCTATTATGTTTCTTAATTTTATTTTGGGTTCTTCCTTTCAGCTCGTGAAACAAGTGGTTTTGCCCCGTGTTCATGGATTAGCACTTAAAACAACAGTTGCGGCGGTATGTTTTGTTTGAGCTTTTATCTTTATTTGCAATGCCTCAGGTTGACATCATATATGTGGTGTCCTTTTAGCATCCAAACCTAATTTAGTCAGAATAATAGATCCTTATTATTGGTAGTTAATCAAATGGTAGTTATTAGCTCTTTTCAAAGTTTCATATCACATATTTTCATATTCCACATATTTCCTCCATTTAACATGTGAACATTCCATTGGCAATACTATTGTTGTTATTATCTTATTTCAAGTTGCATTATAAACATCCGAGTGAGGTTTAAGCTTCATTCTTCAAACCCTTGCCAGTTAGTGGTGTAGCTTCTACTTCTTTGAACCCTTGCTGCTACTGTGTTTTTGAAGCTCAACTATATGATCTTGTGCACTGGATGGGTTCTGGGATGAGAGGTGATTGATTTCTGGTGCCTCTGTTTCTGTATGAATGATTTCTTAGTGTGCTATTTTTGGTGGGATTCTGTGACTACAACCTTCTTCTGTTGTTGCATTTTGGTCTCTGAGCATGCTAATCTGTTTTTGGGTATTCAAATTTTGAGCTATACTGGTCTCTGAGTGATGCTTTTATGGTTCCCCTGTTTCTGCCACTTAATCTCATTTTTTCCTCATTAATGTTGAGAGTTTTAACAATTAACTGTTTTAGAAACCTTTGTTTTGTTATAAGGGTTATCTTTGATAGGTTAGAAGCCTTTTGTTTTCTTACAAGGCTTGTCTTTTGTGGTTAGAACCTTTTGTTTTGTTGCTAAGGCTTGTACATAGTCCTTACAAACTTGTATCTAATATGCATAGAACATACTTACATGCGAGATGTGATTGTAATTTTATTATTGTTATGGCTTATTTGTGTTATTTTGTATGTGTGTGTTCTTGAATATAATTTTATATAATAGGTAGGGTTTTACCTTTCATGTTATAATATCATGTTTTTCTTTTCTACCTCTTCAATCTTAGGGAAGGACCTTTGAGTTTGACAATGTTGCACCTTATATGCAAACCTGTTGTCTGTATTTTTTTCTATTTGATTTGACAGGTTAGAGTCAATGCATTGTTGTGCCTCGGAGACATGGTTAGCCGACTTGATAAACATGCTGTCTTGGACATCTTGCAAACTATTCAGCGCTGTACTGCTGTTGACCGCTCCCCTCCAACCCTTATGTGTACCCTAGGGGTTGCAAGTTCTATTTTCAAGCAGGTATATTTCAATTGATGAACCTGACATGAATCACAGTTTTTTTATGCTATTGACTGCTATGATCTTTGGAGTTGTTGCTAAATAGTATTTGGAGTCATACCCAAGTCTTTTTTTTTTCTCGTTCAGTATGGAGTAGAATTTGTAGCTGAGCATCTTCTTCCATTGCTTATGCCCCTCCTGACTGCTCCACAATTGAATGTTCAACAGTTTGCCAAATATATGCTCTTTGTCAAGGATATGCTCCAGTAATTTTTTTTTTTTATAATTCTTAATCCCCTCTATTTTTTATTTTATTTTCTGTCTTTCTCATTGTCCTTGATCTCTAACAAACTTTTTTTTTGGAACTGTGTTCTGTACAGCAAAATAGAAGAGAAGCGAGGAGTGGCTGTGACTGATTCTGGAACGCCAGAGATAAAACTATCTCCCATGGTTAATGGCCATCAATCCGAAGCCATGCAGACAAGCAGCAGCTCTGTACCTGCTTCAACTAAAAGCAGCTCTTGGAATGATGAAGATTGGGGTCCCAAATCAAAGGGCACTGCGTCTTCTATCCAGAATTCTATTGATGTAACCAGTCAATCTATGGCAGGCAATCCTGTGGGTCAAGTAACATCTTTACAAAAGCATTTGTCCTTAGCGGCTTTATCTGCTAAGCAAACAACCAAGCCATGCCCCTCAGTGGATGTAGAATGGCCACCTCGTGCATCTTCTGGTGTTACCCTACAATTTGGTGATACTGAAAGGCAGACAATAGCCTCAGGAACTTCATCCACATCTAATCTTGAGTCTGATGATCCTTTTGCTGATTGGCCTCCATGTCCTAATGGCTCAGTATCAGGTGGATCTGGAATATCCTACAATGGTACTTTAGGAATGCCACTAAACAAAGTTGGGTTTAATTCTATGAGAAGCACTTCAAGCAATATGGGTCCCCAAACTAGCAACAGATGGCCTGTTAATTCCCAAAGTTCTGCAGAGTCCATTAGTTTGAACTCAAAGAATGCTAGTTCAACAATGGGTAGCCTGAATAGTGGTGGCCTTGGACAACAGAAATCTCTTGGGTTCGTAAAACAAAGCCAAGCTTTCCCTGCATCAAATGTTTCATATAATAATGTTCAGTCAACAGCAACAGATCTTGGATCAATATTTTCTTCCAACAAGAATGAACAAATTGCACCTAAACTTGCACCACCCCCTTCAACCACCGTGGGTAGAGGACGAGGAAGAGGGAGGGGAGCTGCTTCAACCACTGGTTCCTCTCATACCAAGTCACACGCTGAGCAGCCACCCCTTTTGGATTTGTTGGGGTAGCTTGCTTCTATTGTTGTTCATGATTTGGGGTGAGTTACTGTTGAGATTGTACATTTTATGCAACATCCTATGTTGAGTGCTTGGAGACATTTATTGTGAAGGGAGATTTCAGAAAATCTTGCCAGGCAACATGTTTTAAGGGACGGCTACTCTTTGTAAAGGTTTTGTTGTATGTTAATTAGAGTCTATAGGGATTTTGCAAAATTTGGATTAATATTTTTTATTTTTTTGTCTTCGGTTCATACTTCATTCTTAGGGCATCAGGCAAAGTGTATTAAAGGAAGTCCTGATTACTGTGACTGTGTTGAAAATAATAAAGGCTGTCATGAAGTATCTTCTGTAACAAGGATTTGAATTCCGTTATGTACGACTAGCTTAATACAGAAAATGTTTGTGGGTGAAGAAACGATCTCTACTCCTATCTTGCTCTTTAGCTCTCATCTACTGGAGAACTGAAATGCTTAAGAGACTTTGTTTTTATAACCGTTTAAGTTGACTTTCAGCTTTTGGTTGTAACTCGAGTACTCGTCATTTTATACATGTTTTCAAATACGCTGCATTTGGAAGTGAAATAGCTGCATTCAAATTTTCAAATACGATTCTGTTGATAACACTCTTAAACATAGTTCTGAATTTGGAAGTGAAATATTTTGTTTCATAGTTGGATAACATATAATCTGAAGAGACATGTACTTATTTTTATTTATCGTTACTCTCCATGTCGCATGGAGACTGAAGCAGCAAATTAGCTGGGCGAGCGTTGACCAGCCAACAATTAGTCCTAACTTCCCCAGGACAACCAGACTGCAAGTCACCCATCTTCAACATTCCTTTGACAAATGCTTTGAAAAACTCAGTTTGGCGTCTACTAAATAAACTCACAGACTCCCTTGTGTGAGGGGATGTGAAGAGTGTTTGATCAGAGTTGAGAGAGCCCCTCCTAACAACCAAATCCTTGAAATATTGGTTATCAAAGACGAGAGGCGTGGAATCAAGGTTCCCAGTGACATTACGGTCAACATCCAGTGGACATATCCTGTTGAGCTCTTGCCTATAGCTAGGATCAATGGCAGGGTCAGGCCTTCCAGTTCCAGATTGATTGTATAGCCTAAACATGATGGAGAAACAACGACCTTGGCCAATGGAGTGAGATCCTGAGAGTGCTACAAGGTCTTTCACAATAAGGTTATATTTCTGGAAGAGATCAATAAGAGAGCTTGCGTTGGCTCTTGGGCTCGGCATGATGTTGTTTGAGTCTTTTTGACTGGCACTCAAGCTGTCCAATCTTCCCAACCTCACCTCCTACTCGGGTCCACCTGTCTGCCATGCAAGTAATTATAATTACTATACCAAAAGGCTAAAGAATGGTTAGCATAATTTACCTTAAAAGCATATTTTGAACACTTTAACTGTCTTAATTATCAATTGGTTGTTAAAAATAAAAAAGGTTTAAATATGATTTTAATCCCTTATATGTGAGTGATTTTCTTTTTAGTCTTCCAAATTTAAAGTTGTTTTTTTAATCCGTAAAATTCACAAAATACTTTTTTAGTTATTCTATAAATTGTGAGCCAAATAAAAAATAAGAGATTTATAATTTGTAACCGCCAAAATTTGATTTTATATTTTCTATTTTAAAGTATGATTTTTTGACTATTTGAAATTGTCAGAATCAAGTTAATAAAAAAGATTAAAGCAATTTTTAAAGTGATTAAAAAGTTTTAAAATTTTTTCTGACTTGATCATGTCAATTTTTAATCGCCGGAAACATACTTTAAAATATAAAATGATAAACAAATTTTGGCAATGAAAAATTGTTATAAATTATGAATATCTTTTTATGTTTGGCTTGTACATTACAATAGGACTAAAAAAAATATTTTGTGAGTTTAAAGGATTAAAAAAATAACTTTAAATTTGGAGGACTAAAAAGAAAATGATTTAATTTTGAAGGACTAAAACATATTTAAGAAAAAATAATAATTAAAAGGCTTAACTCCAAATTCAGAACCCCCCCATAAAAATAACCACTTAACAACTTAAATATAAATTTATCAGTAAAAAATTTAATATAAACATTATGCAGTGTTCATAATTAAAAAAATTGTCAATGCATTTCTTTTTTGGTAGAAAAAGGAAAACTGTATGCATTTAATATGTTCATAATTAATCCATTAAATGATGCAGTAACACAACAATAAATGCTAGCATAAACATTTGGCCTAGCAGTAAATCACATTAAATTCTACGGGGGAAAGTGGCATTTAAAATTGAATTTCGAACAAATTTTCCATCATACATGTGCAGTGGACCTGGTTGACTGATTATTTGTTTACTTAATCCTTGTGCAATTACACAAAATGACATATGAAAAGAAACCGAAGAATACTACTCCTACCACATGGTAGTGTAGATCCTTTCCGTTATAGTAGAGTAGTATTTGAAACAGTAAAACTTTTAATGGTGAATCTTAATTTTAAATCATACGTCTAACCATATCTCATCCATGATCTATAATATCCATAAATGTACCTAGGGGGTGAGAAAAAAATCCATTTGAATTGAATCGGATTCTAATTGAACTTAAACCAATTTGACTTTTGCTCAAACTAGTTTAAAAAATGCAGTATTTTTAAAAATCAATTCGATTAATAGAATTATTTTTACAAAATTAATTCGATTAATCGAATTAGTATTCACTTGAATATTTTTTTTTATTTTAAAAAAAATAGTTTGAAAATCAATTTTAAATTGATCCAATTCTTAAAACTATTTTAAAACGAATTTGGAAATGGATTGTTCTCGCTCGATTTCCTACACAGTCGAATCTTGCTTCTATTTTGTACAATTTTCCTTTTTTTTCTCTTTTTTAGTTATGGAAGTTTGGCGATTTAATTGGCGTTAAACGATCCCATTATGGTGGTGTTCTCGCTTCTCAAGGTTGGATTTTGAGTGGCTTTGTTGCCATTTAAGGGTGTTTGACTGTCTGGGTTTATACTTGTTAACTGGATGTGTTAGGATCGTGGTGTTCTTGTTCGAAAAGAGTTTGATTTGGATAATTTGTGTTAGATAATGCTTGAGGTTGGTTGTTGGGTTTGATTTCGGAGGAATATGAGTTGATTAGTGTTGTGTATCAATTTATGTAAATATTATTGTAAGGCTTTTATACTGTATATAAAATTATAAGTCTATGTAATTTATTTTAATATTATAGTATTTATAAATTTGTAATGTATTAAATCTCGATTTATCACATTGTGGGATATTAATCTCTTTTACTAAACTCAATCTCATTGTATGAATGACATTTTAATCTCATTATTACCATTTTTTAAATATATTTTAATTATAAATCATTTATCACGTAACTAATTCATATAAATGTCATCTTATTTGTTAATATCAACATAAAAATATGGCATTATCTTTAATTCACAATCAACTAAGGATCAATAAATAAAGAGATTAAATTTGCATAATTTTAAAAATATAAGATCAAAATTATGAAATTAAAAATATGGAAATTAAACTTACAAATTAAGAATTAGAAAATTTACCCAAATTCTAAAATAGTCAATATATTTTCTTACTGAAAACGTGTGTTATAATATTTCTATTCATCAACCATTTTTCTTTTCAATACCTTACTTTAAGATAATTTATAGAGATATAACAGCATTTTTTCCCTCATGATTTGATGTTTACAACAACATTAATGTAAAATTGAATTAGAGGTGGTGGTGCAGTAAAAGTAAAAGTAGAAAAAGGAAAGATATGAGTAATTGAGAAGAGAATTAGGAAGAGAGGGGAGCGAGGCTTGACTGTGAGTGCAACTTCATACACCAGCAAAATTTCTTCTACACCATTTACCCTACAGTGCAATTCCGAATATACCCCTGGCAATTTAATTTAAAAGCTTTTCATTTTCCTTTCCCTCCTCCGCTCTTCCGCTTCTCCGCTTCTCCGCTGGTGATTGTTGTTGGTGGTTGCTTGTTTTGAATCCTTGCTTCTGCATTTGGTGCATGGTTAGTGTTGCTTGGTGGTGGGACGGTCTGCAGTTGGTGGCGGTGCCGGCGTGAGGTAAGTTGTTCTGATTTTGGGCCGTTAATGGAGAAGGGGCATCGTACGGATTCGATAATCCGTATAAGCCATACGGATTGGTCCGTATGGATTATACGGATCAGTCAATCCATATAAGCCATAGGGATTGACCAATCCGTATGGATTATACGGATTGACTGATCCGTATAACCCATACGGATTGACCAATCCGTATGGCTTATACGGATTGACTGATCCGTACAGGACAATTTTGTCTGAAAAAACTGTTTTTTAAATAATTAGGCACATTATTTTGCATTTGAATACCCAAATATGGATAATGATATGCTTGTGGAACCCGAAATGAGATTGTTTTGGTAGAAATGAACATGCTAGGCTAGAAATTGGTTTTGAATGATGCTTGTGGAACCCGAAATGGGATTCTTTTCATAGAAATCAACATGCTAGGTGACATTGGTTTTGAATCATGCTTGTGGAACCCAGAATGGGAT
>CM023949.1:184465-222868 GCA_013407115.1 Glycine latifolia
GTACCGGGAAATCATGGATCTACAAACTTTGCTGGGCTCAAAGTTCTAGTCATGGATGACAATGGGTTGGTCGCATATGCTTTATTTTTATACCTTCAGTTCTGATATATGTTTCTAGATCATTTACTTACTAAGTAAAACATTCGAATTTTTGGATATCATATAAAAGCAAACTTAGGTTGATTACTTGTACTGCAGGGTTAGCAGGACAGTAACAAAGGGACTTCTTATGCATTTAGGATGTGATGTAACCACTGCAAGCTCAAGTGAAGAATGTCTGCGTGTTGTTTCTCTGGAACATGAAGTGGTCTTCATGGATGTTTGTGCAGGGTTAGATGGTTATGAACTTGCAATCCGTATACATGAGAAGTTTACGAAATATCAAGATAGACCACTAGTAGTTGCTCTTACTGGAAACACCAAAAAGGTAACAAAAGAGAACTGCATGAGGGTTGGTATGGATGGCCTTATATTGAAACCTGTTTCTGTTGACAAAATGAGGGGTGTTTTATCAGAACTATTGGAGCGCCGAGTTTTGTTCGAAACTGTTTAACCTGTTAGATTGTTGTATATAGCTAAATTAAATTTGGAGAAACACAAACTTATGAAGCAATGAGGCAATTGACATTAATTGTCATCCTTTTTGCTGTTATGAGATCCCGGCAAAAGGAACAACGATTGAGTCTACGTTGTTAAATCATTTTTTATGAACAGAAGTTTGTATATGTTGTATATTCTGCATTTTTATAGCAGGGTTTCAATGTTTTTCAATGGCGGTAAAAGTGCATTTATACTGTCCTAGATTGTTTTGATTAATTAATTTAAGTTTAATTACTTGTTTGATTATGCCTGTACACTCTTAAGGTTTTATTCTCTATACCTAAAAGATATTTGTTTTAGTCCCTATTAAAGTACTTTTTAATCTTTAGAAACCTAACTTTGTCTTGTATAAAAAGCATTTTAACAACCTTTGACTAATTACATGCATAGTAATAAAACTATAGTAATATACATTAATGATGAGAGATTAAAAGAATTAAAACTAATAAAAATATTTTTAAAAAATAATAGAAGTATCTTTCTTTAATATTAAGACTTAAGAGTAATTTTAAAAAAATATTTAAATTTAAGATAAATTTAATATTACTTAATAAATTAAATTGTTATAAAGCAAGAGAGTTTAATTTAGTTGATTGAATAAAGTGTAAGAGTTATTATAAATTTTTTGGTACTGGTCTTTGTTTTGAAGAAAAATAACTTGTGAGATGCACATGAGGAAGAGGATCAGGCCATGTGTATGGTGGTTCACAATGGTCCACAACAAGCGAATTTGGTGGAAGAACCTGCATAGACTACAACGATAAAGTCAAATTGCATGAGAGAATAATGAATGAGTGATTTTATCCATACATGATAGGAATTCTGATATTTGTAGTTGTATTTGACGGAAAAAGCCATTGAGTCCCATAGGTTCCACGTGTAAGGTGTCATGGTCGTGTGACCCAATTACTTAACTCATTTACTAATGAATTCTAGTGCTGGTTTTACCTTTAAAGTTTGATACTCTTTAGGGCACTTGTTTTTAGCAGGGGTAAATAGGAAAAGTCTACATGACCTTCATAACATAACTAATTTTTTTAATCTTGATACATTAGTTAATTTAATTTTATAAAAGAACTAGATGGAATATCTTTTGCTTACCTTGTTGAAATTTCTAATTTTTCATAAATGCAAATAGCTCACTTAGAGCAATTCCAATGCATAGTTATCATAATTTTGTAGGACTTATTATGCCACATAAATTTAAACACTTTACATAAAAAATTACTCTATGGCTAAGATTTTAAAAGTGAATATTTAACATAATTTCGTGGTTCTACAATTGACCCCACATATTAATACCTTTTATATTGTTTTATTTCAACTCAAAATATTATTTTATTCGTATTATAATTTAAATTAAAATAATAAATGTAAAAACATAATTTTATTACTGTGCTTGTTCCTAACTACGTAAACTTACATAAATTGATAATCTTGGCCTATATTGATTGCTGGATCATCACTATTTTTCCGTTTATGCTTTATTAGCCAACTTACGTGAAGTTACATATACCAATGATCTTGGGATATCCAGATTGTACTAATTTTTCTTCCGATTTTAGAACTTCCTTATCTGCTCTGCAAATGTGATTTTTTTTTTATTTATAATTTTTTTAGTGAAAAATCTACTATAATTGAAATTGAAATGAGATTGTTGAACACTCCTTGTCTGTTGTCAAACTTGTCATCACTCAAGGCAAGACAATAGTACAATTTGGATTGCTATTTTAGCACAATATGTGGAATAACTCACCGTAAACAAGAAAATGTGTACCGTATACCGTAGCATCGAGCCTCATCGTTCAAAACAAATTCTTGTCAACCATTAGCAATTAGCTAGTGGTTCGTTCAGAATCTCTGTACAGTCTGAGCAGCAAAAAAGTGAATAATTCTTGCAAAAGACAAGGTATTAAACAACCCTTAAAAAATTTACAGTACCTGAGGCCAAGAATTGGATGTATATGGATTATCATTTACCAATAATCATTGCAAGAGCATTTCCCATCCTTGATATGATGAAACGGGTTTGCATCTCTCACCACAATCTCTCTTCCAGTGACTATTGATATATAATTTATGCCGTATGGCAGTCCCCACAAACCCGAAGATTCTTAAATACTCTAATAGGTTTTGGTTTCGGGGGTACTAATAAGAGCAAATGCCACTGCAATTTTTTCACTGTGCTGGAACAGATACTGTTCCTTCTGTTCATCCTCCACATCATGAAGAACAAAATCTGTATTTGGGACATAACCCAAGTTCTTTATTTTTAAAGCCAATTCATCAAGTTCATCATATATCTTTCGACAATAATATATAGGTTGCTGGTTCATGAGGTTCTCTCTCAAGAATCTTTTTTGCAGCATGCTCCCCAAGCTTGGTGTTACGATGAACCCGATAAGAACCAAGAAATGTACGCCACACCAATGCATCAGCATCAGCATCAAAGGCATCGAGTTAATAAATTCAATGGCTTCTAAAAGCAATCCAGATCGACCAAGCAAATCAACCATACATGCATAATGTTCCATCCTTGGAATGATACCATGGTTACAATGCATGTAATTGAAGTGTTTCAATGCTTCATCAATCAAACCAACGTGACTGCAGGCTGATAAAACCGCAATATAAGTTACCTCATTAGGCTTTACACCTATTTCAAGCATTTCATAGAACAATTCTAAAGCTTTTGTAGCAATTCTAAAGATACAAACTTCAAATCCTTTGACGACGGAAAGACACAGGCTTAACGTCGCCCTTTCCCATGCTAATCAATATTTGCTTCTCTTCGACCTCACCGGATGACTTATTGAACCAACATCCCTGTCCTTTTTTCTTCCCATTAAACAACTTGATTTAGTTAAAAGAAAAACTCTATCTAACTTTTACTTATAACTAAAAGATTATTAAGATTGTCTTAGCTCCCCTGCAATTTATAAAAACATCCCAATGGAATAATAAATTATAAAAATGAATAATTATTTTTCTTTCAAGGATTTTTCTAATTTCTTTGAAAATTAGAAGTGAAAGAAAAAACCCATGATTTTTTAGTATCTTCAACTTATGGTGGGTAACAAATAAGAGCATTTAATCATTTTTAATACTTTTTTCTTTTGTATATTTAAAATTCTCATTTGAAAACTTTTATACATTTTAACTTCATTTGAAAGTTGAATCATTTTCACTTTTAGAAATTATCTTAATATATATTGTGTCCCGTGTTATTTTCATTGTTTAAAAAATGTTTTAATTTAAAAATTAAATTAAATTAAAAGTAAAATAAAATATATTAGGTGTTTCACTTGTCCTTAACCATGTCCATAGTCTCAATCAATATCTACATGACATTTAAATTTTTTAATTTATGGAAAATAATAATACTTAATTATATGTTATATAGAGATTATTGGGAGTGTTTGTGACTTGATTTGATTTTTCATCAAAAAGTCACCACAATCAAACATAAAAAAAATATGTGATTTAGTTTGATTGGATTTTTATTTAAAATAAAATTCAAACCAAACAAAATCAATATTTTGCAATTTAATTCAGTTTAATTTTATGATTTTTATTAAAATATTATTTAATTAAAATTTATATAACTTTATTTTTGTCTTTAAATTTAATTTCATTAAAAAATGTTAATAATAATCTACAAACATATTAATATGTTAAACCTTCTACAGTAAAAATCTATCAAATATTTATTTATTTTAAACTAAACATATATTAAAAAAATTGTTTGAAAAAAGAAAATGGTATACCATATATAAGTTTCATATATATAACACTACAACACTTAAAAACTCAAGTGGTTTACACAAAAAATGCATAACACTAAAAGTCTATTTGGGGTGGTTGTGAATTTTTCTTTTATGGTTTCAAATGTAATTTTTAAAACAAAACATGTTTGATAAAAGTGAAGCTGAAATGACTTTTAAATCATTTTTTAAACATTTTTATACTCATTTTCAAAATCAAGAAGAAAGTTATCTAAATTTGATTTTTAGTTTAAAAAAACATACATTTATCACATTTATCAATGACACTTTTTGTAATATTGTTGTCACTACCACCATCGCCACTAGCACTGTCACCACCACCAATATAACCTTTTACTGCTATCACCATCACCATCACTACCAACACTAGTATCACCTCTGTCATTGACACCACCATTATCATAGTTATCACCGTCATAATTGGTTGCCACCACCACAAGCACCACTATCACTATTGACATCACTACTACCACCAATGTTGTTGCAACCACCATCACTTAGTGCCACTACCAACACCACCGTAATTGTTACTATTGTCGCCACTAACATCATTACCACCACTATCATATCAATGTCACTACTACCTCATTATCACCACCACCACTACCAACAATACCATCTCTGTCATCACCACCACCAACATTATCACAACCACCACTAATACCACCTATCACCGCTACCACCACCACCACCACCGCCACTAATATCTCCATCATTATCGTTGTTGTTGACACCATCATCATTGTCGTCACTATATTCTTGAACTAATTTTAAATCAATATAAAATTTTAAAATGAGTTTATTTGATACTAATCATATTTTAAAACTGGTTTAATTTTTTTTGAAACTAAAACTAAAATCTAATTGCTATTTTTAAAAATTTCGAAACTCAAAAATAAAAACATATATGCCAAACAGATTCTAAAGTAATATAAGTGTTAGTATAAGTGTTACAATTTGATTCAATTTCAAAAACAATAACCGCAAACCGAACCAAACAAATTAATTTGAGAAAAAAATCATCCAAACAAATACAAAAAGAATCGATTTGGTTCGGCCTTCGGATTTTTTGAGCGGTTTTTTATTTTTATTTTTGATGGGTTTGAATTTGAAAACCCTAGGGATTATATGTTTATTCCTTTATAAAAAAAAAAGAATAACAAAGTCAAATCTTCAAATTCACCATTTTAAATAACCAGCATCCAAAAAGAGAGGAAAAAAAAAACTCTAATTAACTATATAAATAAACAATGAAAAATCATAATATCATAAACAATGACAACAACAGATGCATCCCTAATGTAGCTTGGAAAGATTGAATAGAATTTTAAATCTTTCCTGTCCAGCAGTATCCCTCTCACAACATATATGTTTTGTGAAGTTCACTAACCACTTCCGCAATTTTGAAATGCATAACGAGCAACAACAGCAAAGAAAAACATCCACTTCACAAGGAAAACCGGGGGGGATAATACAGCACAAACAGTCAAGAAGTGAAGCACTAGCAGAGTGATCAAGTTTCTAGGTTCCTGCTCCCAATTGTAGTTGGATCAGACTGGTTGTGGAGGCCATCTTCCAACTTCTAACTAAGATCTTTATCTATACAAAAATACACATCAGATATTAAGATGGGAACCCATATCAGGAGTAACATACAAATCCAATCATTATAAGGAACATAAAAGTAACAAGGAATTTACAAGAAACATAATTCAATTAATATGCCGCATTGTTCGAAACAACCCAAAACCATGGTCATTATATAGTGCCTTTCGTTTTCTTGAGCAGAATAAGTTAAAGGAAGCATGATTCAGTAATCTTTATTTTATAGGAATTAGGAAACTTGGCAGAATAAGAGATAAAATAACTGAGCACATCATGTTTTCTAACCAGAATATTCTCTAATATACATCAATATATCATGCACTCACTACAATCCAAAAATAAGTCATGCCAGTTTCACTAAATTTTGACATCAAAATTATCCATAATAATTTAACATAAATCTTCCCTCAAGTCACATAAACCGAGACCCCATTTCCTTAGATAAAGTATCTCATTTTCATATAAAATTTATAGGCAGTCATCCTTAATTCATTAAATGCATCCATGTCAATGTAATATACGTGGATTCAATCCATCAATCCTAGTTGTGCATCGACGCATACATATATTCCCCTCTCAGGTGGGTGTAAACCGACAAGAGTAAACCATTAGAGTCTTGTTGAGTCAGTTGGATCTATAATCATGTCATGTTCTCACTAAGGAACTGTACACGACTAGGTTCTGTCATCTTCAAGATAAAATCCACCTGTTCAAACAATTTTATCCACCGAGTTAGCAGGGGGAATGTTAAACATACTCGTGTAGCAGGGTAAGCTAGTTACCAGTTCAGCTAGAGAAGCTGCTACCTTCTGTTGAAACCCTTTGTAGCTGTTGTTCAAAGTTAGCTAGTTGTAATAGCTTCTTTAGAGTTAGTTAGCTGTCCTAGATGCAAGAACTCATTGAGTATTTTACCAGATATGAATGTAAAGTTTCGCATAGATTTTCTCAGAGATTACTCTACAGTTTCTCGCAATTTCCCACACTTTTTATTTTATTGCTCACACCTAGATTCTTTCAATTTTGTAAGAAGAGCATGTGCCTCTTTAACTAGAACTAGAATCCAAAGTAAAATAGGAAACTCCTGAATTGCTGCATATCCCTTTACCACCTAATAATCTCCTACCGACGGGATTTAATCCTGTCTACAAAGAAACCTTCTGTACAATAGGATCCAAACAGTAGCGATCAATTAATTTGGAATTAAATTAAAGATTTTAAATTTGTATCTTGATGAATTAGTTTAGACTTGTATTTGATGAAATTAAATTTCCATAAAAAAAATAATTGAATAACCAATCCAATCCAAACTGATTTATATTGAATTGGATTGTATTTACATTTGAACCAAACCAATAAGATAATATTATAAAAATTGATTAAATTAGATATGTAGGAATTTTTTCTCAAAACCAATCCACAAACACCCTTGTCTACAATTTCTCATTCTCACTCCAGTGCCTTCTCCACTATGACACTTTCCCCTTGCCTACCCATCAATGTTTTCGATAACAATAGCTTAGTTGATGAAAATGATCTATTGTCCTGTTTCTACGCAATCCAAGAAGCACATGTATTATTTCCTCATTTTCCATTTTTTATGTACAGATACAGTTAGCAGATTTATTTGGTTATCCTCTCAATTCTTGTAATTGATCCAAATTTGTTGTCCACAATTCCTAGGTTAGCATAAATTCCATAACCTGTAAATATTGTAATCAACCTTGTACAATTTGATAATCTGAAACAATATTCAGTTTCTCGTAATTAAAGTTGGTACTAGAACTCCTGACCTAGAATCCATGCTTCTCGTAATTCAAGTTAGCAGATTTTGGAGTATCTGTGCTTTGTAGATTTTATGTGACAGCAAATTCTACATGAACTGCAGAACTAGTTTCTCTCGTAACTTATCTAATTGCTTTCTTTTTCCCGAAACAAAAACTCCATACTACATGCTTCCTGCAAGTTAATTTGGGATGTAATAGCAAAAATTTATTCAATATTACATATTTATCTCATTAAAGAAAATCTATCTTGCATAGATAAGACAGAGATGTTAATATTTGACACAGGAGAAGCCGTTTGAAGATTATGTTAAGCAAAATTTGCAGCTACAAAGATAAGAATCAATGTCATTACATATACATGCTCATGCTGAACTGGTATAAGCTAACCTTTGACAATTTTCTCTTAATTGAGCAAGGGCTACAGCAACTTTAGCTCCAACAAGAGCATTATTCTTCACAAGAGCAATGTCTAGATTATTGTTAAGATTCACTTTAACACTAGATCAAATATTTAATTTGGACATGACATTTGAAATCATATTAGTTACAATAGACTAAAGTTTATATTAAAACATACTACCTCAGGTCCTTTATATAAGAAACAAATCATAGTATTTTTTTTGTCCTAATTATAAGAAACATATGACCTCTTTTAAATGTATAGATGACTAGTTTCCTTTTATACCCTTAATTTATTGTGAAATCTATCCTTTTATACCCTTAATTTATTGTGAAGTCTATTAATGAGATTTCACTCATTCCCCATGAAAGTGGATGCATTTAATGAGCTATTAACAATATAACTGATTGGTACTTGGATTATGAGTAGTGTCAATATCTAACTACCACTTAAACCAATTAATCTTAAGGGCATTTTTGAAATAAAATTTGAATTTACGCCAGTATGAAATAAAAACAACTAATTTAACCACTTTCCTTGTTCTTGATGATTTAGTCCTATTTTTCTTATATATAGAGGACCAAAGGTAGTACTTTGTTAATTATTGTTTTTATGACAATGTATTGTTGGAAAACTTTAAAAGTGGATACTTGCAGCAAGTGAAGCACCTCCAGTCAGTTCATTTACTCTAGCAAGCAAGAAAGGAGTCTCAGCATTTCCTGTTATATTCTTTTCCCTGCAAGTGGATGATGAAAACAATAGAAAACCATTTAATGTACAACTTACATATTATGCCATAATGGATAGAGAAAGAGAGAGAACAAAAACATTTACCTAGCTTCTTTAATGGCTTTCTGAATGGCAGATTCAATTATGTGTCCAGAAGTTGAGTGTTCTTGAGGAATAGGAACTGCTATCAAAATTCCAGTTCCAAGCTTGAGTTTGATGCTTGCTTCTGCTAGAGTAATAAAAATTAAAAGACATCACATAGATAAAATATAAATTTACAAAAAAAAAAAAAAAAAGATTGTTTTCCTTGCCTATTAAGCAAGCACAGTCTTCAGGGGTATCTACCCGACATGAGACCTGGAAATTTTTCAATGAATAAATGATCAAATAAGATGTTGTCAATTAAACTCATTTCTTGGTACATTATTCTATTTAAATGCTAAAATGCTATCATAATAATGATGGTCAAAACATGGTTGTGAAATTATCAATCAAGAATCAGAAGGCCTATTTTCAAAATCATAAATTGAAATGTATTGTGAATGGTTATGTTAGATTTAATATTATTCTCTTATTTATGATTAGATACAATTAGTAATTTAGTCTTTATTACTCATTATGAGATTGATACTATGTAATTAATATTGATCCTATTTGCTCATGTTAAATAAAAGGCTTAGTGTGGTCATCCAAGACACAACATTACAGTTAAACATTGATATATATATTCATGACCAATTATTAAAAGGGAAGCATTGGCATAAAGTTAGAGGCCAAATACAAGGGAAAAAGGGAGGAAATGAGAGGTAGGCAATCAAATTAGGTATTTTTGTATGACTCTTGCCATAAGGAAGAGATGGTTTTCTTCTCTGATTTCTTTATTACTAGCTCTCTATCTACTACATTTTCGGGGTGTTCGAAAAAGCCAAACTGCTTTAATAAAGTAGTTTGGTTCTGTTCTTTGAAAAACTAAACCGGAAATGAGAGGTAGATGATCAATTGGGTAGTTTTGGATGGCCTGGAAGAGATTTTTTCTCCTCTGATTTCTTTATTCCTAGCGATCTATCTACTACATTTTAGGGGTTGCAAAAAAACTGAACTGCTCAAAAACCAAACCAAACCATAATAAGTAAAAACTGAACTGTTTGCATAAAGTAGTTAGGTTTGGTTCTTTGAAAAAACTGAACCTTAAAAAAAAAAAAAAACATGCCCAGCCCTACAATAGTCTTCGTTTTAAAAAAAAACTCAGGGGTTGCCAAGTCCACCCCTGACCCTACTACATTTTCCCTTTCTAACTAGAGCATTTTTCTTGGAATTTTTCCTATGAATTCCATAGTAAATTCCAGCAGCAAAAGAGGAGAGAAAAACGCTAGCAACACATTTTTTTGCACACTATTTTGTGCACATTCTCTTTTATTGGTTAAAATTTATTGATAATCACAATTTTGTGGGTCCCACATGTTATTTAATGACTTTCATGATTTTGTAATTTTCAAGAAAATTTAATAAATAGTAGAGAGTGTGTTAGATAGTATGTTAGAAGGAGTGTGCTAGAGTATGTTGCCAACACTCCTCAAGAGGAGAACCTCATGTGCCTTGTTCTCTTTGCAATTGCAATGACCCCATTATTGAATTAAGCGATCATAACATAAGCTCTCATGGTAAGTTCTTACTAAGGTTGCTTTTGGCTTGATTTTTTTTAAGCTTTTTCTCATAAATAAATAAGTTGGACCACACAATTTTAAGGAAGATCTACAAATAAGTGGCTTTTATGTGATGAAGAAAAAACAAAAACTTAGAACTTCTAAAGGAGGCTTGATTACACAATTGGTCTCTTAACCATAATTAAAACTTTAATTGGGTCCCTTAATTATTAAAAAGTTCAACCAGGTCTTCCAATTGTTTAAAAACACCTCAATTGAGTCTCTCAATTATTAAAAGTTCAATCACGTCATCCAATTATTTGAAAACACTACAATAGTACCTTTTTCCGTCAAGTCCGTTAGTTTGGTTGACGAAAATAGATATTTTTACATTGATTTCCAATACAATCAACATAAAACAATAAAGTTTTGCATCAGTTGTCAATGCATCGATATAAAAAACAGAGTCCTTGTTAAGATCTATCGCCAATGTAAATAGACATTTTTACATTTGTTGCCAATACAATCGATGTAAAAATGTTTATTTATACAACTTTTGTCGATCAAACAAACAAAGTTGACGGAAATGGTACAATTTAGGGTTTTTAAACTATTGAAGACTTGATTGAACTTTTTAATAATTGAGAGACCCAAAAGAAGTGTTTCAAACAATTGGAGGACTTGATTGAACTTTTTAATAACTGAGAGATCCAATTGAACTTTTAATTATAATTAATAGACCAATCATATAATTAAGCCTCTAAAGAAGCCAATTGGAAGAGCTTCTATTTCTCTATTCGAAAACATGGCTTCTCCTCCATCTATACTCTATAGTCTCTCCTCCAAACACATGCGCTTTAAATCAAACAACAAGTTCGCAGTAGGCAACATCATTTGTGACACATGATGGTCGCTAGTCTCTGTAATGTTCTAGTCACAATACAGTCTTAGGCGGAAGAGAACCATGAGAAGCTCGTCACCATGCTCGAACAATGTCTCACACTGTGCAAAAATGAGAATTCTGGAAACAGCATTTGTACGTTGACCCAACCGATGAGTTCCGACTAGGGATGGCAAAATGGACCCAAGCCCTATGGGCACCCGCAAAAATATCCGCAAGAAGGGAGGGTAATTACCCATTTATTGGGGATGGGGGCAAGTATTTGTCCGCAAATTTTTGCGGGGATGGGTACGGGTACTAGTACTATAGTACCCACCTCGCGCCATCATGCACATCCCATATATATTATATATTAATGTAATTAAAATATGTTAATTAAGTAAATAATTTATATTATAAACATACTAGGCATGATGGTTAAAGGCAGTTCATCCATGGTGGCTAAAGGCAGCTCAGTGATAGGGGTTAATCTCATTGGTCATCTTCAACGGCATCAGCAAGCGACAATTTTGGACTAGGCATGATGGGTCTTGGTTCACACAAGAAACTATCATGGAATTGTGCTGGATCTACCATGGTGCTGGTTGATAGAAGCTTGAGTTGAGAAATGGTTATGGAGGTTTACGTCAAAAAAAATATATAATTTACCAAATAGTGCATTTTAATTTCCTACGCTATTATTTTAACTTCTTCAAACTTCAAAGTAGCTTTTAAGATGAACAAAACCAGGCTCAATCATACCTAAATAAGCACGTAATTAAGCTATTTACTGAAGTGCAACCACACCAAGTATTCAACATGCTTAAGAAAACTGAAAGCCTTATGAGAAACCAATTTAATATACCTTGCAGCCACTTGATTCTGTGAAAAATGCAGGAAACTCATTAGTCTTGTAAGCAGCTACACAAACTCCTAGTGTTTCCTATTCAAGATAAAAACAAATAATAAAAGCTATAATTGATGACTGCTTCAGTGATATTGACACAAAAGTAAATGGGTACCAGATATTCAAGTGTCCTGGGAATATCTAATATTGATTTTACACCAGCACATACAACTGTTACTGGTGTTCTTCCTAGCTCAGTGAGATCAGAAGATATGTCCATAGCTGCCAAAGAATATGAAAACTAATATGCTCAATAGACATGTCAGACTTATTTGCATAAAACCCAATAATATAAAAAAAATGAAAATTCATTCTTATGTTTGTAGATGGCAGCATGAAATTATATTTTCCAGGACATGACTAAAATGTTCCATAAAAAGAGCAGTGTTGAAAGTTGTATTACACAAGAATTCCAACTAAATGTGGAACCCATTTGTATTTTATACAGCCAAGGAGAAATTATGACCTTGAATTACCAGACTAAATGTTCCATAAGGCTATTTATTTGCATGATGTATTGCAACAAGTATTTTTGGTCCTAAAGAAATTTTACAAGGTTTTTTTCTGTGACAGGCCAAACTTTGTCCGGTGCAATAGATTTCCTTTTTCATTGTTTAAGGATGCTGACAATAATTCACAAAACATGCACTGGTTGATTCATTTGGTCTGAAATGTGTCATCTTACAAGCTTTGTCAGCATCCTTTATGAAAACCAATTCTTTCTAGCAGTAAGATTTAGGAGGTTAACATACTCTGTTCCGAATGTCTGTGCACTCCCCCAATGCCCCCGGTAACAAAAACAGGAATATGAACCTGCAGAAAATTTTAAAAAGCATAGGCAGTGAAACCAAAATGCACGATACAAACAGTGAGGATGATAAAGAGACAGTATATCAGAATGATACCATTGAAGCAAAAAACATTGTTGCAGAAACAGTAGTTGCACCATTTCCACCACAAGCTACCTAAAAATTACATATGTTAGTATGAAAACTGTAGTGAAACACTAAAAAACCATAAAGGTGCACACTAGTTGTGGGCATGAGAAAGGTAATAATTTTTTTTATCAATATGCCATTACTATAGAAAGTTCACTTCTAAAAGTTTTATAACATTAAAAAACCCTAAAAGGATGAATATAATGGCAGTAACAAATTTGAAACCCTGTCAAGCAAAATTTAGCCCATTTAAAGTACAAAATATTATGGTAACAAAACTAAGTCTCAGACTATTAGTCAACCTAGGATTCAAGAAACCAATCTAAAATGGTTAAAAGAATCTAAGATATTAGTTGAACAATATCAACATCAGCACCAACAACACCTTTAACCCAAGTTAATTGGGGTCAGTGGTAGATGAATCCAATGATAAATACGAAGTTAAAAAAAGAAAAAAAAAGGCTAAGAGAAAGGAGAAATAAGACAAAAGAAAAGAAAAATAAGATATTAGTTGAACAATATATCAGCCAAAAAAAATAAAGTAATCTGCAAATTGGGAAGAACCAGCAAGATGATAACAAAGTCTTCCATCACTATTAGCAGTAAAATTTGCACCATTGAAGTCATGTTTGAGTGAGTATAAGTAAATGAACCTTATCATAGACATAAAGCTAGATGATCTTTTCATCCATTTACTCTTTCTTTCAACTATTAGTTATTTGTTCAACTTTACTTTAGCAATAAATTTTATGTCCCTCATGATAGTTACATATTCTGAAAATCTTTGTTAACTTTTTTTTAATAAAAATAAATGGTGGGATACGGGCAACTCATAATTCCAAGGAATTCTTTCTATACATAGTAGTTGCTTAAAATTCTTGGACTACACAATATTTTGGCTATAATAGGTTTTCTACTTTTCTTTCTGTAAGGTTGCTAAGAACATCCATATATAGACATATACACTACATAAATATGGTGAGCATACTGATACAAAAACACTCACAACATGTGCGATGTCCCTTCGAGCTGTCTTCTGAGCTCTGGTTCCCAAAATAGCAAGCCTTTCAAGTTCTTCTATACTTAGGCCTATTCACATAAAACAAGCAAGAAAAGAGAAAATTTGTCCATTTTAAACAAAAAAATACAATAAAAAAATATTATCATTGCAGAAATAAAGTCAAAATGGGATGACAAACTCTTCATCTGATATTTTCAACTTTGTGAACAAATGACTCACATAAAGCAAGTGATCTGGTATAAGAATACAGTGCTTGCAGTTCACAATTTGTGGATTTCCTAAATCTCATTCAGGTTGTTTTGTGAATCAATATTGTCTGCTATTTTTACTCTTCTCTTCATTCCAAGCACCCATTTCAAACCAAACTTGATTTACAAGACAACATGAAAAAGGAAATCCACAAGTAGTTAAGTGCAAGCTCTCCAACATTCTTCTCATACCTGATCAATTGTGCTTGCAAGTGGAATGATAAAATGTGAAATAATAATTGAATGCATGGAGTTGGGAAAGATGACAATAAAGACCTACACAAGGCGTGCCATCTAAAATTGCAATGGTTGCAGGAACTGCACCGTTCTCTCTTACAATACGTTCCACCTCTTTTGCAGTTTCCAAATTTTGGGGATATGGCATCCCTACAAACAACAGTGAGTATAGTCTAAATACTAAGTTGTGGGTATTGGAGTTGAAAGAGGAAATAGAGAGAACCATGCGAAATAATGGTAGATTCAAGAGCAACAACTGCACGACCCAGTGATAATGCTTCAGAAACCTCTGAAGCTACCTTCACCTTGATTGACCCGACTTGCGCAGCCTATATCAAAACCCATTTTACACTTTGCTTATGAATAATAATGTTTCGCTACAATAATATAACTTGGCATAGCTGCAAATACTAACGATGATTGTGCGAGAAATTCATACTCAATACCTTGTTCACTGTTTCAGTCAAATCCAAGTGTCGCCGAAGATTGGCTAGTCGCGACACCGCTGAGAATGCCATGCCGCCTGCTTACTCAAGACTCCAGAGTTTTTGCCTTTCGGATTTTGTCGGGAAAACTTACTTTTTCTTTATATATTCTCGACTATGGTCCCTCAATTTGTAACTAACTCTCATTTAAGTCCCTAGACTTAACGAAATTAAAATAAAATCCCAAATTGATGTTCTTCACTCAAATCAAATTAGTCCCAAACATGAAGTCGGTTTGCCTCCTTAATGTGGATTCATGGGACGAAAAAAAAAAATCTTCTTCAACTTTTAGAGGATATTTGATATGAAAGTTTGCATGGATTTTAAGTTGAAAATTTTAAATTGGTACATTTGGTATACGAATTTGAAAAATCAATTTCAATAATCTAACATTATCATGAATTGTTTTTTTAATTGAATTTCTCACAAATCATTCTCAGGCGAAAATCTATTTTTTTTAGTTAAAAAAAAGTTTTATTATCATAAATATAATTAAAGTTTTTCATATCACTTTTAGAACATTTAATTTAGTAAACATTTAAATCTTTTAGTAAAAATATCACGTTAAGACAAACTAAACCAATTTTAATCATGTATGAGAATCATGATTCCAAGGAAGATGTCTAGGATTTATGATTCTTTTGGTACAAAAGACTTTCCTTGTATCAACACCATGCATCAACATAATAAAAAAAATTATACAAAGGCGCAATGTGTATGAATACGACAATGGTTAATTTGGATGCAAGCTTGGGTGTTAGGAGGATCCAACTTGTAATTCTCCTGCCTTCATCCTCCCTCCTTATGTAAGCCTTTGCATTTGGCGAGGAGGATCCATGGCAATGTTGTTGAACACCGTGGTTAAGAGTTTGATCTCTACTAAAATGAGCATGAGAACAATGTTTGAGGCAGGAGCACTAGGATACGAGCTTCACTGGATCAAACTCATCACCATTGTTACCATGTGAGCTTCGCTAGGCCAAACTCGTCTCTGTCGATAAACATGCTTATTGGACATCTAGCATTAATGTGGATTCGGTCAAGGAGTACTAAAAAGGTGGTTGTGCAAGGGGTGGTGATGGTTCTATAAAAAAGAGAGAAGTAGCGAATCTTCAAGGCGTGTGTAAACACTATTCTTTAGGTTTGATTCGCCACCACCAATCTATATAAAAATTGGATGCAATAAGGTGTCTTGAATTCCCTTAAAGGATACAATGGAGTCTCTTGATATGGATTCCACATCCACAACAAGCGTATCATCAATGGCAGTTTACAGAATGTTAATTTTCTTAATTCTCTTTGTGCACAAGGGAAGAAAGGAAATGATATGGATACAAAGAATTTGACAATTTCTTTGTTTATGTTGGGTTGTAATTTGTTTCAGTATAAACATTGCCTAGCTCATTTAACATACTTCAATGAACACAAAAGTGAAAATTATTTTTCTAGTTAGCATTAAAAAATTGAAGGATCGGGATATAACAACTTGGCCCCAAGAAATGAAATTAGTAAATGTAGTATATAATATAAAGGTTCAATTATACAAATCCCTGAAAAAGCAATCATGTCAAAAACTAGATGAGAGCTTGGATGCCTTGCTGTTGCATCTCTCTTAGTCTCCACATCAAGTAAATACCATCTTCTCCACGATCTTCTTGGTCCATTTGTTGTAATGCCCAAAAATAGAATACAGTGTGGATTGTATCCTAGCAAAGAAAAAAATAACATCAGAATAAGACAAGCAAGGTTGCATTCACTTCATTAAATGGTATTATTACACACGTCCCAGATTATGCTGTACATTAACTTGTATATTGACAACACTACAAATTTACTACTCAAATGGGGGACAACATAAAACATGAACAAAAATGAAAACTGAAGCCCCAGATAAGAGAGCAGGAAGCATTAAGACATGATAAGAGCCAAAAGGGTGTAATTAGCCATTTGCATGTCTTTCTCTTTACAGAACAAACCATTTTATATAGTGCAACTATGGAACCAAGCATTTCTATACAATATAAACATGCATACACCATTCATCTTTACGTGATCCATGCCTACCGTAATTTCTAATAGATAGGAGATGACGTGAACAACCCAACATAGAATTGAATGGGCTAAAAATTACATCAAGAATTCAAGATTTTTAAGGGAAAAGGAAGGCAAAATGTGCAAAGTAATGGAATTAGAAATGTTTATACTATTTAAGTATTAACTATTAAGGGGCACCCACACTCTCAAATGGGGCAGAAAAAACTACTTGCAATTTTACCAATTTGTTTGTTTAAAGTTTAAACACAGCATTTTCTGTTAGGCTATAAGGAGAAGGGAAAGTTAGGTAAGATGGTTAGACTATTAATGAGTTAGTTACTACAGTTAGGATATTGATTAGTTAAGGGGCTATTTAGTTAGTTAAGGGGTTTATTAGATATAAATAGGAAAAGGATAGGAGAGGGGGGATTTTATCATTTGTAGATTGAACATTAATTCTTTGTGAAAGGAGAAATCCTTTGTGAAGAAGAAACCCTTGGAGGAAAGTTTTTTCTCCTATCTTCTGTTCTTTTCTTACTAGTAAATAAAATCCTTTCTTTTCTTTCTCATTTCAATTCTTGGTTCCTAACATTTTCAAATTGTAGCAATTAAAAAATATAAACTGTTAAAAAACACAGTATTTACCTTGCCTCCTTCTGTAATTGCCCCATTCCTATCACGTACACAATAGATTTGCTGTGTTTGAAACTGAAAATTCATTCATGTAAGTTTTCATTTCTACTGCATAAGAATAAATTTTCTAAATTAGAAATGAACTTCTGGAAGTAATAATTTACATACCATTACAATAATTACTGGAGATGAGCCCATCATCTTGGTCTCTCTTATTTCCACATCAGATACATGCAGAATCTGCATAGAGTTAAATATTTAAAAGAAAAACACTAAATATCCTAATCCTAGTAGGTACAAGTGCCTCAATCATATTTTTCTGTAGAAATAATTGTGTAAGATTCACAAGAGAATGCCAGATTGGCTTAACTAAAATTGAGAGAACAAAAAAAGTACTTAAACAGAATTGCATCTTTTATGAGTAAAACTATGATCCAACCTTAGAAAATCTGCCTTTTATATTTCATTCACATATTAGAAGAGATAAAGGAGAAAACATTTGGAAATAACTATAAGTCTATAACTTGTGGAAGTTTCACACAAAATACACAAATAAATGGTAGTACAATTATAAGTGTACAACCACATGTTTTACACTTGTCTAATTGCCATTTGGAGCAGTCCTGCTTCTCTTCACTGATAGAAAATAAGTGTTCCTGATAGGAAATTAGCTTCTAAATGGGATAGGCCCTTTAAGGTATACTCTAGAAGGCCCAAACATAGTAAGGCCCGAGAGTTGTAGTGAGCACTGTGGGCTAGTGGGAGTTAGTTAGAGGAGAGAGAAGGTGAGGAATATTTCTGTTATAATTGGGATTGTGGTTTTGGCTGTGGGGTATGATGGATTTGCAATAGAAAGTGGAGCTCAGAGAACCTTTATCTGACTTGGGGGAGCATTGCTCTTATTTCATCCATGCCTTTCTCTTTTCTCACATTCTGATATTTTGTTGTTTCCATTGATAACTAAAACATATTAGTTCCATACTCCCACATTCCCACTCTATTTTTAGTAACAGCTATTAGCTAATTATATTATATCATTTGCACATGGAACCCAGGTTACCTATGTTATATTTATCAACTTTATCAGGATTGAATTTTGGTTAAAGATGTTAAGGTTATTTCCTTTTATGAATTTTTTCTTCATTTAACCGTATCAAATATACTACCAAGAACTCAAGTTGAGTTAAAATGAAAACACCTTTTTGGGGAACACTTTAACATGCTCAATATGATATGGTATTATCAACTTCATTCAAAACAAATTGTAGTTTAACAGAAAGCAATAAATAAAGATTCAAAAAATTGCAAATCTCACCTTGTTATCAAAGAAAATACCATGACTTTGGTAAGCATTATGCTCTGCTTTACAACGTTCAATCAGCTCAGGGCTACAATACTTCTTTAATGTTTCAACATCTCCCTGTATATATAATTAAAAACTTATTTATAAATCATAAATGCATCTCCCCAGCCGACTAATAGATATAGAGCAAAACTTAGACAAGGGGCTTTATTCATTGCTATCAGATTTTGTATAACAAGTGATATACAATCAATTTTTTAACTTATCATTGGTCCTGCAACCGCAATCTTCAAACCTAAGAAGTCCAAATCCTCAAACTACCATTTCATGCTAGTGCCCCACCCCCCCCCACCCCCACCATCCCCCCCGCCCTCTTCCCAAATCCAACCAGGCAGACTGCTTTCTTTCTTAAGCCATATTTGATGACAATACTTCCCTTGTCTTTTGCTAAAATAATTCTCATTAAACATAGCATTAAATCCAAAAGTTTACCAAATTGTTCATTTCATTTTCAAAATGATTATTAAAAAATGCTCTAACCTAATGATTTAGATTTTCCATCAATCTTGCAAATCAAACATTATATATTGCCCAATTTTCTATAATCTAGAACATCCAATGCCATGAGTTATCATCATCATCCAGTTTTCCCTTTCTTATTTGGAAGGGCAAAGATTAAACACTAGGCTTGGAATGAAAATATTCATTTCAATTACAACTGGTGATGATGTTGAGGATTTGTTCTAAAAGAAAGACAGGTGCTAACAGATGAACTAACAATGAGAAGTAAAACCGATTATAATTTATAAGTAATACAAGCATCACTTGTTAGAACATGATAACAAATAGCATTATACCTAAGTATTGGTTAATGGCAATAAACTTATTCCTAATTCAAAAATGGAATGACGATTCAATTGCACACAAAAGAGAACACACTATCAACATTCCTGCTTAAACTTTAAACTTGGGACTAACCTTGATGTAACCATTAAGTACTGGTTTTATTGCCTCCTGTATTTCCCCAACAAATTCTGGTAATGAAAAATAACTGGTCCATGTAATCAAAATAAAAGAAAAAAGATGTTAGCAATTAAAATAACAATAAAATGCTAAGACTAAGATAAAAACAAAAGTCATGAGAGCCTACGGATCCCGTTGACGTATTTCCTTGTAAGAAATTGCAGCATCTGTCTCTTGAAACATACTGTCATTGATACTGTAAAAGAAGTGTGGTAAATTAGCACTTGAATTTGCATCATACATTACTATTATTTAGACTATAAACCAAAAATATTACAGCATGCATAACCATTACCAGAAACCAATCATTTGGTAGTTCTAATTTTAAAGAACAAGAATGAGTGCAAAGAGAAACTTGATGACATACTCCTGTATTTTGTGAATAATGGGGCTGTCACTGGTCTCATATCTTTCCCGCAAGTCCTCTACTATCTGTCAATTCCAATAGATATATAAAACACCATGCCGTTGCCAACAAAAGGTGATTCAGAAGTTAAACATGTAACATTTTCTCCATCCACAATCATGAATTATCTATCACAGGACACTAAAATGCAAGTGAGGCAAGCTGCACAGTATAAAATATCATTATATAACAAAGTGCAGTCAAAAGAATAGCAATTTTTTAGTAGACTAAAGAACCTCAGGAGTCAGGAGTAGAACATACCTCCTGGCCCTTTGTCTTCACTGGGTCACTGTACTTAAGGAATCGCTTGGACACTGAATGGCCTCTCACCTTTATAAAAATGCAGAGATGATAATTCAATGGGAAGCTTTTCTAGACAATCCAATTAAAAAAGAACTGCAAGCCAGCAACTAAGTTACCTTCTCCCTGAACACATCAAACTTCTTACTCCACCAAGTTTGTTTAGATGGCATAACAACAAGATCTGTTCTTGTACTTGTTTCACCACTCGATGTGAAAGGAACACGCTTTCTCTTAGTTGGGGTACTACTTAACTCCTCTTTTACTATGTCATAACCTTTCCTGGTTATGTCGACTAACTTTGCATCCTTTAATTTTTGGAAGGCAGCAGAAACATTTGGAGAGGAAATAGTTGATTTAAATTTGCTAAACAATGAATCTACAGCATTACTAGACCCAGATTGCTGGTTTTGCTCTTCCTCACGTGATGTCTGATTTCCTCCATTTGTATCAGCACCATGTTTTGTTGAAGAATCAGTTGACCCTGACAAATCCTGCTTTCCAATCCCAAAAGTTCCATTCACCTAATTTAACAAGAGAAATATCAATAACCTATCAATTATCAATCACATTCACCAACAGAGTTGTAAATCATGAACAGACTAATGGCACCAAATAGAAAACTGCAAAATCATGAAAGTATTATTCATTTCCGATTACAGAGGCTCTATCCTCCTCCTTAATTCCACTCCCTAAACCTCCTTTGTAATTTCTCCTCCCTCCCCCGACAGCTAATCCCCCTTTAAATCCCTTCTTGCTCCCTGCTTTCTAACATTTCCTTCTCTCCATTCACAGCCTGCCACGTGGTTTCCCCCCTAACTAACTCTATTCCTTTCTTATTTGTCGCTACCCCCCTCCACGTTCTCACTCTCCTTCAAGACCTTTTTACCCTTCCTGTGATACACCTTCAAATATGGTTCTAATGTTAAGGGCCTATCTTTACGTGGCCCATCACAGACCTCCTCAGTTGCAGCTGAAATCTTCTCTTTAACATTGCAAGAAACCTACAAAAAGTATAATTAAATTACAGGAAGCACATCAGCTTATTCAAAATAGATATATGGATCCCAAGTTCCCATCAATAAGTTTAATAACAATTGCATTTAGCTGCACAAACAAACAAGGGAAGAATGAAAACATAAAGAGAATCCAAGGTATGCATCACTTTACCTCACAAAAAAAAAAAATACCATTAAATTTGTATCTAGATCAGTGGAAGGTCACATTAGACTTTTCTATACAATTACACATGCTCTTCAATGACTTCATACTCTAGTTATGCATTGATGTACACCTCAGAGTTGTTTATATAGCATTTTCCAATAAGACTACAGAGCATCAGAAGTTAGGTTCTTTTCCCCCCTTTTCTCATAACTAATTTCCATTACTAATCCAGAGTAGAAATCGAAGATGACCTTTGATTATACCTTCTTTGCAGCAGCTTCAGCTTCTGTCCACACTTCATCCACTTGTTTGTACAGCTTCTCAGTTTTTTGCTTTGTTCTGCATTATCCACTTAACCATCTCAGGCCCTCCATTGAAGTGTTGAGCAAGCCTTGGCATACAATAGTATGTCTCAGCCTATTAATCAGTAGCATAAAAAAAAACTTGTGATGGTCACCACATACAACACTTACCTTTCTTTTAGCTCTTCTTTTACCCCTTTAAGCTGATCTGCTTTTTCTTTCAGCTCCTTGACTGACTGTTGGAATTCTCGGTTTCTACAACCATCAAAGACAAGAAACAAATAGGGCAGACAGTAACACCCATAAAAGGAAATGAAACCTCAGAAAGAATCAACAGAACAAAATATATAAGTCCATGACATGCATAAACAGTTTGTAGCTTAAGCTTTGTTATCTCCTAATATAAAAGGTTAGAGTTCTATTCTTTCATTTTGTTTCAGGAAAGTGACTTGAATACCTAGTCCTCATAACTCAATTCAAGGGTGGGCCAGTGTATATATAACATCCCTACTGTCCCAACAAACATTAAAAGAACCTCAGTTGTTTTCAAAATATTCCCCGACTTCACCAAGATTCCAGTTGTTTTCAAAATATTGTTTTTAGTGGAGCTCAATTGTTTATCCTCTTGCTGGGAATAATTTTTCATGTAACAAGCTAAAGCATAGTAAGCTTCAGCTTGAGGGGGAGTGTTGAGAAAATAATACCACTTATGTCATTTAAAGGTCTGTTTGGATTGATGGAAGGGAATGGATTGGAGGGAAAAGATGTTCCCTCGTTTGGTTTACGAAAGGAAAAAAGAAAAGAAAAGGCATAGTAAAAGTGTTATGGTGCAATTGAATTAGAAAATAGTCTCGTTTGTCTACAAATAAGCTCACAGAATTCACTAACCAATCGCGTTAAACTCGAACATAGCTGTTATAAGTGTTATGGTGCAATTGAATTAGAAAAGGAGAGAAAGAGGAATACCTAACAGCTTCGCCTTTAATCTTCTTAGAGAACTCATTGAAGACACTGTATCTACGCCTATCTTCCCAAACCAAAGGTAACCTTCTACTCCTGCTCCAACCCTGTAAATAAATAAATATATAAACAAATATAAAAAGAGAGATAAATTTGTGGTTAAAAAGGAAATGAAATGAAAGGAACCTGGTGGTTATGGTGAGGAGGAAGAAGAAGGGATCGTTTGGACAGTAACAAACCGCGAATCAGCTTTCTCGTCACCATTAGGAATCAAACACGAGAACGTTGCCTTCTTTTATTTTTTGGTTTTGCTACTTTTAATGCGTCCGTTGCCGGTGCTTGAGGTTGAGGGAGAAGAAATGAAATGAAGACCTTGTGTTGCGTTGCGTAGCGTAGCAGCTGCAAGCAAATAAGAATAAATCATTGGACTCACAAATTGAGTTGAGAAAGGGAATCGATATTGTACTTGTCTTCCTACTCACATGCACGGTAACCAAAACTCACTCTTTGCATTGTGCACTTTGGGCTTAGGGCTCCCGTACTCCTTCAAGTCCAAGGCTTTAACTTCCTACACAGCAGATTTCTAATACACCCAACAATTTTAATAAAGGACAATAATACCCTTCATCCTTTTTAACATACACCAGCAGCTTTTCTGAAAGCTTTTTCTTCCATGCGCTTCTACTCTTATGCTTCTTCGTTGGCTCTTGGTTGTTGCTTCTTGGCTGCGTCTTGGTGCGTCTTGCATTGTTGGGTTGGTTGTGGAGGTCATGGTTAGCATTGGTGGAGGTTGCATTAGCCGCTGCCGTCGTCGGAGGTAAGTTCTACAACGTGATCACTGTAGCAGAAATCATACAGATTGTCAATCCGTATGATCCATACGGATTGCCAATCTATATGGGTGTTTTTTTTTTTGTTTTTTGTTTTAGTTTTTTGTTTTCAATATTTTAAAAGTTTTAATAATTAATGTATTTGTCCTTTTAGGTGATGTATTGATTTTGAATTAAAATAATTGTAAATTTTGTGAAAATGATTATTACGTGTAGTTAGTTTTAGGGTTTTTTAAATATAAGATATTTTTGTGAATATGATTATTATGCATATACTTTTTTAATGATGGTTATTTTTTAATTTGTTTGTTAAGATAGATAACGATAATTGGATGTATGATAATATCATATCTGAAGAAATGAATATGAGTAAAGACAACGGAGGCGAACCATTTACGTTTGACAATAACAACTCTTCAATTGATTGTTCCGATGCCTTCAATACTTCAAAGGTATTTATATGATGTGATATTTCATAAAAGCTAGTAAATTAAATATTTAACCACTGTTAAATATGTATTATCAATTTTTGTAGGTGTTTAAGTCTCGTGATGAGCTATTGGAATGGACTCGTAGTGTTGCATATGAGATTGGATTTGTAGCTGTGATAATGAGGTCTGACACAGCAACTGGAAAGAGGGGAAGAACCTAATTTCTTTTGATAGGTTGTGAAAGGAGTGGAAAGTATATAGCATTCAACAAAGATTTAGTACGGACGACTACTAGCACCAGAAAGTGTGGTTGTCCTTTTAAGTTGTGAGGGAAACCTGTCGTAGGAGGTGAGGGCTGGATGGTGAAGTTAATATGTGGGTTACATAACCATCATTTGGTCAAGTCAATGACTGGACATCCATATGCTGGTCGTTTAACCGAGGAAGAGAAGGTAATTGTTTCGGAAATGACAAAGTCAAGGGTTAAACCAAAGAATATTGTGCTGAGTTTAAAAGATCGCATTCCCGAAAGTTATACAACAATGAAACAAGTCTACAATGCAAGATATGCGTACCGTACTTCTGTGAGAGGCAACAATACTGAAATGCAACAGTTAATGAAGCTTCTTGAACGCAATACATATATCCATTGGCATAGAGTGAAGGACGAAGATGTTGTACGAGACATATTCTGGGCACATCCTGATTCAGTGAAATTGATAAATTCATGTAATTTAGTATTCCTCATTGACAGCACATACAAGACGAACAAGTATAGACTCCCTTTGCTTGACATTGTTGGTGTCACACCTACTGGGATGACATTTTCAGCTGTTTTTGCGTATTTGGAGGGTGAACGTATCAACAATCTTGTCTGGGCTGTTGAACGATTTAGAGGGTTTTTTTTAAAGAGTGATGTTTTCCCTAAAGTCATTGTCACAGACAGAGATGCAACACTGATGAATGTCATCCAACAGGTTTTCCCTGACACAACCAACTTGTTGTGTCGGTTCCACATTGACAAAAATGTCAAGGCTAAATGTAAAACGTTTGTGGGACAAAACAATGCATGGGACTATGTCATGGAAGCGTGGGGAAGTCTTGTAGATTGTGCTTCTGAAAATGAATGGGATGAGTGTCTGATGAGGTTTAAATGTGTTTGTGCACCGTGGTCAATATTTGTGAAATATTTCAAAGACACGTGGTTGATTCCCTACAAAGAAAGATTTGTGACAGCATGGAGTAATAAAGTCATGCATTTTGGCAACACCACTACAAACAGGTAAATCCTTCACAACAAATAGCCTTGGAGTATCATTTCACTGCATGGTAACGTTTTCCTAACTGGTGTTATTTGAACCTTTAACTACAGGGTTGAGTCTGCTCATTGGACCTTAAAGTGGCTACTGCAGGATAGCCTTGGAGATCTCTGTAATGTATGGGATGCGATGAACAACATGATCACATTGCAACACAGTGAGATTCAGGCTTCTTTTGAGACAAGCACACATGTTGTTGGACATATGTTTAAAACTACCTTGTACAAAAGACTCGTAGGCATGGTTTCGAGGTATGCGTTAAATGAAATTGCTGCGGAGTTTGAGCGAGTTAAGTATGTAGGTGTTGATAGTTCTCGTGGTGGATGTGTGTTCAGAAGCACGCATGGTTTGCCTTGTGCAAGTGAGTTAGCGAAGTATAGTCTTGGTAGCATACCACTGGGTGCCGTACACATGTTTTGGTGGAGGTTGCATTTCTCCGACCAAGGTGTTGATGAGTGCGAAGTCACCATAACAGAAGAGATGGAAGCAATATCGAAGCGATTTGAAAGTCTTGACATGTGTGGCAAAGTTAGTCTAAATACTAAATTGAAAGAAATTGCATATCCTGGTAAAACATCCATGTGTCCTCCTCCTAAAAAGGTGAAGACAAAAGGGGCTCAAAAGAAAAACCTGACCAAGCACCAAAGATCAACCAAGCGGGATCCATCGTACTTTGAGTACGTTGACGCGTTACATTTTCAGCATGATAGTTGCTCGCCTATACCACAGTCTGCTTCAACATCCTCAGGTCCTTTACCAATGGGTAATATTCCAATGCTGGATCAATTCCTTCCATGCATGAGAAATTACATTGTTGGTGTATGTGATGTTAAAGCCGATGGTAACTGTGGATATCGGGTTATTGTGGGTTTACTGGGCTTTGGTGAAGATGTCTGGGCTGTGATTCGCAACCATTTGCTTAAGGAACTTACCGAATGGTCTGAAGACTATATTGTGTTATTTGGTGGGTTATAGAGATTTGAGGAGTTAAAGAGGTCACTACTTGTGGACGGATTGTCAAAGGTAAAGGTTTTATGTGTTGTTTTGATAAGTTTATCATACTGTTGTGTACCATTATAATGCAGGTAACACAGGATAAATGGATAGATATTACTGACATGGGTTATGTCATTGCTTCACGTTATAACCTTGTTCTTGTTTGTGTTTCTAAGCAACAAAGTATGACGTTTTTCCCGTTTAGAAGCCAATCGCCTAGACATGCTACTGTACATCGCGTCATTTGTATTGGTCATGTATATGGAAATCATTTTGTTCAGGTATTACGAATACCATTTAATTTGTTTACAATCATTTTAAGCAACAACGTGTTGACATTGGCCGCTTTTGTCCAGATAACTTTGCAAAACAGATGTCCTATGCCACCAACTGCTTTATTATGGTCAAGACATTGTCATTCTTAAGCACAACAGTGACCAACAAGTTATATTAGTCGGATGCAAAAATATAAAAGTTTGACAAGATTACCAACAAATTATGTTGATTTGGGAAGTCAAAACTGACCCGCTTGACATTACTTTATTTTGTATTTGAATCATAAATATGACGAATGATGTAATTAAATTAAGTTAAATTCATGCATGTTTTGCTACACAAAGAAAAATAGTCTTGTAGCTCTTAAATGTTTAAACAAATGTATGTCATGTTCGCATACTGTGTACAACAAATCAAATGTCAAACTGTATCATCCTAATGTCCACGCGGTCCACTGCTTTGACGTCTAGTATGAACGTAAACTAATCTATCGTTAGTCACTCCTCGCGCTAATTTGATACACTGATCAGTAATATCGTATGCTTCAGTGCCAGCGATGACCATGTCAAGATCTATCATGCATTGCAACTTCTCCGCAATCCTTTCACACACAGCCTGCATAGAAAAAATGGGGTATTTTCAAAGATAAGGCTACATGGATACCAACTAACACCAATGTGTATATAAATTTACTTTACCACTGCATGTCGAGGCATCACGTCAGGAACATCATCAGGAGCTACCACATCTGCAACTGGTGGTGGTATAGGCACTGATTAATGCACGACACGAGAACAACTACCATCTTCCCCAGGCTGAGGAGGGCTCATGAATGGGTGAGAAATGGTAAAGAACCACTCCATGTACTGTGGATCACACTGCCCTGGGATACTGGCCGTGTCTGCAGTGACAACCAAATGGTCAGCAAAATGACTCCACCTATGGTCAACCTCCTCTATCGATGGGGGGTAGGGGCAGCTATCAAACTCAGGTATGCACTGTATGAATCCAAACTGTCTCAGCACCCTCTCTGACTGGTATCTGATAATGTAGGGCCTCAATCTGATATGCCTTGAATAAAGGGCAATGTCTTCAGCCTCACAGAAAGCACGGTGGTCGGCGTACGACATCCAAGTAACACTGTCAGTCGTCAACCTATCTAGTCGCCGCCGATAGGTTGCGACAGGTAATGCCTTCCCTGGCTTCCATCGGCATGCCCGGGGTTGCCTCTCCATGTACTCCTCGTCCGCAATCATCCTAGCAAGCCCCGAAAAATGCTCATATACCCAATACTGCATTAACAAATTAAGTTAAGACACCAAACACCAAATAAAGTACGATGGAAACATTAAACAACACACACAAGTTAGCTAAAGTGACAAAAATACCTGCAATAGAGTAATGTAACCAGCAAGATGCTTCCCGTGGTGCTGACACGCGTAGTTAAGGTTATTGTACATGTGGTACTCTTGTTG
Source organism: Glycine latifolia (assembly GCA_013407115.1). NCBI lineage: Eukaryota > Viridiplantae > Streptophyta > Magnoliopsida > Fabales > Fabaceae > Glycine > Glycine latifolia. The sequence continues at coordinate 213,180 of CM023949.1, forward strand.
GCGAATATCGTGCAACCAACCAAATGGAGAAAATATGCTTTGGCTGCGACTGTCCACTCCATCTCCTTACACTTACTAGCATACAACTCTCGTAACCATGAAAGACGAACATATGCACCATGGCATTGTTTCGTCTCTGCTTCTGCCTCTGTGGGTGTCACCTCAAGCAACTCCACCATCAACTAAACTGCCTCCTCTACATCCAATACATCATATGTCAGGAAGGCACCGATGACTGGTAGATGTAGCAATGATGACACGTCGTCCAGCGTGATTGTCATCTCTCTAATTGGCAAATGGAAACTACTAGTTTCCTTATGCCATCTCTCCACGAAAACTGATATTAGACCCTGGTCACCTGTCTCCAATGAACAATCGATGAGTGGGCTTAACCCCGTCCCGACGACCAAACCTTCAATCTCAGGCGCAGACACACCAAATTTATGCACCTTCATTCCATGTGATGCCAATTTCAACTCAGGCTGTTCCTGCACGCACATGTTACATATCAGGTACAAAGGGATTCGCAACTAGTCATAAAAGTCAAATGGAATTATGTTTGAATACAATCGTACCTCTCCCGTCCAAACCTTAGCTACGACATGATCAGCGTAAAGAGACAAGACTGACGTGTCATGCGGCCCACCAGGGAATCCGTCAACCGCAACATCCATGCTTCCCTCCACATCAACTTCAATTCTTCCCTCATCAGGGGAACCAATGTCACCAATGTCCATAATATCCTCAGCAGCGTCATCATCACCAACATGAATACGGATTCCACGTTGTCTTCTTGCGGATGTTGTCGGCCTCCTCCATGAAGGGGGTTCTTCTTGAGTGACTTCTCTGCCTTCCCTAGCCAAAGAACGGCGTAATCCTCTCATTTTAACCATAATCTGAAATTCAAACCAAATTGTTACATTACAAGTTCATATCAATTCATATTTAGGATGAAAAAATTACATAACAAGTTGCAATCATAGCCATGTGGATCAATATCAAAAACGGTTCCATAACATTTGACAATATGTTTTCAAATTACTCTTAACCATAACCTAACATTCTTAGAAAATGTTAAATAACAACTTCAAAGCAAATCCATCCTGATCAAAATCATTACAGGTTCCATAGCATATGACAGGTTTCAAATTAAAATTGCATTGCACATCACTTCATTCATTGACTTTGATATTACTCTTAACCATATCCTGAGAAGGCCTACCAAATCTTACATAACAAGTTCAAATCATTGGCATCTACAACAACATCAGTAAGCCTACCATAACATTTAACAATATGATTTTAAATTACAATTGAATTCAACTCCACTTCATTCATTCATAAACTTTGAAATTACTCTTTTACTTGCATTGAACCAATCACTTAATTCATAAACTTTATGATTGACAATTTAACTTTATCAACTACTTACTTATTGACATCCTAAATATGAAACAAATCTAGTATACCTCACTGGCAAAAAAATCACAGTTCACTTTATTCATCCAATTTTAAAAAAATCACAATAAACCTTACGGATTGCTAATCCGTATGCCCCATACGGATTGATGACCCATACGGATTTCCAACATTTTGCTTCTTACGGATTGTGAATCTGTAGCCATCAATGCCCATTCATATTTCAAATAACGTAAACGACATGGAAACCAAAAAAATTAAAGACAGAACTCACAGATTCGACAATGGCGGGCAACAGAGACAACTTCTCAAGGTATTAGCTTCCTCCTTGGTTAATGGAAATCAATGGCGTAGCGTCTGGGGAGAAGATGAACAGCACGGCTGGGCAGAGGGCGCGGAGAAGAAGAAGTTTTGAGTGCTGGGTGTATAAGAAATTATTCAAGCGTCCCTATAACTAAGCATTTTAACATGGGCATTTTCGGTATTACACTATTGAGTGTTGGGTGTATAAGCATGCTGGTGTAGAAAGTTAAAGCCCAAGTCCAATCACTCCAAGCCCCATTACTGAGTTGCTACTTTTTTTCTCTACAAGCTCATCAAATTTCGTATTATTTCTTTGTAGCATAGCTGAATGAATCATCTACAATCAAATTCCAACCATTTCACTCACACTTTTCTCATTCAATTACCATTTTTTTATATATGCTATGTCTGTTAGACTTTTATAATAATAACATTTAAAGTAACATTAATATTAATTTTTAATTAGTTGAAAATATAAATTTTCTTTACCCTGTCAATTTGTACAAAATAAACTTTTGAGTACTCATAAATTTTTCATTATTTGTGTATTTTGTCTCATAAAATATGTACGACTACCTTTTTATCTATTTTCTTTATAAAATATAAATACAAGCAAAATGCAGAGTTACAAAATTGATTTAATAATAAAGGGAAGAAGAGGGAAAGTGAGACTATGGATATGAATTTTTTCAACAACAAAAACTAACATATAATAATTAATATTTATTGATAAATAAAAAATACTAATAAAAATACAAACATTATGGTGTTTGTGTCTATATTTTTTTATTGTGTGAATAATAATAAAAATATAGCATTTGAAATTATGGCACAATGAGGTAAACCAATTAAAACCTTCAATTTAATAATATTACATAATTGAAAGGAAATAATAGGGTATGCGGTGCTCAGTCTAAACAAGGCATTGAAACATTTTGAATGTGGTGATGGGTTCATTTGTCCGCATAGCTCGAAACCTTTTATCGTCTTCGTTTGATTCGCAGTCATTGTCGAACAATATCAACCAACAATTATTTACGTCTTCGGCGTCTGTGGTCAAAAGTTACAAGTTCAGGTATGGGAGAACCCCAGTTAGGAAGCCTCGTCAGGCCAACGCCACGCATACTACAGCGGTGGAGCTTGCATTCAATTCTGTAGTCAAAATTTTCACTGTTTCATGCAGTCCCAACTACTTACTTCCTTGGCAGAACAAGTCCCAGCGGGAAACAATGGGTTCTGGTCAGTCTTTTTTTACTTCCACTTTTTCGCACTCGATTTATTGTCTGCGTCAAACAAAAAAATTGATAAAATTAGACTAAATGGCTAAACTAAGAAAATGCATATATTTTGAGGAATGGTATTTTTTCTATAAATTTGTTGAAGCGTTTATGCCCTTGGCCAAGCTGTCCTAGTTGGTTACTTTTATGCCTTTTCCTTTCTCTAAAAAATCTTTATGACGGTGATGCAGGGTTTGTAATTCTCGGTAGAAAGATTCTTACAAATGCTCATGTGGTAGCTGATCATTCTTTTGTACTTGTAAGGAAGCATGGTTGTCCCACCAAATATAGAGCTGAAGTCAAAGCTGTTGGTCATGAATGTGACTTAGCTCTATTGGTTATTGAGAACAAAGAGTTTTGGGATGGTATGAATCCCTTGGAACTTGGAGATGTCCCATTTCTACAAGAAGCTGTTGCTGTTGTGGGATATCCTCAAGGTAGCAATAGAGTATGGATTAATTTGTGTTGTATTCCTTTTTTTTTTTTTTAGATAAAAGAATTGTATATTACTAGGAATATAAAAAAAGAATCTACAACAAAAGAAATATAAGATAGCCTCATGAATAATAGTAATAAATTCAGATATAAATATAATAATAAAAGCAAGCCAAAGTGGCTGAGAAATGCACTAAATCTGTCCAATTTCTTTGGATATCAGTAATTGAATTCCCTGTAAACAACCTGAGCATAGCACCAAAAAGAAGCTATAAACACAATCCTATTTCCCATCCCATAACGCATGACAAACAGTAACTGATGCAGCTCTCTAACAGTCTAACCAGATACATGAGTTTTATGCCAACAAATCTAACGTTACTATGGTTCCTATTTCGTACAATTGTCCTAGGTTCCGAACAAAGACTTCACCTAAGAGGTGGTTTTATGCCAGTTTGTCTAGAAGAAATCCCTAATGATTAGGGAGATGCATAAACTGAAAAAAGATTCACAAGAAAACTCACCAAAAGATGAAAAGAATCAAAGTTCAAAGTCTTATGTTTTGTTTGGATCAAAGAGATGGATAGAATTGAGTGAAAGAGTTAGCAACTCTAATTCACTAGTTTTTTCATCATTTAGGTTTCTAATTTGAAATCTCAAGAAATACTTGTGGAACGAAAATAGAAAAATATTTCATTGAGAATTATTAGCCTATAGAAATGAGGTAAAGCCTCTAAGGAAGAATATCCCTCACTGAAATGCCCCCCAAATACTTTATGTGTGATAATTAATGGTCTAAAAAAAGGTTTTCCTTGAGAAATAAACTTCCAAGGACTTGGATGAGTTGCAATGATTGTGTGGTTACAGAGAAACTAAAGGGTTCTTTGCACATAATGTTTTCCAATTTTCCTCTTGTTTGCTTCAATTTTTTTCCTTTTTATTGGGGAGGGTGTTAGTGTGTGGTGGTTCTTCGAGGATTTCTTACCCTCATTTGTACTTCTTTCTCTTGAAAAACTCTCCCCTCCCAAAAATAAAAATAAAAAGCTTTCAGGCATGTAACGCTACTGCAAAGTTATATGAGGCATACATTCCATGGGAATCTGCGAACACCTGCAGGAGAGGTGAAGACACATTTGAATTAATTTAGTTGTTGGGAAGCGCTGGGAAAAAATAAATATTAGGGCTACAAGGTTGGTGATAAAAAGGTGGATATTAGCATGTTGCAATATGCCGACGATACTATTTTCTTTGGGGCTGCAACGGAGGAAAATGTCAGAACACTCAAGGCCCTTTTAAGAAGCTTTGAGTTAGTGTCGGGATTGAAGATAAATTTTGCTAAAAGCTGTTTTGGTGCGTTTGGGACGACTGAATAGTGGACGAATAATGCTGCCCGGTTCCTGAACTGTCGTAAGCTGCTGCTACCTTTTGCATACTTGGGGGTTCCTATTGGGGCAAATCCTAGACGGTGTGAGATATGGGGTTCCATTGTGGGAAAATGTGAGAAAAAACTAGCTTTTTGGAAGCGTAAATATCTCTCTTTTGGGGGCAGACTGACTCTCATTAAGTCAGTCCTGAATTTGATACCTATTTTTCTGTTTTCATTTTTCAGGGTTCCTAAGAAGGTGGTGGATAGATTGGTGGCAATACAAAGGAGATTCCTGTGGGGCGGCAACGCTGACCAGCAAAAGATTGCATGGGTCAGTTGGGATGAGGTGTGCAAACCAAAAGCAAAAGGTGGTTTGGGTGTAAGGAATCTCTCATCTTTCAACTCTGCGTTGCTTGGGAAATGGAAGTGGAACTTGTTCCACTGCCAAGGAGAACTGTGGGCTCAAGTTTTGGAATCTAAGTACGGCGGGTGGAGGAATTTAGTCGCTTCGAGCAGATCTGACCGCGTTTCTATTTGGTGGAGGGACCTAAGCAGCATTTGTCAGTCCAATGACGAAGAAGGGTGGTTCAATAAGGGTGTAAAATGGAGGGTTGGCGGTGGATCTAGGGTGCTATTTTGGGAAGATCGGTGGTCCGAAGATGGTGTGCCTTTGAGGATGAAGTTTCCCAGACTCTACCACATTTCCCAACAACAACAACATTATATTCAGCAAATGGGGTCCCACACAACAGCGGGTTGGGAGTGGAGGTTTCAATGGATAAGGTGTATTATGGAGGGAGAAGTAGAAGCAGCAAATAATTTCCTAGTTGAAATTCAGGGCTTGTCAATATGTGCACAACAACAGGACACGTGGAGGTGGTTGGGGGATCCAAATGGTAAGTTCACGGTGGGAAGTGCATACAAGATGATATATAGGGTTGTGGATACCCAGGCCAACGAGGAAGTGTTCAATGACCTTTGGAAGCTAAAAGTTCCGGGTAAAGTCCTCTGTTTTGCCTGGAGGCTCTTTAGGGATCGGCTACCAACTAAGAAGAATCTTATTAGAAGGAATGTTAGTATTGGTGATGACAGCTGTCCTCTTTGTCGCTGCTCTATCGAAGAAGCGTCACATGTGTTCTTTAGCTGTCCTAAAGTTATGCCGCTTTGGTGGGAGTCATTGGAATGGATTAATATGAAAGGGGTATCCTCGATCAAGCCTATTAACCATTTCCTCCAGCACACGTACTGCAGCTTTACTGGCCTTAGGACTCAAAGGTGGAAGATTTGGTGGTTAGCCTTAACTTGGAGCATTTGGCATCAACGTAATAGGATTGTCTTTCATAATGAAAGTTTCAATGGCTTTAAATTGCTGGAGGATGCTCTTTTTTTCTGTTGGTCCTGGCTTATTAATTTAGAGAAAGGTTTCAGTACACCGTTCTACCAATGGTCTAGCCACATCAGAGATGGTTTTTTGTATACAGGGGGGGCCTAGTGTCTGTTTTTTGTATGTCTTTGGCTTGGATGTGAGCATGTCCTTAGTCTGACCTTTGGCAAATTAATTCAGGAATGTTTCTATGTATTAGGTTGCCAAAGTTCTGTCATGCTAGCTGATGGGCCTTTTCTTAGGTTTTATCTGTACAACTTGTACTCTTCTCTGTCTATATTTATATAATATTATCTTTGCTGACCAAAAAAAAAAAAATTAATGTAGTTGTTTGTTTGCAGGTGGTGACAACATTTCAGTTACTAAAGGAGTTGTTTCCAGGGTTGAACCCACACAGTATGCTCATGGTGCATCACAGCTGATGGCAATACAGATTGATGCAGCCATAAATCCAGGGAACAGTGGTGGCCCTGCAATTATGGGCAATAAGGTTGCTGGAGTAGCATTCCAAAATCTTTCAGGTGCCGAGAATATAGGGTAAGTCTGACTCTCGTTGCCTTTATTATTCTCAAGTTGAAAGCTCTTATTAGTCTCAATATTCCAGTGGTTTTTATTTCACATATACTAGCATAATTCACGAAAAGAAACAACATACAAACTAAACCATGAAACAAACTAGCATTCATTAAAAAATTCATGTGGCTAAAATGTTCATAAATAAATTCTTGCTGATGAAAAAAATTCATATGAATATTCAGTTATTCTCATGAATGATCACACATGTACCAAATGAGTGGAAAAAAAACCATGCAAATGGATGGGGAAAAATAAGGCAGATGATCAAGAAAGAAACTAAGCAAATGGGCAGGAAATAATATTCAAATGAGTGGGAGAAAATCATTCAAATAGGTAGGAAAAATGGTCTCGAAAGAAAATTATGTAAATGGACTGAAAAATTAGGCAAACAAGTAGGTTGTAGTGTAAACCCTCAATTATAGTATATATAAACTGTAGACTATATTGTAAAATAAAGAAATACATTGCCCAAATATCACCCTTGGAATGATATTTTGGTTTAAAACTGGTTTTTTTTTATCAAACTATTTTGGTTTGGTTCATTGCCTTTTTTTTTCCCACCAGAGTTTAACAAGTCTTTAAAAACATATTAGATTGTAAAAAGTTAGAGAAGTGGGAAAAAGTGCAACAAAAGGTGAGTTAAGAAAGATCTGGCAGCACCATCAATTATAATATTGATAGATTAGTTTTCACTTTATAATTCAGTTCTGCAATCATGAGATGCAGTGTTCAATTAAAGCAGTATGATTTGTTCTTTTGTTTTTTCCTTCTTTGTAGCTATTCTTTACAGTATTGCCAAGGGTGCATGGGTGCCAATGGCAGCTGCAGAAAAATCTGCCACAGTTTTACGGTCTAGGAATCCATGAAAGTTTTATGGTCTTGGCCTTCCTCACGTCCTTTTCATAGGACTAAATCTCACCTGATTTTCCATCATCTTTTTTCTCAATCGGTGCTACTCCAATCTCTTATATATAGTCATTCTGTATCTTATCCTTTCTTGTATGGCCACACATCCATAAAGACCACATATTTTATATCAATAACAATAAACGAATTAAGAGGTTTTCTAGGAAAATTAGTTCATTATAAGGGACAGAGCTGAATAAATGATGGGCAAGTTGGGTAAGGAGAGGTGGTGGTCCTTGAAAAGGAGTAGTAACATTTGAACAGAGTAAGTTGAAAACAGAAGAAGAAAAACAGAATGATAGGATGGAAACTGCAAAAAGAAAAATGCACAATGAGGGACATGAACAGAGAAGCGAGATCATCAGCGGCACAAGACCTCTGATGGGCAGAGACGATTGAATCGGTGGCACAAGACCTCAGATGGGTGGAGGGCCATCATCGGTGGTAACAAGAGTTGCCATCACGATGGAGATCAATGGTGGAGGAGGGAAAAGAGATCGAAGATCAAAAGCTTAAGAAGAAAAATCGAAATGAAACCTTGTTGCATATCACAACCTAGCTCTATGATACCATAATGGAGTTTCATAGAATCTGATTTGTCATTGATCAGAAAATTATTAGACAGTTACAAAAAAGTAGGGGATCTCTATATATTGAGTGACTAACTGTAAACCAACCCTATCAGTTACTAACTAACTATAGTTAGTAAATGTAACTAACTGACAGCTTACACACAACAGATAAGGACACTAAGTAAAAAAGCCTTAGTGGAGTAAGTATACTCTAATAGTCAGATGTTGTAATGGCAGCACAGCAAATCCATGCCATACCACGCTGCCATGGTGAATGTCATTGACAACACTGCCAACTATCATGATCAAGTTACTAGATTAAGTGTACAACCATGCAAACTATTATGAAGCATTATATATTCTGTTTTTCTGATCAAACATAAATTTTGCATACTAGATTACTTCCTTTCATATTGGATGTTGCAGTTACATTATACCTGTACCTGTAATAGAGCATTTTATATCTGGTGTAGAAGAAAATGGAAAATATATTGGATTTTGCTCTCTGGGTTTGTCATGCCAGACTACTGAAAATGTGCACCTCAGAAACCATTTTAGCATGCTACCTGACATGACTGGGGTGCTTGTAAGCAAAATTAATCCACTTTCAGATGCATACAAGGTTTTGAAGAAAGATGATATTATACTTTCATTTGATGGTGTGCCTATAGCAAATGATGGGACAGGTGTGTTTTTTCTTAAAATATCTTAAGTGTGCCTATAGCAAATGTGATCCCCTTTCTTGTGATATTTTCTAACGCTTTCATGAATTATGTTTTCTGGTCAATGATTTTCCATTAAGTTGATTGGCATAATATGACATGTATACTGCAGTTCCTTTTCGAAATAGAGAACGGATAACATTTGATCACTTGGTGTCTATGAAGAAAACTAATGAAAAAGCATTAGTCAGAATTCTGCGGGATGGCCAAGAGCATGAGCTTAGTATCATTCTCCAACCTGTAAGTCATTATGTATTTCTTCTGTTTAATAAATGAATTATTGTCCTCAACTTGCTATAGAACAGGATTATGCATATGCTTTCACTATAGAGCAAAAACAAGTTGAAATGATTTCTGTCCTTCGTGTTTGACTCTGTAAATTTTAATTTAATGGAGTAAATGCTAAAGAGATGGCATTCTATGTCTGATATTGAGAGTATTAAAAGACTGCTCAAATTTGTTTTCATGTTTTTTTACCGCTTAAAACTTGTATAACCTTGAATTTAAGTTCCAGGCTATAGTTCTTTAGTCACTGTAATTTTACTGTTTTGTCATACTTATAATGGATTAAGATCCCCTGCATTTTTACTTTTAAACAGAAGGGGATGGCACCCTTAATTGAGTTTAAATGTTTTATAATGTATGAAGAAAGGAGAGATTTATTTGAACGGGGAGATTGTTAACTGTACAATGCTTCAGTCCCCCCCCCCCCCCCCCCCCCCCCCCCCC
>CM023949.1:222968-263724 GCA_013407115.1 Glycine latifolia
GGGGGGGGTCGCCCATATAGTAGTTCTACACGTTGTTATTCCGATCTCCATGCAGTTTAGTTTTCTGAGGGGGGGTTTATTTAATATAACATTAGTCCCCCCCCCCCCCCCCCCCCCTTTTTCAAAGTGCAGGTGGATCCATTTCCAACTAATTATAATTGTGTTACCAGTTGATTTTAAACAATAGTTTTGTTAAATATATTGCTATCGACATTTCAGATCCAACCCTTAGTTCCAGTTCATCAGTTCGATAAACTTCCAAGTTATTACATTTTTGCTGGTCTGGTATTCATTCCACTCACTCAGCCATACCTTCATGAGTATGGGGAGGACTGGTATAATACTTCACCTCGTCGTTTGTGTGAACGGGCACTGCGGGAATTGCCAAAGAAAGCAAATCAACAACTTGTTATCCTATCTCAGGTGAAAGTCTTGTTAACTCTAGTGCAGATCTTATATAGTTGATGTTTTTGCTTTTCCTACCTCTATGTGCTTGCCCAATACCAGACTTGCCACTGTTGAATGCCAAGATATTGCATAGGTTCCCCATGCATTGTGTCTTTTGGATTGCTCAGTCTTTTTTGGATTTCTTAATTTCTTCTAGGGACTAGGAGGATTATCATAAGCTCTTCTGCTTCATTCCTTAGCTTTTCAAATAATATTTCTTTTCTTAAGATTATTGTTGACATGATTAACCCCACGTGAATTTTACTTCGTTTGTTAGACTAAAGAAGGATTGCCATGTGATGCCTCTGCAGAAAGTATCTTGTTAAGTAGCAACATATTAGGTTGTGCCACTGTGAATGATATTTATATTTGTAATACACTCAAATGGATTGCACAAAACTTGCATCTCCTGATGATTAGGCTTACCATGTCAAATTAAAAAAAAATTCAACTCGAGTAGAAATAATTTGGAGAAAGGAGAGAAGACGTAAGTGGAGAAAATAATTTGAGTTCTATGGGGACCCTACTGTGATTTGTCTCATTAAAGATAACTATTAAGTTACTATGTGGTAGAGATTCCTTATGATTTGGTTTTAGCAAATGAATGCATGGTTCAGGAGTTGCTTATTTAATAATATCTTGATCGTTTTAGGTTTTGATGGATGATATCAATGCTGGATATGAGCGTCTCGCAGAATTACAGGTTCCTACTTGTCTATGGTTAAGTTATCTATTCTTTTATTCTTTTAGTAAATCATGTTATGGCCACATTCACATCATAGTTTCTATTCACTAAACCCCTTGGCCAATTCTTACTAAAGGATGCTTTAGAAATTATTCAACATAGAGCTATCCTTTAAAAACAAAATGTCCTAGCAAAATCAGTTCTTGAGTGACAGATTTTGATTTTAAGTAGATATTGAAACTAACAGCTTATCACTTCAATGATCATCAGAATTATATATTTATATTTTTAGGAAGTTTGGTTTTTTCTAATGTGTGCCGATGAACACATGTTAAACATTTGAAACCCATGCTGCATTTTTACTTTTGCCATTTGTCCGCTTAAAATGGATGATCTTTTAATCCCTATTTGCTTTAATATTTAAATCCTAATGCCCAGGTTTTGAAGGTCAACGGAACGGAAATTGACAACCTAGAACACTTATGCCAACTTGTTGAAAGCTGTAACACAGAATTCTTGCGGCTTGATTTGGAGGATGATCGAATCATTGTCCTGAACTATGGAATGGCAAAAATTGCCACTTCTAGAATTTTGAAGCGTCACAGAATACCTTCATCAATGTCCGTTGATCTTCTTGATACAGAATAATTACAATTTAGACTGACTGGTTCATGTTGAGATTGTAATGGCTTTTTTACCTGGTATTACTTAGCATATTTGTAATTGGTGCCTAGTCAATTTGATTTTCGTAAAACTGAAAATTTTACTTTTAGATTTTTCATATAATTATTCCTAGTTTCTTTTTTTTTCTTTGGCTTCATTGTGAAACTTACCCTGAAGGTTACAACTTTTGAAACGAGTGAAAGGACTCAGAATAGGCCTCAATTCGATTTGTAAAATAGATGATTTTATGAATAAAAAATTGATCATGTCAATATATTCGTTCTGATGCTTTGGAAGAAGAAAAGAAAATGATAATAACCTCTTTGTACGCTACATAAATATTGGGAAAGTAAAGATGGAAAAAGTTCGGGAAAATTAGGAAGTCCCTGAAAGAAATAGATAAGGATAATGATAATGCAAGCAACTATGAAAAGTTTTTGAGGAACATGCCAATAGGAAAATCAAGACTTATAATGAATAAGGATAGATTCATCTTTCATTTATTTGATTCCATTTAAAAGCACTGTGATTTTGAGGTGAAGACCTGAAACTTTTGTCAAAGAGTAGAAAAAACAGGATGCCATAAGTGCTAGAAAGAGAGACGATCTATAAGTGAAACAATTAAGAATGCAATAATTTATTCATGAACACGATTTATGATAAATTTTTATAGTTATTTGACTTGTATAAATATAAATAAGGTTAGTTGTGCATATGCTTAATGATGTTGAAGTGAATATATTCTCTCATTTAGGAAAAAATTATCCTGTAAACGGCAAATTTCGGACTCATTGAAAATATGTTCTATGACTTCCGAAACGCAACGAGACTAATCGAAAACTAACTGTGAAGGTTGCAATGCAATCAGAGAATTCAAAGCCTAAAGTATAAATGATGCAAGTTTTTCAACAGTACTCATTTCGTCTAAATTAGATTATATTTTTGTTCCTTCTATTTTTACTAAAATCTGTTTAAAAACTGTTTATACTATTGTCCCTTATATATTTGTTCCTTCAATTTTTACTAAAAATTATTTATAGTATTTTATCTTTTAAAATGTTCATTTTGTCACTTTAACTCTTAATTTTGAGTTGATATTATCCTTTTAAAATAATGATTGGTTTTTAAGATATACTTTTTTTAACTTTTTTTTTAACCTAAAACTTGTCTCATTATATTTACCTATAAAAATCTATGAAATCCTAGAATAAAAAATAAGTTATAAACATAGTAAAAGGTGAATCCTACAAATAACTATAAAAAAATGATATTATAGTTTTCTTATTGCTTTTAGACTATTTTTTACATGATTTTTAACTTATTTATGACTGCTTTTTGGTCAAATATTTGTTGAGTTTGATAGTTTTATATAGGTGAATCTAATAAAATATTTTTATGTCTTGAATTAATAAAAAAGAATTTAAAATTATGTCCCAAATAATAATAAAAAATATTTGTATGATTTTATTCATAAAATTTTTAAAACTTAATGTATATTATTTTATATTTCTTTATTCTATTCTTATATAGTCTTGCCAATAAATTATATGGGTCTATCTCTTTCAAGAAATAATTTTATAATTAAATAAAAATAAGTTTTTATAAATTTTATTCATAAATAATTTAGCTAAATGAAAAATAATACATTAGAAATGATTAACAATAAAAATTTGCCTAAAAATTCTTAGCTTTTATAATTAAATAAAAAATAAGTTAATATTTTAATTTATTTAAGTCGTCTCACAGAATTTGTTTACCTTCTCCGTTTCTAAATACATGTACATAATCCTGAATCTAATTTTTGTCACAATATGGAAACACGTTATTTAGTGATTAGAATTTCATGCTTATAAAAAATGATTAAAATTTCAAATATTTGGGGCAAAGTAAAAACTTTAGATCGGTACTAATTTGCACACCAGGGTCGCTCCCTCGCGCAACTACGGCTTTCCCTCGAGCCACCACCGCCGCCGCTGTCTCGCGCAACCACCGTCGTTGGAGAATGGCGGCCAGCAAATGCAATTCAGCTACTCCTCTCATCCCCGTGCCCCCTAAATCTCTTGTATTAATTCTTCCTCTTCCTCTTCTTCTTCACTGTCATGAAATAAATCATTCCTTATTGTTGTTACTGTTGGTAGATTTTCTTACATGAATGGTGGCTTGTCAAGCAACGCAAGGGTTTAGCCGTTGGCGGGCTTGCTTCTGTCGAGTAAGTTAACTTGTTCTTTTTATTGGTTTGAATTTGTTCATACATTCATTCTGTAATTGCAATGCGCAGGATTGCAGATAGAGAAAGAGTGTTTTTGTCTAGCGTGATTGTAGAGAGAGAAGAGGCCAATGTCCTCCACTCTGAAGATGGTATCACTATTCTTTTCCGTGGTTTCATTAACACCTCTCGTTCATCTCAAAATGGCGTCCCCTTTCAGGTTACAATCATTTTTCTATTCTCTTTCATTCTTTCATCAAAATGGTCCCCCAAATCCAATATCTTTTAGCAGGTATGTCAACATTTCCTTGTTGGATTTCCACACGATTGGAAAAAGTATTCAGCTTATAGTTTTGGAGATGCTTTTGGTGACTCAAGTGCTTGTTCAATGAATATTTGCGATGGACTGGGAATTTCTTTTGGGAATCATTCCAAGCAATCTCAATCTACCGATAACATGGAATGTGAATGTAACAATACAGTGTCCCAGCTGCAGGTTGGTGAAAAAGTAATCTCAGATGTTGCAGTTGAAAGCCAAGCTGGAAATAAAAAAAGCTTCATGAGTATGTTTGATTATAACAAATGTACAAGCCCTTCTGGAAAAGGCACGGTTAAACCTCTAACTTCCACACAGAAAATGGACCGCAAGGAGAAGCAACACATTAGACAAAATATAGTATGGGATGCCAGCAATTCCTGTAATAGGATGGTAACTAGAAGCATTTCCAAAAGAAGTCACACAATGCCTAAAGAAGATGAAAAAGCTACAATAGCCACTGTTGTTTCTCCAGTGAGGAGATCTCCCAGGCTTTATAGTCGTAGATAATGATCTGTCACACTGAACTAGTGGTAGATAGTCAAACTTTTGGTTGAAACAAGAAATATGTATTGTTAATGTTAAGGTGTTTGTGATAATTGCGTTTCTATCATAGCTACATAACAGATTTATATTGATTGACATCTGTTAAGTTTATTCCATATGTATTGGGAAGGTATGGTGCTTATTACTTATCAATATCAATGCTATACTGATTTAGAATAATTTATATTTTTGAACCTTGATACTATTTCATTTTAGAAAGAATAATTTGTATTTAAGAAAAGCTTTGGGCTCTAGGGGCATTGGAAGAGCTTATTTAGGGTTTATGATTTTGAGTTTGGGGTTTAGGGTTTAGAGTATCATATTTATGTACTTGCAGTGTGTTAAAACGTACATGCAAGCACACATACACTACACAGTGACGTTACAAGAGAAATAAAAAATGTACTCGAGATATATTCTGTGCTTTAAACAGCTTGGGTTACAATTGTACATAGTACGCAACAGTGTTGTTAAATAGCGGCCATGATGGGAGGCCTGCCATGGCAGTGCCATAAGGCGCAATGGCATGTTTATATTGCGGAATTTTGGCCTTGTACCATGTTCCACCATTGATAACACTGATATGCAATGGTATTGTAATCCTTTATAATCGTTTACACTTGACCTCCATTCACTCAAGGGGGAAGTTTGCAAGAATTTGCGTTGAATTAGACCTTTATCATGGTGCGTGGGATTCGTTTAAACCTTGAGTATGAAGGGCTGCATGCGGTGTGCTTCTGGTGTGGAAAGTAAGGGCATAGGAAGGATAGGTGTGTGGAGTTTGGAATCCATGAGTCTGACCAGAGGGGAGATGCAAATATAGAAGGCGTTGGTGGCCTTGACAGCGGCACCGGAACAACGAAGGATGTGCATGGGGAGGACGATGTAAGGGCCGACGTGAACGTGACCCATACAACTGCTGGAGATCAGTCAATAGGGGTAGGAAAGAATTGATTATCACGGTTTGACTTGCTTGCCAAGATGGAAGAATTGATTATGCAGGGGGATGCTGAAAAGAAATCATTAAAGGAAGATCCTTCTGAATATAAAATAGTTAAAGGGAGTGGAAAGCCACAAGGGGCGTATGTGACGAAGACGACAAAGCTCGGTCATCCTGAAGCAAGAAAGAACACTGAAAGGGGAGATCAAAGCAAAAAGACATCAATACCGGGGAAGAAGCTGGAACCCATGGTGGGCATTGGGAAAAAGATCATTTAGGGCAGTACTAAAGAAATATAGGAAGAACAAGATTTTGGCTGAGAATTTAAGCACGGCAAGCGAAGTGAACGAGGCTAAGTATGTAGCGGATCATAAAGCAAAACAGAATGAACTAACTGTTCGGCTGGAGAAAGAAAACATGTTTGTTTGTGCGTGATCCTATGCTTGCTAAAGGACAATTTCAACATGACATGTGGGGATGTAAGGGGGTGCCAAGGGATCGACGTGTTCATCATCAAATATAGGTGGTGCGTCTAACCAAATGGTTGTTGATATGGACGTTATGGTAGAGTCTCCAACCAATGAAGATTCTAATGGAAGACAGATGGACCTAGTGACCAAATCACCAATTGGAGATGGTGGTATTCAGAGCCCACATATTTCCCTACCATCTTAATGAATTCCATTACATTAAATTGTAGAGGTGCGGGCAGTAGAGGATTTCACTCTTTGGTGAAGGATCTTAGTCATACCGATGATGCGGGGTAAATAATATTGCTTGAAACACATTGTAGTAGTAACCGAGCAGAGCATATTATTAAGAGAATGCAGTTTGATAAGAGTTTTGTTCAGGATACAAAGGGGGGTTCGAGAGGCATTTGGTGCCTTTGGAATGAGGATGTTTGATCAGTAAATGTCCTTGCCTCGTTGTTATAGTTTGTTCATATAAAACAGCAATGTTCTAATGTTGGACATCAACGTAATATCTAAACAAAATAGAACAAGGTTTTACAAAAATCTTACAGTTTACAATCATAATCATAATCATCAAAATACAAAGCGAAACATGACAGCAGCAGGCGGCAAACATCAATGGCTACCAGAATGAACTGCACCAAGGAAAAATACAATGGCTAACAGAATAATACAGCTGATAGGCAACAACTACGAAGCTGCTCTCTCAGTAGTTTGCCCCCCATATTATGCAGCCAATAATCTGCTTTTTTGGGTGAAATTGCATTTCAAACAACGGAGGCATTTAGCAGCATCAAAGAAATCAAGAAATGTATGTCTCTGCTCTGCTAACAAATTATGGAATATTTCCCCAATCATTTACTTTGATAGCCATGTGGAAAATATCAACAAAGGAAGCATTAAAAGCAGTCCATAGCACACCAAACTATCGATGCTTTCAAAAGTATTCGCATTGCTGAGAATAGCACTCCATAGTTGTCCAACACTATACTGGAGATATTTCTGCATAGCGAATCCAGTGTCCATGATTTTCAGCTTTACGTGAAATACTTTAAATTGTAAAAGCA
Source organism: Glycine latifolia (assembly GCA_013407115.1). NCBI lineage: Eukaryota > Viridiplantae > Streptophyta > Magnoliopsida > Fabales > Fabaceae > Glycine > Glycine latifolia. The sequence goes on from CM023949.1 coordinate 230,312, forward strand.
ATTTGAATGAGGCATAAATTAAATTCACCTCAGCAGTTAAATTATTAAATTGATCCTCCTCATCTGAGTCACTGTCAGAGATTGATTCATCCAATGGCATTTTGGTTTTCGCTGCCCCGGTTTTTTTATTTGACTGGGATCTGTAGGCTGAATCAGTATGTATCGTCTTCATTACAGAACCAAAGAAGTTTGTCACAGGTACCTAGAAAGAAGGGACAAAACAAGAACTCATCACTTCAATCAAACAAAGCATCAAAAGTGGCAGATATCAAACTAAATCATTAACCCTATCCAATTAAAAACTAAAAATTGAGCCAAGAGATAAAAATCAAAACCAAATTTAAAAATCAATTCAATCCAAACTAAACTAAAAGTGTGTGAAGTTCTATATTTTGTACATATTTAAGAATTGTCCTATCATGCTGTACGCCAAATTTAATTTCCTTGATTGAATTTGTATATATGCTGTAAAATTGATAATTAGTTATGACTTGTATTTCATGAATTTGGATTGAATTGGAGTTATATTTTGAAACAAAACCAATTATATGTTATTATAAGGTAGTGTTTGGCCGGGATCAAACATACTCTGTTCAATTTAATTAATAGAACCCTAACCTAGGGATCCAATTAAAAATAATTTAAAAGTTCAGGGACCCTATTACAAACTTCTAAAGGTATAGAGACCAATTTAAAAATTCTCAAATAGTTCAAGAACTAACAGATTAATTTTAACCTTACGAAACTAGATTCCTTAACACAAAAAAATAAATTTACAAACAAAAAAAAAAGAGCAAAAGATTAAAAAAAAATATGTCCATAATTTTATTACCTCCTCTAAATGGCGTTGGTATAGATCCATTCTGTAATATGCAGTTGACATCAACAAATTTGGATTATATGAATTGAAAAGGCTGCAAAACAAACACCCAAAAAAAACTGAGTAAACAAATTTAGCCTTCATTGACATGCTGCAAAACTCATTCCAGCTGCTCTTCAGTCTGGATTTATGAACTTGCTTAACAAATACGAGAGGATAATGATTTTGAGCATTTACAAATGATAGAAACATGAAAGTTGTTTTTACCAAAAATGGGTCAGTTAAGTTTTAATCACCAATTGGATTTTAAAGAGGATTGTTTTAAACAAAGATTAAGAAATAGAACTGCAACAAATGTTTGGAAAGTAAAATTCAATTAAAAAAACATAAAAGAAAAGAACAAGCCTACTCTATAGACACTTGATAGAAAGGATAAAATCCTTAATGTGGAAAGGAGTATAAAATTTTTAATGTACCTGCTCAATGAAGCATTGTCATACATATTCAGCCTCTCAAAGAAAGCAAGAGTGTAAAATGTAAAACGATCAACAACTGAAACGCCAACCTGAATATTTTAAAGAACAATTACAAAAGAAATTTAGTTGTGCAGAACATGGACTCAAACAAGAAGAAACCCAATGGATAACCTGTAGCAAATTATGTCAAATAATTGTATGAAGGACTATTAAATTCATACATACATCTGAGTCCAAATGATGTGAATATGAATTTTCTCCTTTCTTACTACTTCCAATTGCCAAAACACCTGGTGAATGAAGCTGCCATGGTCAGAAAAAGAACAGTCAGCAACAAACCTTAAGGAAAAATAATCAGCTAGACAGAAAAATAATTTCTTATTATCACATAATAAGAAATTATAAATTCCAGGTGGAAATTGAAACAGACTGGCTTGGCATGAGCTATACATTTTAATAATGAATCGACACTAAGTGCTAAGAGTATTGATTTAATCCAGGAAGATAAAACCTATGGAAGGAGGAGAAAAGTAACAAAAAAAAAACAGACTATTCAAATTCATTTTATTTGTAGTTCAAGATATGATGTTTAATTGGAAGGAAAATATGTTATAGAATCAGTTATGCAGGTATATGTTAGCATGAGGATGAAGCTAAAACCACAACCCTCAGTATAGGAAAGTTGTAAATCTCCTTTCATCAAAATTATTTAATTGCCACAAAAATGATCATGACAGAAAGCAAAGTAACCACCATTTATACAGAAGGAAAATTGACTGAATTTTAACAAAACTCTTTCATAATTTTATTTTTTGTATAAAAAATATACATATAAAATAATGAAATCTAAAAATTTTGGCCACCTTAGAACACAAGTAGCTTTGCCCCTGATTACCCAGGCACTGTTTTACCAATGATAGAAAATATGACCATTCCATAAAGGGCAAGAACACCATTTAAGAAAATAAATCTAATGAAGTGCATACCTAAGGTATGCATTAAACTTGGACAGATATCAACTCTAAAACTAACATTTTGCACAATTGAATTTCAGAGAGTGTACTGAACTACTGCTGTACAGGTAAAAAAAATGTACAGAGTAGAACCGTACTCCAATATGCACTTCAATGATAAGTGTTAATTAATTCTGGACAATGAACACTTAAGAATCCAGATCACATACAGTTATTTCATAAAGCATAGAAGTTTTCAAGAATGATAAAATATAAAATCAATTTGAGACCTGGGAGAACAGAGTAGAGGCTTGGCAGGTGTCCACCATTATCAGAAGCTCCTTAAACCTAACAAATCCCATTATGAGTATGAGCCAAAAATGAGTTCTTAGTCCAATACATAAGAATAAGAAATCAGAGTCCTTATTCGTGAGTTTATTTGTCAAGGACACGGTTAGCTTTTCCTCTTCATCTTTATTGTTTTCTGTTTTGTAAGGAGGACTCACTATCCTCCTCTTTGTAAGCAAAAATCACCACCCCAACAAATAATACTTCATTAATAAAAAATTCTTTTTCATTTCATGTAATCAATTTACAATTCATAGGTCACAAATAAAGAGTTGAATAAGAAATACTACCTGCGCTTCTCTTTCATTTGCTTCACAGCATCAGCTAAATCATGACTTTGAAGCTCTTCCGAATCCTGAAACTTCAAAAACTCATCACCTCCATGCCCTGTCATATACAGAAGAATATGACTTCCTTCATCACTAAGAAGTCGCTTGGACCTTGGAACAGATGTCTCATGACGTCCAGTAAGTACCCGTAAAAAGTTTTCCACTGTCACTTCATAGCCACGATAGTCTACCTGAAAAATTACGGGCAAATGATCATCCTCTAAAAGATACGACATATCAAGAGCCCTAAAAAAGTAGAAAGAGACAAATATTCTCTCTTAATACTACAAGAGATCAATAAACACTTAAATGAGAGAAGAAAATGAACATGGGGCTTTTTCAAGTTTAGCCATTGAACATTATATCAGTAGTACCTTCTTCCCCACTAGAGAACATAACATTTAGAATGAAGACGAACATAAAAGCATTACATGAAAGTAAAAGATATTTTCTGGATGTAAGCAGACTTTTAACAAGAGAGACAAACTCAGGTAACTGTCAAAGAAGTTATGGACTTTATACAATCTATTAATTAATAATGCGCAACTGCCCAATTGGTGAACTAAACTACTTAAAGGTAGATTCAACCTTACTCAGAAAGTTCTCTACCAGGTGCAGCTTAGCTCTGTTAGGCTCATTATGAAGCAAAGTCATCATACAAACAATTGCATTTTGTAACAATTTCATTAATTACATGATAGTACTACATGCACGTCCATAGCAAAATGTATGAATAATTAAATATAATGTATATGTTTTTAAAGGAATCTCATAGCTTATTTTAGATATTTATACCACAAGCATATGGATACAGTCAATGAAGCAAGCCTAGAGAAGCCTCTGCCCAAATAATAGAGAACTCCCCATATCCCAGATAAAGTTCTTGAGATAGATTCAGAGACATAATAGGATTTCTATATATAATAAAAACCTCAAGATAGAGTCCAATATACTGACAACAGAGTTCTATCAAAGACAGCCAAGCCAGTTTCCCTCAGCAAGGATGGCAGAATTTGATTACGTCATTTGAGACGACCTGAGGAACTTCTAATATGAAAGAGACATCCATCAAGCACACAAATGATTGATTTTGTAATTAAATCTTAATGCCAAGATGTAGTTTTTATTTTGTTTTTAATTTGGCAGATTTTTGGGTTGTGGCCTCAACCTGTCTTGGACCTCATAACTACACATGCTTACAAATTTGTCTATTGTAGGATCACTAGGATGCAATACATTTCCAAAAGAATTTTAGTTCTACAACAAAGCCATAAACAAAAAAGTAAAGAACACATGCAAGAGATGAGTTCAGGATAAGTTTCATCCAGCTAATCTATAGCTTTGGAACCCAAAGTTCTTACAATGATAAACCACATTTTGGAAATGTAACGATTCAATGAAAAAGTACCAAATATACAAATGAGTTAGCTCAGTGTTTGTGATTGTAAAACAAAAAGTCCTAGGTTTGCACAGAGAACCACAAGGCAGAGATAGCTTAACAATAAAGATCTTCTCTATAATAGTCTATAAAAGATTCAGATTTCAGACATAAAAATGCATACCAAAAACTCACCTCCACATTATCCCCATACAGATTAAGTCTATGGTTTTCATTATTAAAAACTTGGGCAGGGTACTTGTTTCTAGCATTACATGCCATGTCATCTGCAAGCATGAGTATAATCCTCTCATCCGGTATTCCTAGCCGCTTAACTGTCCTGAATGAGAAAGAAGTTAAAGGCCAATAGATCATTGTCAAGCATAATTCAAACAATTAAAAATAAGTCTAAAGTTGTATACATACCTATACAATGACAGGGTATTGGCCATATGCCGGTAATTAAACCTGAACAAGAGTAACAGAATACTTAGTATACAATCGATGTCATACAACAAGAAACCTCAAGGTAAACTATAATTCAGATTTCCTCTGTAAGCCATATAATGAGTTGAATGTTTTTGTGTGTGTACCGGACTCGAACCCAGTCCCTTATGGCCATTGTCATAAGACAGTTACCATAGAGACCAAGGCTGCCGGTACACTCATGCTTACAAATTTGTCTATTGTAGGATCACTAGGATGCAGTACATTTCCAAAGGAGTCTCAGTTCTACCTCTACAACAAAACCATAAACAAAAAGTAAAGAACCCAGACCCTTATGGTCATTGTCATAAGCCGTATCAAGGTTTTAAAAAGTGGGTCGCAACCATGATTTGGGCAGCAATATCAAGGTTCTTTAACCATCTGTAACTGCAATTTTGACCGCATTTACCGCATTTGTCCACGATTTGTCGTGATATCAATAAAGGCAACGAAACCACAACACGACTGTGACCGCTATTTAAAACTTTGAGCCATACAACGAGTTGCCATAGTACTATTTAAACAACAAAAAATCATTTTCACCAAGTATTGCTGCCCAAGATACTCAACAAATAATAAGGCAAAAACTAAAAATAAAAAGGCAGAAAAAAAAAACACAAATGATTTTAGTCTCACTTAAGTCTTGCCTGATTTTTTGCTGTTTGGATGCACAATTTGTAAAAAAAAAATGCATTTCCGGATTTGAGGGATTAAAAAAAGCAAATTTTAATATGGGTCTAACCGTTGGTGGTGCAGGATGTCTGAGTGTTCTAAACCCCCTTGATAGGGTGTTCAATTCCTACATATAGAAAAAATATTAATCGTGTAAGGATAAGAAAGGTTGATGTACCAGAAGCGAGACGTGCAGACCAAAACAGCCCAATTATTAGTGTGCATTGTAGTCTCAGACGAAGGTGAGGAGTATGCTACAGAGTAGCTGAGAAACATTAGCAGCAATATCATTACCGATACTTTCTTAATCACACCTAATCCCATGCTTTTATTCTCTTTATCATCAAACTTAAATCCCGCAATCTCAAAACAACTGATTCGGGGATCATGTAGGTCAAACCAAACACTGGCCTAAATGAGTTTGGTGCCGGTGTCGCTGTCGGCGTCGTCGTCGGCGGGAGTGTAAATTAATTAGGTAGTTCTTCAGGCGAACGAGAACGGTCTCTTCTGGTGGCAGTACTTCTAGTTGTTCCAACACAACCAAACACTCTTCTTCAAGTATATTTTTCTTCATGTGTTCTGGGCCAGTTTCCTTGGGTGGCCCACAGTTCCAGAGGGACTACTATTCCCACCATCTTTAATGTTCTATCCACCCTTACTTTTTCAAAAATAGGCAAAAAGACACTCTTGCACTCCTCCTATTTTAAATATTTTAAACATACATTTCATTCCAATTTCCAAGCCGTTGAACGATACACTCTTGTAAGCACTTCCATCGTTTCCTTTTTTTTAATTATCTAATTATTAATTAAACTCTGCAAATATGCACACATCCATTTTGAAGGAAAAATATAATTCTGGGTTTGATTGTGCCTTCAACTGTTTTGAAGCAATAAGTTGTGCTCCTCTTGAGTGGCTGCTCAGAATGTTGTAAAGATATATTGTGAACAGGAGAAAGACATTACTTTCATATAAATTTATAATTATTTTCATTAAAATTTATTAAACCTTTGTTTTGCACAAGTTTATTTAAATACAAGAAGATATATTAAATACATAAAATATTTTTAAAATAAAATTGTTATCATTTCGTAATTTATTATAAACAATTCATTGTAAATGGAGTTTTTAAGTATTTTGTGAATTTTTTATGAAAATGTAAGCACATTGATTTTCGATTTTTTTCATAGATTATCATTAAAAAATAAAATATATCAAATACTATAGTTTATTAAAATAACTTATCAAATGTTTTCTCGTAAACTATACATTCCATAGTTATTAACATTTAAACAAAGAAAACAATAGAAAAATATAAAATAATTAGCCTAACTCTAAAATCCTTAAAGATATGGGTCGAGTTTTATAACATATAATCATAATAATGTTTTGGAAAAAAATTATAATAGTGAGTAATTTCTCACTTATGTAATTTCTCACTCATGAAGTAAGGGAGATAAAAGGTATGATAATTTTTTTTTTTTATATTTTCAAGTCTATTTTTTCTATATGAAAAGTCGAAATTCAAAAAGAATCTAAAAATAATAAATATGAATATTTAATACAATATAACTATTAAATTTCTATTTATTTTATTTATTGCATATATAATGTTAATATGTATAAATTTTTAAATGCATTTTTTATCAAAATTAAAATTTATTGAAACTGTGTATTTTTTTAATAATATTTTTAATAATTTTAAAGATATTAATTTTAATTATGTGATCTTATTGAAGATTTGAATTGACTAAAATGGTCACATCATAAATTTGAAGATTCTCATCTAGTATAATTAAAATCGTATAACATTATTATTATCAATAAATAAGTGAGAACTAATACTAATATTTTGTAGTAGTTACATTATCTCTTATTTTATTAGTTTTCTCTATTTCTATTTAATAAATATATATTTTTATTAAATCAATTATCCAAATTCTTTTTTTAAATACACCTATTTATATCTTATATAAAAAAGACACTTAATACATTTGTATTTATAATGATGTTATTTTTTCTCATTTTTTAAAAAATAAAGTATATTATTATTAAATTGTGTAATGATAGATAATAATAATAATAATATATAATAGATATTATAAATATGTGCAAAAAAATTTAAATAGATTTTTTAAATAAATAAATAAATAGATAGATATTTTAGCATGCTAATATTTATTAGTTGTATAAAAAAAATATGTGCATTGTATAATAAATATCATTAGTGTTAGCTATTTAATCCTTCAATAATGTTATATTAAATTGATTCAAAACAGTTAATATTATAGAGTTTAAGTTTTGATCAATAGTTAAGTTTAGATTGTTTTATCAAATTAACGACTATTATAAAGTGTAAGTTTTGATCCAACAGTTATAAAAAATTCAAGTGAAGTTTACTTACATAGATAGATATAGATATTTTTATATCACATTAAATTATATCAACGATTGTTGTTAAATTAAGATTTCAATCTAACAGCTCAAAATGTTAAAGTGAATGTTACATAATTGAATAAGATCAACGGTTGTTTTTAAGTTAAAGTTTCGATCTGATGGTGTAAAAACTTCAAGTGAAGTTTATTGATAGATAGATAAATAGATAGATTGTATAATGAAAGCATTCTTTAGTTGCAATGTTAGGGTGTGAAAAAAGCAATGCAATGGAAGTAAGATTCCGCTGTGCATGTTCAATAGAATCATACTTCTATTGTGTTTGGACATGGTGGTGAAGATCTAGGTCCATGGGTCTTGATTGATGCATAGGTGTTTGGACACAAAGGTGGTAAGGACACACAGACGGAGGTGCAAAGGTGGTGTTGTGGCTGTGGGATCGTGGTGGTGTTGTAGGTGGTCAGTGTTCAAGTTGTTGGGTTCAAATATGGGGTGGAGATGGTGCAGTGAGGGGGTTGCGTGGATCTAGTCAGGGTGGAGTGTGTATTTTGCTAGAGGGCAGAGGTGGGGTGATGCAGAGAGAAGTATGGAGGACAAGGGTTTGAACAATCCCACAATAAAAGCACGATTTTGTTGTGACTTTTTTTTAGATGAACAGTACAATTGTATTTTTTGTTGTGCATTTTTTTAAATTTAGAAAAGTCCTGTAGTGAAGACACAATTTGATTGTAATTTTGGTACAAATACACAACAATGTCATGTTTTTGTTGTGTTATTCTTTAAAACAGAAAAAACCAAAACAAAAATATAACAAAAATATGATTTCATTATGTATTTGAAACAAATTCACAATGAAATAGTTTTTCCAATATGAGAATTTTCAAAATTTTATAAAACACACAACAAAAATTCAATTTTATTTTGGAAATAAAAACAAGGTTTGGGGATGCGGGAAAGGTGAAGAGGAAGATGGATGGATGCTGGGTTTGATCTGAGAGTCTTTTTTAAGGAAATTCTATTTTTGTAGGGTCTAATAACAAATGGTGTAAGAGTCAATAACAATCCCCTTAATGCTTAGAGAATAATAATGTTATTCATAATTATAAAACATAAGTCATGCTAATTTTTAACATTAATAATACATAAATATTCTTTTATTTTAAACACTAGACTAATATCTCTTATTTTTTTATATCTCTTTTAATGTCATATTATAAATTTTATCATACTTATATTTTTCACTAATTTTTTACTCTCATTCTATTTGTTCCAGACGTTGAATAAGTTAATGTGTGTAGATCAAATATTTTTCTAATTAAAAACATTATTTTGCTTACTTTTCATTTCTGTTGGTCCCACTTTTACTTTTATAAATAAACAATCTTCGACAAAGTTATTCTAATTTACATACTTGGTCAAATCATAATTGTATTTATTCTATTTCTGGGTTTTCTCTTTAATATCCCGGTCGTGATTAACGTAGCTCCCCCACCCCCTGTGTAAACATTCTTAATTAGACATATGTAAGCGTCTGAACACTATATATTAATTTAATTAATTAAGAATAACATAAAAATGATCAAATTTAAAATAGATAACAAGCACATGATAAAAGTTTTCTTAAAAAAACGCATGATAAAAGTTACGCTTGAAATAATTAGCTTTTTTTTTTTTATAAAAATAATTAGTTATTTTAATCCATATACAGTTTTATTAGATACATTGATCCTTATTGTTATATTGTGTTTCATAAGTTTTTTCTATAGGAATTTTATAAATTTTGATTCATCACACATAAAAACTTAAGTACTTATTTTGAAATGAATGTTGCTTATCAGTTATTTGAATTAAATGATTAATTTAATCATAAATATACTAACATCCCATGTTTTTTCTTTTCTTGATCATAGACCAATGTGCCTGATTAAAAGATAAATAAAATTTTGCATACCGTACAAATTGAACACATATTTTTTTATTAAATAAAATTTTCTCACTCATATATCTTACATTATTGTGTCAATCTGTTGAGTTTAACATTGCATGATATAAGATGAGTTTATATAATTAATTAATAGATATAGAGAAAATAAGATCACCTAAAAAAATAAAAAGAGAAAATAAAACAAACCGGCCAGCACATTATTATTGCTTACTTATTCAAGGCATTTGACCACATGCTCTGACTTTCATTCACATTCAGTAGACCTTTCTTTTGTAGACTAATTAATGGAAGAAAGTTTAGAAGAACATTTGGTAGTTGATAGGAGCAGGTAAGTAAAATATTTGAATTGTTACGGCCTCCTCTCTCCGAAAATTCTATGCAATATGGCGTAAATGGTATTCATTACCGCGTCTGATGTGACTTGCAAGGACAAAGGTTTTTCAATTCGTCGCGGTGTTTAATCATGATACACTACATATAATATTAAATTTTAGTAGTTGTTTATTCATTAAGGATCTAACTTCCCTTCCTATATACTGTATCTTAGACTTGGTTTAACGAGTGCAAAGAACTTTATAGTAGTATTTTGTTATCGAAAAAATAAAACTTAAAGACCAAGACCAAATCAAACAATACCGTGGCAGAAGAATATGACAACATTATCATGCTATAAATTGTTATTTGACGAATTACAATGTTGTTAGAGAGCACCAAGATGGCCTCTTCAACTTTTCTTCATTCCTACTCTCTGCTTCTTCTTCTAACTATTCTCCCCTTTCTCCCATCTGTGTTTAGTGCTACTTCTTCAAACTGTAATGTAGACTTAAATTCCTCTCTGGTCGCCAATTACACATGGAATTCACCTTCTGGCCACTTTGCCTTTGGTTTCCAAAGTGTTTTATTCGACAACAAGGAGTTCATGTACGTGCTTGCAGTTTGGTTTGCCAAAGACCCCAACAGAACCATAGTATGGTATGCAAAGCAAAAACAAAGTCCTGCTTTTCCTTCAGGTTCCACAGTGAAGCTAACAAACAAAGGAATTGCAGTGAACGATCCAAAGGGTCATGAGATGTGGCATCGTCCAGAAAATAACACTACTATTGCCTTAGTATCATGTGCTTCTATGTTAGACAATGGAAGTTTTGTGCTTCTTGATGAAAGTGGGAACCAGGTTTGGGAGAGTTTTGAAGAGCCTACAGATACCATTTTGCCTGGTCAGAATCTGGCTAAGCCTAAAACCTTCAGAGCACGTGAATCTGACACAAGTTTTTATAATGGGGGTTTTGAACTCAGTTGGCAGAGCGATAGCAACTTGGTTCTTTACTATTCACCACAATCAAGCGATGATCAAACCTCTCAATCTCCTACAGGTGAACCTTACTGGGCCACTGGAACTTCCAAAACTGAATCACAGCTATTCTTTGATGAGTCCGGACACATGTACATAAAAAATGACACGGGTACAGTGATCAGTGAAATCACATATAGTGGGCCAGAAGAGTTCTTCTACATGGCTAGAATTGACCCTGATGGGGTTTTCAGATTATATCGGCATCCGAAAGGTTAGAACATACATATTAAGAACCAATATTTTCATTTTTTTTCATGTATTTTTATATGATATGTATTTATATCTGTATCGTTATCGATCCGATACCGATACTTTTGAATGATACTTCATCGATACGGATTTATGAAGTGTCTGAGGCTTAGAGTCTAAGCCTTTAAAAATATTATGAAAATCTAAATAGAAGAATGCTTTTGGTAACTCTTAAATTTGGATTCCTAGAATTGCAATTATATAATCACTACATCTATTGTACCATCCTACATATTGTCATATTGAATACATATCATATCTGACACAAGTATGGTATCTATGCATCACAGGTGAGAACACAGTTGCTGATAGTTGCAGTTCGGGGTGGTGGAGTGTGGTACAACAGTATCCCCAAGATATTTGTCTTTCCTTCACAAAGCAAACTGGGAATGTAATCTGTGGTTATAACAGCTACTGCATTACCATCAATGGGAAGCCTGAATGCGAGTGCCCGGATCATTATTCTTCTTTTGAACATGACAATCTCACAGGTTGTAGGCCAGATTTTCCCATTCCTAGCTGCAACAAAGACGGGTGGGAGCAGAATAAGGATCTTGTAGATTTCAAAGAGTATACAAATTTGGACTGGCCTCTCTCTGATTATGACAAGTTGGTTGCAACTGCTATGGACAAGGATATGTGTAAACAAAAGTGCCTTGAGGATTGCTTTTGTGCTGTAGCCATATATGGAGAGGGACAATGTTGGAAGAAGAAGTATCCTTTCAGTAATGGAAGGAAGCACCCAAATGTTACTAGAATAGCTCTTGTCAAGGTACCTAAAAGAGATTTGGACAAGGGTGGGAGTGAACAGACTACACTTGTGCTTGTCATATCAATATTGCTTGGGAGCTCAGTGTTTCTCAACGTGCTTCTATTTGTTGCCTTGTTTGTTGCTTTTTTCATTTTCTACCACAAGAGGCTTTTGAATAATCCAAAATTGTCAGCTGCCACCATAAGATCTTTTACATACAAGGAGCTTGAAGAAGCAACCACGGGGTTCAAACAAATGTTGGGTCGTGGTGCTTTTGGAACAGTCTATAAAGGGGTGTTAAGATCAGATACAAGCAGGTATGTTGCTGTGAAGAGGCTAGATAAGGTGGTGCAAGAAGGCGAGCAGGAGTTCAAAACAGAAGTGAGTGTGATTGGACAAACCCACCACAGGAACTTGGTTCGTTTACTTGGTTATTGTGACGAAGGGGAGCATCGTCTTCTGGTGTATGAGCACATGAGCAATGGCTCCTTGGCTAGCTTTCTCTTTGGGATCTCAAGGCCTCATTGGAACCAAAGAGTGCAAATTGCTTTGGGGATTGCAAGAGGTCTCACATATTTGCATGAAGAGTGCAGCACTCAGATCATTCATTGTGACATAAAGCCTCAGAATATACTCTTAGACGAGTTGTTCACGCCTAGGATTGCTGATTTTGGGTTGGCAAAGTTGTTGTTGGCTGAACAATCTAAAGCTGCTAAGACGGGTTTGAGAGGGACAATTGGTTACTTTGCACCTGAGTGGTTTAGGAAAGCTTCAATCACCACTAAAATTGATGTTTATAGTTTTGGGGTGGTGTTGTTAGAGATAATCTGTTGCAAGTCAAGCGTTGCCTTTGCAATGGCTAATGAAGAAGAGGCACTTATAGATTGGGCATATCGGTGTTATAGCCAAGGGAAGGTATCTAAATTGGTAGAAAATGATGAGGAGGCAAAGAATGACATAAAGAGAGTGGAAAAGCATGTCATGGTCGCAATTTGGTGCATTCAAGAGGATCCTTCGTTGAGACCCTCCATGAAGAAAGTTACCCAAATGCTTGAGGGCGTGACAACAGTTTCTGTGCCACCTCGCCCTTCCATATTCAGTTCATCATAGTTTGAAACTGCATTTTCTTTGTAACTAAATTGTTGATCAGTGTTTCTATGATCGTAGTTCTTTGTTGTATATATTTTATTTGTATGTTTATTAGTATGATTCTTTACTGAGATCGCTAATAGTGTGTTGCATAAATTTTTTTTTGACTGAATTGAAATTTTAGTCGTCTTAAATTTTTAACTGTAACATTTAATCCTTAATTATATAAATGTGTGATTTTGATTTTTTTAATAATTTTTTAACTAATAATTATGATGATGATGATTATTATTAGATCAAGCTGAATCCATCAAAGTCATCTATAATTATTATTAGGAACAAAAAAATTATCTACGTAAGCAAAATTGTTCGTGGTGGAAAAGGAACTGAATTAACAAAATGGACTCGTTCAAGATGCAAACAAATTAACACATGGGTAGACTTTATCTTAGTATCCTTTTATACGTAATTATTATAAAAATTAATAAATTTATTAATAATAATAATTTATAATTAAATGAGAGTATAAATATTAATACATATAGTATTATTATTCTTAAAATAATGATTTTATTTCACCCTCCTTCATAGGTTTCACCGACTTCCATAGAAGGGAACACGATTTCATAGCTTTCCCAACACAACTCGAATGGTACGATGAAGACGGCATATAGTAGTTTAAGCATGGAACCTATTTTCCCTTCTAAAAAATAATGGCATCTTTTCATTTCAAGAACTATAACATATCATAATATTTAAGAAAACAATATAATATAATGATATTATAATATAATAAAGTTATCCTTTTTTTATTGCCTTTTCTCTGCCTTTTCTCTTGCTAAAAGACAAAGAATCCTCTGTTTTTCATCTGGGGTTCATAAATATAAACTATAAATAAACAACTAAATAATATTCTGAGAATTGATTCAATCAGATTTGAAAATGTGGGTTAAGGTTGTTCTGCTTCACCTTGCAGCACTTTCTCTTTTTCACTCAGCAGCAGCTTCTCTTAATCGTAGCAGTTTTTCAGCAGATTTCTTCTTTGGAACAGCTTCTTCAGCTTACCAGGTTTTGTTCTGTCCCAACTTGTTTAAATCTTTAGTCTTTTAATCTTTCTATGTAAAAGGGTTGGATCTTATTTGCATTTTCTTTCTTTGTTTGTACTTGGGATGTGAAGTATGAAGGTGCAGCACGTGAAGGTGGCAAGGGACCTAGTATATGGGACACCTTCACTCATAGCCACCCAGGTTTGCATCTCCTCTATTCTTTTTTCCACCTTATTTCTTTGTTTGTTCATTTTGAGTAGCAATGTTTCATGGTTATTTCCCTTTGTCAATATATTTCATTGTTTTGTCAGTATTAACCATTTTTTTTTTTTATCCACAAATGTTAGTTTGTTAGCTTTGCTAGAAACGCGAGCTCTCCCCCCCTCCCTTCTCCTTTCACCATTTCCCAACCACTGGGCAACCTTATATATTAAACCGACCAATAATACCCAAAGAGTTGAATGGGGCAAGCTTAAGTGAAAAACAAAAATAATAAGGATAAAGCTAAAATATTTATTGGGTTAGCATTGAACAAGATTTACCTTCAATGACCCCCCATTTCATTTATTTGCTTGACCAAATTGATTTTGGGGGGGCTAATACGTGGAATGAGAAAAACAATGATCATCAATTTATCTCTGTTAGCAATATAAGCAATGTTTCTTGGTCTTGGCAAAGTGAGTTTCTTGGTCCTTGTCGCTGTTTTATTAATTTTTGTTAAAGAAAATAGGAGATTACTATTTGCGGTGACGAGAATCTATTTCAAACAATCAATTAATACCTAATAAGTTAAACGGCATTCATCTCATTTTGAAGTTGGTTTATACAAGGTACTTTCAGATAGAACAGAGTTGGTTTACTGAATAATGAAACAAACTCAAAATATTGAGACATTTGTCTCTGTTGTTCAGATAGAATAGCAGATCACAGTAATGGGGATGTAGCCGTTGATTCATACCACCGCTACAAGGTACTTTCATTCTTCTAATTTGAATTTAGAGAACTAGATGAATTTCCTTCGCTTTCGAGATTTTATTGTTTGCTCACAATTTTTTTTTTCCAGGAAGATGTGGCCATGATGAAGGATATTGGATTCAATGCCTACAGGTTCTCCATCTCTTGGCCAAGGATACTACCTCGTGAGAAACTCTAATCATCCTTTAATTATCCTCAGATTAGTTGTTTGATAAATAGTTATTTATTTTTTAGGTTTTGGATCATTAGTTTGCTTGATTTTAAGCAAATTATTAGCACTTTGAATTGCACATAGATATCGATGTGTTCATAATGCAATTAAGCTTAAACTATCTTGAATTTAGGTGGAAACCTGCAGGGAGGAGTTAACCGAGACGGCATCGCATATTACAACAATCTAATAAATGAACTGATAGCAAATGGTCAGCAGAAGTCAATTTTCTCTCTCTTCCTCTCTCTCATGATACTCCAAATCAAACTAAATTAGATATACCTTTTTGGTTTACAGGACAGCAGCCCTTTATAACTCTATTTCACTCTGATTTCCCTCAAGCTCTTGAAGATGAATACGGTGGTTTTCTAAGTCCCAAAATTGAGTAAGCAATAGTGAAATATGTTATCTAGAAGAGATAGAAAATGGACTTGTCCCTATTATTCAATCCCAACTGATGAAGAATTGGTACTTTGATTTTGCAAACAGGCAAGATTTTGCAAATTATGCAGAAGTATGCTTCAGGGAATTTGGTGACAGGGTTAAGCACTGGATTACATTAAACGAGCCAGTGCTATATAGCAATGGAGGTTATGGAAGTGGTGGATCCCCACCCAATAGATGCTCCAAGTGGTTTGCTAATTGCACTGCTGGTGATTCTACTACCGAGCCCTATTTAGTTACACACCACCTCATTCTTGCTCATGCTGCAGCAGTAAAAATCTACAGGGAGAAGTTCCAGGTTAATGCATTATTATAATTAATTTTAATACAACAACGAATATAATTGGTTAGAATTTAAGACAAAAATCATTCAATATGTAGTCAGTACAAGATTAATTGACAGTGAATGATTTTCTAATAGGCTTCTCAGAAGGGTCAAATTGGGGTAACACTGAATTCTGCTTGGGTTGTGCCACTTTCTCAATCAAAAGAGGACAGAGACGCTGCATATCGAGGTCTTGCCTTTATGTATGACTGGTAAGTGTTTTTCTACTTAGAAAAACTCTTCTTGTTTCCAGTTATGTTAAGTTTTGCAACAGTTTGTGATGCAGTACAAAGAGTGGGATTTCGTGGCAGAAAATTAGCCCTTTCTTTGTTTCCTTTTTTATTGCATATTTTTTATTTTAAAAAGTCTGAGGCTTTTGAGCCACTTAGGATTTATTTCCTTTTATTAGGCATTATGTTATTGACCATTAGCATTAGGAATGCCTTAGATTTGATTTTGTCTGAGATTTACCCTAGAAATTCCTCAACTCAATAGAGACTTGAACTTCTATATAATGTAATCAATAACAGACTTGGGGAGGGGAGGAAAAATAAAAAAGTTTGAGCATTTTCTCAGTTACAAATTCAATTTCTCAGCATTCTAACAAATTAAAGAGCTTTTGCATTTCAAGTTCTGTTTCACTATGCAAGCGGCATCAGTTTGTGCTGTTTTTGTTTTGGGGGATTACTCTGGTACTGTGTTACCCATATTTATCCTGCATTTTAGTACCTTTTAGTACCTTGATGAATGAATCATAAAGCATTTATTGGTTGCGGCTTAAGCATTTATTGTGGGAACTGAGAATCCAGTATAAATAGCAACCTATGAATGTTTTAACTAATCAAAATCATACTACCATTCTCCAGTTAACAAGTATGAATACCATAACAACTCCAAGTTTTTTAACATTTTCTGGTGACAGTCAGGTCTAACTCCTCTTTTTGTGTTTACTCAAGGTTCATGGAACCACTTTACTCTGGAATATATCCTGCTGTAATGGTTAACAGAGTTGGAGGTCGTTTGCCAAAGTTTACCAAAAGGGAATACTTGATGGTTAAAGGGTCCTATGATTTCATAGGGTTAAACTATTACACTTCAACATATGCAACTAGTTCTCCTTGCCCACGCGAAAGGCCAACTGCCTTTACAGATGCTTGCGTTAGATTTACAAGTAAGTCATTCTATGTGAAGCTCATACACACTTTCCTATTAACTTCTATTGAATTTTCCTCGTACACTTGCTTACTCACGATCCATTTTGTTGCACTTGCATCAGCTGTAAGAAATGGGCTTCTCATTGGTCCAAAGGTACTTGTATAGTTATCACTTCATTAGTACAAGTTTACCAATATTTCACTCTATTTATGAATAGTTGCACCTTATTTTTCACTATATCTACTCTATAAGGATTTTTTAGGAGTTGAGAAATGAATAATTTTGCAGGCAGCCTCAGACTGGCTCTACGTCTATCCACCAGGAATTCAAGGTCTACTAGAATACACTAAGGAGAAATTTAACAACCCAATTATCTACATAACTGAAAATGGTAAAATTTTCTGCAATGTTCTGTCACTTTTTTCCTAAAATTGATATTTTATCATGGTAAAATGCTAGTTTTTTCCGTTTCCATGAATTGTGTTATTTGAATTTTTGCAGGAATTGATGAGGTTAATGATGGGAAAATGTTACTTAATGACAGAACGAGGATTGATTATATCAGTCACCATCTTTTGTATCTTCAAAGGGCAATAAGGTGAGTTTAAAGTGAACATTTTAGTTATAATTCTTATGAAATTTACTTAGACCTCTTTTTTTCTGGACTCAACAATTGTAAGCTAAGGCTAAAACTTTGAATTTGGTAGGAATGGAGTGAGGGTGAAAGGATACTTTGCATGGTCATTGTTGGACAATTTTGAATGGAATGCTGGGTACAGTCTTCGCTTTGGACTCGTGTATGTGGATTACAAGAATGGACTGAAAAGACACCGCAAAAGATCAGCTTTGTGGTTCAAAATATTTCTTCACCAATGAAATGATCCTTGGTAGTGAAAGACAGAATTGATGGGGAAGAAATAAGGATATGTTGTTTCTTTCTTAATCCTAGTCATTTTCTTAGGCCATTGTAAGATCTAAGCAGAGCTACTTTGATGATTTCTGATAGCCTCTGCCAAGAGTGAAGCTTCATGGTTATCTGTATAACTTTTATTAATAAGTTTCTGTATTTGGTTTTCCTGTCCCAACCCCAACACTCATATAAGGACAACCAAGATCTCTCTAGGGCCTCCGACATGTTTTAATTAGGCTTAATTATATTTTTTAGTCTCTCAGGTATGACATGTGTGGTTGATCTCCTAGATTTTAATTGGGTCAATTGGATTTCTAAATGTTCATTGCATTTAATCTCATATAATAATTGATTAACATCTCAGCATTATGTTTTAGATGAAAACTTATGTTCAAACTTATGATAACAATTTATCAATCCATTATATAAGCTAAAACCGTATATTCAAGACAACTGATAAACTAGTGAAAATATTTCTTACTATTCAATAGTAATACCATATTTTTTGCACCAATATTTTAACATTATTTGGTCACTATTTCTGAACAGACTAATTTAAATTTATGCATTTTTTTGTCATTGACCAGAGTGAACTGTCACTGTTGCTATAGTTGTTGGACTTGGGTACTGTTTAGGACGCAAGTTCCGTATTATTGGGCCAGAAGTAAATAGAAGGTTACATAACAAGAGACCATGAATTTAAAATGTAAAGATATTTATTAACTCACTCTCACTTATTTTGTCAGGAAATTTTTAGGTTAAATTAGTTTTTTTCCTCTAATTTATTATTTATGTTGAATTTGGTTCTTTATATTTTTCAATCAACTTGATTTTCTAATTTTTAAAATCAATTCTTTCTTTTAAATGTGTATTTTATGACGATTTAAAATTACTTTGCAGTAGTTTTAAATCGTTATACAAAGTGTGATTTCTTATAATGTAAATTGAAGGTCCAAATTAAATCGACTTAAAAAATTAGATAACAAAATTGAACCAAAAAAATAGAAGACTAAATTGAATCTAAAAAATCAATTTAACCAAATTTTTATCAACTTAAATTTTAAAAGCTTTCTCAGCAAGCTGACAAATTAATATATATTTTTTTAAAAATGTATCTAATGCAGAAATGCAGGCCCATCAGTTTCAATCACAGATGAGAGAGAGGGAAAGCAATGCCTATATTGATTAATTGGTTTCCTTTATTTTTCCCTTTCAATTTTTAAAATTCTCTCAAGTTTTTTAGATTCTTTCACTGCACACTTTTGTCCGGTTGGATCTCTGCTGGTTTACTAACATGTTATTTACACCCATTCAGTGGTATTCGGGGTCTCTATGTTCTACCAATTTTTTCACATACACAAAATTGTACTCAAAAGGAAAACTCAATATTAATTAACTAAAGATTGCTGTTGCAAATAGTCAGAAGAAATGTAATGGAACAACTAAAATTGTTTCAAAGTTTGTGTATAATCTTAAGTACAGTTAGCATTTTCTTAAATAATTGGGTTGTAAGCAATGTTTAATCAGTTTGATAAGTGATTTGGTGATCTAATTCTCTCTAGCCAAGTTGACAATTAATCTAAGTTTAATGACATTCATTGTAATTGACATTAATCTAATTTATAAAAATTTAAGAATGACATCAAATTAATTCTCTAAAAAATCAAAACCAAATTCTGGAATAAACCCAATAAATATAACTTCATCGGATGCTTTTGTAGTGCTTCGTTTGAGAGAAACAGTATATTTAATTCCCCCTTCTTGCATTTGTAATTGTTGTCCAACATGGCAACATCAATAATGTATTGTTTTCTCTACCATCATGGATATATATAACTAATAACTAGGCCTAGGGCCAACAAACATGCTCCTGCACAGCTTTTGAAAGCGAATTTTCATCTCCAAAATATAGTAAGGAATGGAGATAGAAGGAACCAATTTCTTCTCTCACCAAACTTAGAAATTCAAAGCAAAATTAAATAAAGTCTATAAGACTATAACAAATATAGAACTCCACTAATGCCTTTTCCTTTTGGCTCATAGATCACTTCAAATCTAACCTATGAAACGTAATTACCTAAAATGTTAAATATATTTCCTATTTGGTCTACATTAACAGAATCGTAATCATGATGAGATATTGTACCTCCAATAATGGACAATGCTGACCCTTTCCCTGAGAATTTACTTAAAGCACTTTTGTTAGATAAAAACAAGATGAAATGCTTGCTTAAGTAGACATGAGCTAAAAAAGGTCTCAATAAATGCACATGGAAGAGGGACAATCCTCACATGTAAGAAACATGGTCCTTCACTGCTTTGCTACCTGAATGCAAAGCATTCCCACTTTGGTTTTCTTATTGTGCAGCCAATCACACCCCTTCTCCTTATCCCCTTTTTGCCAAATTATTCACCCATCACTTTTGCCACTGACACATAGTTCAAAGTCTCAAATAGGCCATCGTTTGCAGAACCCAACTGTGTAACTTGTCTGTTCTGACCAATGCATGAAGGACCTTTCAAATTTCTTTCAAAAAGAGCCCTTCCATAAAAAAAGGGGCTTATTCACCATGGTAGCTTAATTTACATATGAATCTTGTTAATCCATATTCTTAAGACACTAGTTAAAGACTTAAAAAATCATATGAAAGTAAAAAAAAAAACATAAATAATATAATTTTACATATCTTAATAACCATTTTATTTTAAGATTTCTTAACCTGAAAACATTAGTTTACATTTTTTTACATGTTAGAGTAAGCTTATAGCGTAGGAGTATTAGTTAAAGCCATTGCCAAGCTAGTGAGTAGTGAGTAATGACCCACTTGCCACTTTGTTGTATTTTCCTATTCTGTACCAATGATGAAGGCAAAGCTATGATTGGTGTCCAGCCAATAATGCAGCCTTAATTGCTCAGGTGCTTGTACTAATTGGTCGCTTTGCTTGTCCTCCAAGCTGGGTACAAACCATAAATGGGTTTGGAATAAGTTAACTTGTGGGTGTTATAGCCTGCTTTGGTGGAATTCAATCCATTTAACAAGGATACCAATGTAAATTAATGGACTATGTATCCTTCACACAAATACTGTCATTTCTATGATTCAGTATTCTTCCAGCCATTTATAATTTATGATTTTGTTAAACATGCACTTATGAACATATTTTAAGAACTAGTAAAAGATTGAAGTTTATATTAGAAAAAAACATTTCTTACCATTTTTTTATTTGTCATTTTTTAAGAAAGTTTTTATTTTACACTATTATCCCATTACAAATTATAATTTATAATGAGTTTGTTGAGTTTTATAATATCTTTTTTAAAAATCTTATTAACAATGATTTGTAATACTATTTTTTATCCTTCTTATAAGAAAAAAGTTTTAGTATATTTGATATTAAAACGTATTTTTTATAAAAAGACCAAAGAAAATAGTTGACAATATAAAATTGTTTACTCTCCCTGCTGAAAATTAAACTTTATTTCACATTTGGAACAAATTCTCATGTAGAACTCTGGAAAATGCTCCTACTTCAACTCTTTCAATTTACATTACTGAAGATCTTTTACTTGAGGATTGGCATCTTCGCCTAAGCAGGATTGTGCCATACTGGTCACACTATTTTCTTCAATCATACTCAAAGTGAACATATAAGATAGTAGGGTTTATGACTCTACATATTCTTAACCAACATTATGATGTCTTGGAAAAAAGAGTAGTTAATTTGACCATATTTGTACACTATCGAAAACGATAGTGCCATAAGTCATAATATAACCACCACCTCAAAAATCCAAATGGTTACTTGTTTGTGAAATATTCCTTGCTTAATAATACCAAATTGAAATGGTTTCAAGAACTTGAGTAGTTAATGGCGTAATTCAACCTTGTCTTGCAACCCTTCCTACAAAAGAAAACGTGTCATGAAATTATTAATTAAACCGCGCCTTCTACACCTTCAGTTTGTTAATTTTTAGTTTGCTTGTTTTTGTTATAGAACTTTTTACATTCGAAACTCTATTAATGGGAGAATTTAGAATTATAAAAACGAGTTGAATGAATAATTTGATTTCCCCCCTACAAATCTATATAGTTATGCAATCTATTATATATATATATATATATATATATATATATTAGGTTAATGTTTTAATATGTAAGTATGCCATTTTTTTAATATGTAAGTATGTCATTTTTTAATAAAAGTTTTTTTTTACACTATTAGTGTTCTAAATTCGAGTATGCATCTAGTTAACCTTTTCTAATTTGCCCTTCATCCATTAGACAAACTATAATATAATTCTAATAACCTTATTTCCTCTTATGATTTTGACCAGTTAACTATCTCTGTGTTTTTAGATTTACCGAAATGCCAAATGAAACCATAACCTTATGAAATACTGAGATATCCAATTTCAGCTAAGAAAAGAAAGATATAGTTAAATATAATAACGATAGTTAGCTTTTTCTTTGTCAATTGATTATGAAGTTTCTGGCATATTCCTAAAGTCAAGGTCCACTAATAATTCCCTTCTTATAAGGAAAAAAGGAAGTTTTTCTCCACTTGCACCTTGATTCGAACAAAGTATTTCTTAATCTTAATTCCTGATGATGGAACAATTAATTATCAAATGAAATAGCTAGCTATATAGCTGTTCTTCCCTTTTGGTCTAAAGTATGAGGAGTTGATCGGCAGAAAATTGCATCAGCTACTATTTGTACAACCTTGCATTGCTAGCTCTCGAGCCAGAATCCAAATGAATAAAGTTGTAAAGACAACTAATAAGATTGGTACACCCACTATCACCAAAATAGGACAATATTTTGGAGTTGTTAAGCATGTTTTATAAGCAGTTAGAGACGATTACATATAACCACCTAATAATCATAAATAATCAAAAACCTTAATCTCTAATATAATCATATATTATAGATCGAGGTTCAATTCATTAGTCCAATCGGTGTAGTTAAGCTATGACTATCAGTTCTTAATTCTATTTTTTTACACATCTTGTCAATTCTAGGATTATTTATTTATGCTGAATTTGAGGAATATATACGTCCGAAGACAAAGTCCATGCAAGGAATTTGTGTGACATGACGGTACCACTTTGGTATATATATTTGAATGTGTCAACAAAGAAACTTCCAGCTAAAAGGTAATAAATAGGTTATCACCAAAGAAAGAGATGATAAATTGCGGTAGAAAAATACACAAACATATTCAAATGTTATTTAATGATGTTTATTACTCGTAATAATTGAAAAAAATTCTACATCAATTATTGTTTTTAGGTAGGAGAATGCTGGTGTAATAATTGGTATTAGTAGGAAAGAAAAACCAAACTGGAAAACCTTTTATTTCTTTAAATACTAAGCTTCAATTCAACCAATTATTGCTTCTGCTATGCGTAGGCTACGGGTTGTAAGAGGAATAAATCACTTGTTATAAAATAACAAGTATTTGTAACCCTCTTATAATTCAATTGTTATATATTAGAATCATGAACAAATTAGATCATGCTGGTGACTTGAGATTGTGCGCGATAATGGCCATTATTCATGATTTTTTTTAAAATTTAGGAGTCAGAGATATAATGCCTTTATCTTTACATGTCAACTGCCAGGTTTGTATATGCATGCGTTAAATTGAAAATTCCATTCACATGCCCGCTCGATTTTTATATGCTTATGATGGGATAGAAGGAAAATATTATACTGTATTTATTATCAATATAATAGTAAAAGAAAGTGATAAAAAAAAATTGTCTTTCGGAGGCTACACACGCAGTTAATCTCTTTCTTTTTAAGGGGGATTTAGATGGAATTAATCTTTGTTTGCATACATTGGAAAAGAGATAATTAAAATACCCAATATTCAACTAAAATTGAAATTGTTAAAATATTGGTGTGATAAATAACCCTTATGATGGGGCTATTATTCTAATTTATAGAGATTTTTTTTAATGATATCTTAATTTGACAAGTTTGATTGTGATTATATATGTACTCATAATGTAGTGCTCTATGGGGGAAACTGAAAACGCTTATATCTTAGCTGATAACATAACAAGACGATAATATAAAAATTGTAATGAACCTAATAATGTCCACCATTATTGATGTGACTATAATCTATTACTCTTATCGCGGTGATTAGTGAAAAGTTGACTTGAAACATAAAAGAGAACGAGGAACGTTCTTCATTGGGTGGAAAATGTTGACAAAAAATACTACAACTAATCGCCATGCTTCTTCACTTTTGTTTCGTCATGCATCAGAACCTGCAGCAACATGTGGACCCTAAGATGCATCATCAACGGTTGATATTATCTAGAATAGAAAAACCCAGCAAAGTTGGATTGACATGTTTGCCTGTAGCCTATGACCATCTCATCCTTTTTTTAGAATTCCTTTTTTCAGAAAAAATATTTTTAATTTATCGAATTTTATGATAGACTATCGATTAAGTTAATCTTATTTAGCATTTATAATAGTAGCTATTAATGATTGGTTTTTTTACATTAATTAATTATTTTTTACTCGATCATTTACTTTTAAAAACTGATCTTTTAATTAAATTTTGGGTGCATTCAGTAAACAATATAGCTAAGTATTTATTTATTTAAATTTTAGTACATCAAAATTTATGTTATGAGTTTAGTTATGAAACTTATTGAAAAGTTTTTTAAAAATATTTCTAAATCATTTTAAACATTTAAATTGATATAAAAAAATGAAAGTTGATCAAATTAATAAACGTAAAGAATTGTAAAAAAAAATCCATTTGTTTTGCTTTGTTTCAGTTTAGTTTTAATTTTATAAATCAAATTACATTAAATTACCTTCTTAATATATTTATATTTATTTTTGGTGAAATTCTGTATAAAGTTTATTTCTTTTGTAATTTTCTTGGCTACAATATTTATTTGGCAATTTTAAACACACTTTCAATACATATCATTTTCAAATACTAATTAAAACTCAAATGATTATTTTTTATTAATTAATAAACTAAAAATAATTATAAAAATTCCATAAAAGTAAACTGAATATTTTAAAAAATTATAAGCAATTTAAAACTAATGACAAAAGTCGATCCTTAAAATTTGATAATATATTTAAAATGAAATAAGTCAAATCACATATTTATTTAATTTTATGTAAAGAAATGAACTAAATTGAAGGAACTCCATTAATTAGTTTTCAATTTACGAGGGTGGTACTATTCTACAGTCCCCAAAAAAAGCATAGGTGGCGTGGCACTGGTTGATCGTGACGTGGCGAACAAAGTGAGTATGGTATGAACATGATCCAGCTGGCAAGTGGCAAGTGGGCGCTGGAGCAGAGCAAAGAGCATATAATCCAACCTTGTTTGTAGGCTGACCAGCTTCACAAAGTTTAAATCATAATACATGTTTTTTAAATTATGATGTATTTTAATACTATAAAATTTAATTAAAATATACTAATTGTATTTAAATTTAGTTATTTTTTTATATCTTATTGATCAATTATAAATTATTATATTTAAGATGATTTCTAATTAATATACAATACAAAATCTTTACAATTACAATATATAAAAAAAAAGAACAATAAAAAATATATTAAAGAATATGGTATGCTCATGTTTTTTTTATTTATATTTTATCCAATTTAAATCCATCTGAAGATGATATATATAATTGACAATGTTAAAATTTTGTTGTAAATATATTTGAGCAATAAAACATGCAAATGCACAGTGTGTGTAAGAAGCAGCGTCGTGGAATGGCGGAAGCCAACAATATTCAATGAAACTTATTCATTGATTCATCCTTGGCAGCTGGCTTTTGTCACGAAACAACACACACACACACACACACACACTTCAATCCATCAATTTTTTTTTAATGTATTTATAGAGACTGCTGCCTAACCCAATATTCCATCATGCATCAACCATTCTTTTCCCTTCCTTTTTTCACACTCCAAGAATTCTTCAATTCCATCATGTTTTCAAAAAAATCAAATTGTTTTCTTCACGTTTACCATTCTACCTTTAACTGTGAGTGTGAGCTGTACTTAATTACTCGCCAAGTTTGTCTTTAGAATCATCATCCTTATTTTATTACCCCTTTTTTAATAAAAAAATGTAGTCAACTTAGTTCAATTAGTAAATTACTATCTAGTTATATACTACTAGTACTAACTAGGAAATTAATGGAATAAAATCTTACTATTAATTTTGGAATTTATTTAACTCTCATAAGAGATTGGATTGTAACATCTTTGGGTGAGACAAACTTATGATTGCTAAATTTAGTGGCTGAATATAGGTTGAAAATTCTACCTGAATTTGTCCACATTCATTGATGATGGATGAGTTCAGAAAAGGGATGAGTTCAGAAAAGGGAAGGAGCTCCAGATCATTCCCTAATCCGAACAAGGATAAGCATGGATATTTAATAAAGAAATTTAGTTTTTTATTCAATAGGAAAAATTATGGATAGATAAATAAAAAAATATAATATTACTCTCTTAAAAATAAATAATAAGATACAATCTCACATTTTACTACATGCCAATAAATAGAATGTAAATTTTTTACTCCTAAAAAAAATATTGTAATTTTTTCTTCTTGTGAAATATCATATTTTATCTTTAAAAGATACACATTAAACAAAGAATCTAATTAACTAATATCTTTATATACTAATGAAGATTAAGTTTAATAAAGAAGTTAGTCTCTTATAATAAATCAATGTTCAAAATCTTTGCCAAGAAATATTTATATTTAGTGTTTATTTAGTCCAACAGTATTTTTAAAACAATCATCTCTTAATTTTTCATAAAATAATGATTTTTTTTTATAAATTAAAATCAATTTGTCTTTTAATTTTTTAAAAAGTAAAATTTATTCATTCACCAATAAAATAAACAATCTTCTTCGAGACATCAACACATGAGCAGCTAGAAAACGAGTAACCAATAGGCATCATGATACATGAAGCAATACAAAACTAGTTTTTGATCAACGCGTAGCCTTAGACTTGGTGTTCCCGCCGCCCCTTCTCTCTCTACCATCCCATTCACCCTTTCTCTCTCTAGACGATAAATAAACAAACCATTAAACAAAACACCACATAAACAACAAGGCTTTATAAAACCCACCAACCAAAAGAGAGCATTGAATCTTTGAAGAAGAAAGAAAAAGAAGCCAGCAATGGCCAAGTCCAAGAACAATGCCAAGAAGTTGTCCTACATCTCAGTTCCTTCTCAGATCATCAACTCCATCTCATCTTCTTCTCTTCAATCTCTGCTTGAATCTCCCAAGAAGTGTGCAAGACACTCCCAATTCTTCACCTTTGTCAAGTGCATAAGGCCAAGACTCTTCCTTTTCACTCTCTTTTTCCTTGCTTTCTTTGCCATGCTCAAGTTTGGTCTCAATCTTGACACCCCTTTTCCTCCATTCCCATGTGCAACCTCAGTAGACCCCTCAAAATCCAATATTGGACAGCAAGGTGGTGATCTTATTATTTCAGAGGCTCTGATTAGCAGTGTGCAGTTACATGGTGCAGAAGTTCCAAGTGGCGTGGGTGAAAAAAGTGAGTTTTGGGAGCAGCCAGATGGGTCAGGGTACAAGCCATGCTTGGATTTCAGTAAGGAGTATAGGTGGGAGAGTGAAGGGGTTATGAAGAACAGGAGGAGGTACCTCATGGTGGTGGTTTCTGGAGGGATGAATCAGCAGAGGAATCAGATTGTTGACGCTGTTGTCATTGCTAGGATTCTTGGGGCTTCTTTAGTTGTTCCCATATTGCAAGTTAATGTCATTTGGGGAGATGAAAGGTAAAAAAGAAAAAAAAATATATGTTCTTTTTCTTCATGGTCTTGATTATGAATTAAACTGTTAACAATTTTGGATTGAATCTTCAATTTATAGTTTCAATCTTGTTTTTGATACTGGTTTAATTTCTTTTCTTATATGCAAATGTCACATATGATTTGTCTTTTTCCTTATTTGGGGTTTGTTTCCATTTTTGCAGTGAATTTGCTGATATATTTGATTTGGAGCACTTCAAGAGTGTTCTTGCCGATGATGTGCGGGTGGTTTCAGCATTACCATCAACACACTTAATGACAAGGCCAGTGGAGGGGAGCCCTATCCCTCATGCCACTCCCAGTTGGATTCGGTCACATTATCTCAGAAGAGTAAGTTTGTTTTCTCTTCTTGAGTTTTATTCCCGCGAGCATGCAGTGAGTTGTAATTAGTAGGCTTTAGTTCTTGTCTAGTTTCATGTTAACTTTCACAGTTTCACCTATGATAGATTTTATGGATGGAACCGAGATTACCTATAGTACCATAATAAGAGCTACAGTGTTCTACGCAAGTATTTAGAGACCTTTATGTATCAATTTATTGACTGCAATCTTTTATGTTGCCAAAATATTAACATGTATCAATTTTGCAATGTTAACTAGGAAAGCTCTGACTTGTTAACTGTTGTTGTTCTTGTTGAACAAGAGTTTAACATGGTTCTTTTTATTCTATGCAGTTCAACAGAGAAGGCGTCTTGCTTTTACGTGGATTGGATTCAAGGCTAACAAAGGATCTTCCTCCTGATCTTCAGAAGCTTCGATGCAAGGTATTACAAAGTCTCTATTCATATGTCAAAGACAAAGAGGGAAAGGCAATTCTGAACTAACTTTATGTGCCAATTGATAGCAGATTCTAAATGTTTTTGTCTATCTTTCAGGTTGCTTTTCAGGCATTAAGGTTTGCAAAGCCTGTTCAGGAACTTGGTAACAATATTGCTGAGAGAATGAAAAGCAAGGGACCCTATCTTGCTCTTCATCTACGGATGGAAAAGGATGTCTGGGTGAGAACTGGTTGTCTCCCTGGTTTCAGTCCCGAGTATGATGAAATTGTTAAGAACGAGAGGATAAAGCGGCCTGAACTCTTGACAGCAAAATCAAACATGACTTACCATGAAAGAAAACTGGCTGGCCTCTGCCCCTTGAATTCTATGGAGGTTACAAGGTATATATAAATATAATCCTTTTCATCTTTTAAATAGGTTTTAGGTGTCTTCTAAGTATTAAGTGTGACACGCTTTTCTGATTATTTTCCCCTTTTCACTTACAGGCTGCTTAAAGGTCTAGGTGCTCCAAAAAAATGCAAGAATTTATTGGGCTGGAGGACAACCACTGGGTGGAAAGGAGGTCTTACAACCATTAATCAATGAGTTTCCACATCTTTACAGTAAGGAAGATCTTGCTTTGCATGGAGAGCTAGAACCATTTGCAAATAAAGCTTCTCTACTGGCTGCCATTGATTACATAGTCTCTGAGAAGAGTGATGTTTTCATGCCATCTCATGGAGGCAATATGGGCCATGCACTTCAGGTATAAAGATTGTACAAGTAATATAGATGGCCGTTTCTATAATTATATTGTAATAACTCATATTCTTAATGTGACAATTTCTATAATTATTGAAACTAAATGTTATTTCAGGGTCACCGGGCCTACGCAGGACACAAGAAATATATAACCCCAAACAAAAGACAGATGCTCCCCTATTTTCTGGATTCTTCCCTCCCTGAAGAAGAGTTCAATAGGATTATCAAGGAATTGCATCAGGATTCATTAGGTCAGCCAGAATTCAGGACTAGCAAGTCTGGGAGGGATGTCACAAAGTATCCTGTTCCTGAGTGCATGTGCAATGATGACTCTCATCATCACTCTTCCTAATTTTGTGCATTTGATACCAAAGCTTTTGGTCCAAAGATTACACGAAAATGGAAGCAATGCTAGTTTTGGAAATGAGTATGATTTTGATCCCTGGCAAATTGCTTGAGGTCATTTCCACGGAAACAACAGTCCTTAAGATTACCATCTTTTAAGAGCGACAATATCAAGCACGCCTGTCCCTACAGGTGTACTCACATTATTCCTTAAATACACGAAATCTGTATGTTTTATGTGAGGCAATGTAGATTTTCATCAGAACAGGCTAAAAATCATTGCACAGCAGATCATTCTTTGATTCTTTAAAGAGTTTGTATAGGATATATGTTATTGCTACGTCTAATTCTTTGTAGTACACTATGAAGCCTTATACTGTTGTATATATCTGTGTAAATTCCAGTTTTGCATTGGTTATTTGCCCTTTCAAGATCACCTTTTGCTGTCACTTGATTCAACAGTGGGAGTTTTGCACAAGTTGCAAATTAAAAGAAACTGAACGTGTGATTGAAATACTTTTAAAGCATCTGGTGAAGAGAAAAATATTGTTAACATTCTGATGGAAACTTTCAATTAAGCATCATTATAGTTCATTTAAATAAATTGAACAGGGTGTTGTGTGTGTGTGTTATAACCAGCATAGCAAGGAATTGGCTATACGATCATCCATTTGTTACTATACGATGTTCCCCCTTTTGATGCATAAAAAGGTTTGGCAATATTATAGATGAGGAGTAATATTCACTTACTTTATGGCATGCTTGCAATTTCTCATAACATAAAACCTTGCACTATATTATGTTCTGAATGGTGAGGAGGACATTTGGCAGATGTATCTTTCTAGGTATTAAATGAGTCGTTGTCCTTGAATGATCTTGATTAGAATGAAGACAAAATGCCTTGTATGTTATTTGGAGCCGAAGCTTATCATTTTATTTTGAAGATAGGACTGGGATGCGAATTGGAACCATTTTCCTATGGAAAATAATAGGACATGGCACTGGCTTCAGAATTCATACGCTCAAGGTTATCAACTAAATTAAACAATTAACATGATGAAAACCAAATCTGCTAGTCCTAGAATTGTCAAACTTCAAGTAACAGATTCAAAATTCAACTTCAAAGCAAATCACAGTCATTCTGAATGTATAGCTGGCAAAAGGCTCCGATTGATCACAACCAGCTGTTCCCTATGAGATATGCCATCGGTATAACCTTATACCAGCAAATGTTTGGAAATTGGAGGACAGATTACACTTGATGGCTTAAATATGTTTGAGATTACTATTATATACACTCAAATTTTGTTAAGTTTTTGATAAATTTTTTCGTTTTTTTAAGTGTCTGACATATTAAAAGTGATGTGACATTATCTTAACGGTTCTTTCAATATATATCAATCATTGATGCTCATAGCAATACTCATATGCAGCATGAGTTGAGGATGGAGCAGCATGCTCAGAGCTCTACTAAGAATCAGGAGCAGCATGAGTTGTGGGTAGAGTATGATGCTCAAAGCTCTACTTAGAAAAATAAGAACTTGGGTTGGATCAGACCATTATTAGGTGGATTTGGGAGGTTAGCATCTAATTTCAACAAGACAGAATATGGAAAGCAATACTCATTGCTAACCTTCCCAATCTTTATAGTCCTCTAATGATTGCTGTTTCCAGAAGATATTTGTCAGAAACTAGGACATCCTTCTTTCAACAATAGATGCCTTTAACTTCCCATAAGATTCATTCAACCTCATAGTTTCTTCTTCTATCCTCCTCATCAATGCCTGCAATATAGGATCACTGTATTCCTTTTTCCAATGATTCCCCATGGCCCGAGCTTGAAGCTTTTTCAGTAGAGTGATACTCACATTCCAACAAAACAGTGTAATTTAGCCTCTCCTTGAAGGCGTCATTGCTCTTCCAAATTTTCCACACAAGTGGGTCTCCATCTTCTATCTCCAGAATTCCCCAATACCGATGGTTTTGAGCTCCTTCTAAATCTTTACAGGGGCGACATTTACATTCCACTAGAACAATAGGCATAGTTAGATTGATGAGCAACTTCTCATGACCACATTCCTTCTTATGTTGTGCCTGTGCAACCAATAATTCAACCGCCAATTGAACTGTTCTTTGAACTTCTGAATCAGTAGTATGCATTGGCAAATTTTCCATCAGCATCTTCAAAATTGTGCCACATCCCAGACAACATCTTCATGTTCTTGCAGGGAACTTGCGTCATAGGTAGAGGCTGAAACTAACCCTCTGATATCAGCCTTGGCATTCCTCCACCAGCTCAATAACACATTGGCAACAGAGGCAGTTTGTTCTAATTTAAATGAATTCAACTTCTGGCCAAATTTTTCTATTACATCATAATTTGTTCATGTCTTGTTTTCTTATGTGGACTTATTTTTGGAACCAAACTTAGTAAATTGGGAGAGCTAAATCGAATATCATCAGTGTTTGTTTTCTGCTTGTCGACATTAAACTAAGGAAAAAAATACGAAGAAAAAAAATGGAGAATGTAGTTAACCTTAGACAACAGCACGCTTGATGACTTTGTACTTAAGGGTTGACAGTATCTTGCATCTACCCTTTGAATACTTGATGGAAGTTCTGGAATTTCCTTAAGATTCCTGCAAAAACTTAAAAAATCAAGTTTTATCAACTGCAATGATCCTTTGATGCACTCTGGGAGTTATTCAAATTCATTGTGGGACACATTTAAGTATTCCAATTTTGGAAATATTTCAAGAATAATGGAAAGATCCTCATATGACAGATTAGCCTTGCTAAAATATAATGCCTTTAAACTTGGACAGCTATTTGCTTCGGAATGGCTCTTTCTGAACATTTTTGCAAGTTGAGAACATCCATTCATCTTTAATTTGAAATTGATAAATCTTTGAGTTCCCTGCAAGTTGACATGTCGACATACATACGCAAGCCCTGTAACTTTACAAATGGACTTTGGAAACTTCTCAATAGCAGTATTTATCATGTGAATCTTTAATGGCTTATCCATCTTCCCCACTACTTCTGGGAATTCCTTAAGTTGACTGCAAAAGTTAAACGAAAGCATTTCCTGAGATGGCAAATTCATCTTTGGCACAAAACTCGTGAGCATGGTGCACTCTGATGCTCTTAAATATACAAGGTTAGGCATATGTCCAGCAGATGGATGAAACCCTTCCAATTTGGGGCATTTGTCAATTGTCAGCACTCTCAAGTTTTTTTATCTTCAAACATGTCAGGTATTTTAGTTATGACTTGTCACTGGGAGAGATTGACAAAAGTCAAATTCTGAAATACCTACGAAACATAATGGTTAGGTTAGGAGCATATTCAATCATATTAAATTATAGATCATACTAG
>CM023949.1:263734-362545 GCA_013407115.1 Glycine latifolia
TTACAATGACAATTTTGTTACATGTTTAACATGTAGTTGGAATTGATTCTTACAATGACAATTTTGTTACATGTTTAACATGTAGTTGGAATTGATTCTCGGTTTCAAGAGGTGAAACCAATGATACATATTGAGTCTCATGATACCGTCCTCATAGAAATTTATGGAGCTGGCGGAATTGGCAAAACTACATTTGCCTTGGATATATATAACGATATCCAACATGAATTTGAAGCTGCAAGTTTTCTCGCTAATGTCAGAGAGAAATCAAACAAAAGCACTAAAGGCCTGGAAGATCTCCAAAAGATACTTCTATCTAAGATGGGTGAGGAAACAGAAATTAAAGGGGCCAGTGAAATCAAACGCAGACTTGGTCATAAAAAGGTTCTTTTGGTTTTGGATGATGTTGATTCGACAAAACAATTGGAGTCCCTATCCGGAGGAGGTGATTGGTTTGGTTCATGCAGCAGGATCATCATAACAAGGGATACCACATTGCTAGATGAGCATGTCTTTAATGATGTTGTCATTGAAAAATATGAAATGAGGCCACTTAATTATGGTGATTCTCTTGAACTCTTTTGTTGGCATGCTTTTAATATGAGCAAACCTGCAGAAAACATTGAAGGTGTTTCTAATGATGCAGTGCGTTATGAGAAAGGCCATCCATTAGCTTTAAAAGTAATAGGCTCCAATCTAAAGGGTGGGAGCCTAGAGGATTGGGAAATGGAATTGGAAAAATATAAAAAGATTCCAAATGCCAAGATTCAAGAAGTACATGAAATAAGCTACCATAGCTTAGATGTCTTGGACCAGAAAATTTTCTTGGACATTGCTTGTTTCTTCAAGGGAGAGAGAAGGGGATATGTTGAAAGGATACTAAAGGCTTGTGATCTCTGCCCAAGTATTCGAGTATTTACTGCAAAATGTCTCATAACTATTGATGGTAGTGGCTGCTTGGATATGCATGATCTAATGCAAGACACGGGTAGAGAGATTGTCAGAGAGGAGTCATCGATAAATGCTGGTGACCGTAGCAGACTTTGGTCTCATGAGGAAGTTCT
Organism: Glycine latifolia; assembly: GCA_013407115.1. Classification (NCBI taxonomy): domain Eukaryota; kingdom Viridiplantae; phylum Streptophyta; class Magnoliopsida; order Fabales; family Fabaceae; genus Glycine; species Glycine latifolia. The sequence goes on from CM023949.1 coordinate 264,799, forward strand.
TCGAGTACTTGCAGAAAATTCGGTAAGAATTTTACAATTTTTACTCTTTACCTTTATATTGTTCAATTTGTACTAGCTGTGACAAATATAATCAGTGGTAACTCAATGTTTTTTACATACAGGGAAGCAATAGAATTGAAGGAATAATGCTTGATCCCCCTAGTCATGAAAAAGTAGATGATATGATAGATACTGCATTTGAGAAGATGGAGAACCTAAGAATTCTGATCATTCGCAATACAACATTTTCAACGGCTCCTAGTTATCTTCCAAACACTTTGCGACTACTTGAGTGGAAAGGGTACCCATCCAAGTCTTTTCCACCAGATTTTTATCCCACCGAAATTGTTGATTTCAAGTTTAAATCATAGTTCTCTAATGTTGGAAAAGTCATTTAAGGTACATATATATTTTCTCTCTCTCTCTAATTAACATGATCTAAATCTTGAGATTACTGACTATGCTCCTGATCGTTTTAATTACTTGGATGATTTTCGTAGACATATCAGGGCTTGACATTCATCAACCTGTCCCAGTGTCAATCCATAACTCAATTCCTGATGTGTCTGGAGTAATAAATTTAAAAGTTTTGACACTCGATAAATGCCGTAAACTGAAAGGATTTGATAAATCCATTGGCTTTATGCGTAACCTTGAGTATGTAAGTGCTCTAAGGTGCAACATGCTCAAAAGTTTCTAGCCAAGAATGAATTTACCATCTCTCGAGGTGCTTTCATTTAGCTTTTGCAGCAGACTTGAACACTTCCCAGATGTAATGGAAGAGATGCATAGGCCGTTAAAGATTCAATTGGTAAATACTGCAATTAAGGAATTTCCAATGTCCATCGGTAACCTTGCAGGGCTTGAGTACTTGAACATTTCAGGTTGCAAAAAACTTGATATATCAAGAAAGTTGTTCTTGTTGCCAAAACTTGAGACCTTATTGGTTGATGGATGTTCACATATTGGAAAATCATTTAAAAGGTTCAAAGAAAGGCATTCAATGGCAAATTGTTGCCCAAATTTGAGGGCACTGCATCTAAGCGAAACAAATTTATCAAATGAAGAATTGTACGCAGTTCTGAAAGGTTTACCTCAACTGGAAGCCTTGAAGGTTTCGTATAATGATTTTGACTCTCTCCCAGAATGCATCAAAGAATCTAAGCAATTAAAAAGTCTTGATGTCAGTTATTGCAAGAATCTCAGGAGCATTCCAGAAATCCCTCCAAGTATCCAAAAAGTAAATGCCAGATATTGTGAGCGCTTAACTTCAGAGGCATCAAATTTGCTATGGTCTAAGGTTTTACTTCTATACTACTACTTTTTTTGATCTTTTTTTACCTAAACTCTACACAGAGTCTACTTGACCTAACACTAACAGTAAAAGATATAAGGTTGGTTGGATGGTTAAGAAAGAAAGAAAGGAGAAAAGTTCACGGGTTCGATCCCCTTAACAGTTTTTGATGTTACAGGTTAATGAAGAGAAGGAAAGGATACAATTTGTGATGCCAGAAACAGACATTCCAGATTGGTTTCAGTTTGATTGTGTTGGCTGGTTAGATATTCCTACTTCGCCTATGTGAGCACGCAATAAGTTCCCTGTTATTTCTGTAACATTTGCGTTAGGCGGCAAAGAAATATGCTGCAAAGAGTAGCATTATTGTTGTGTTGGGGAGGAGCACGTGTTATTGTGTGATCTGAGGATTTTGTTCAGTGACCAAGAGTGGGAGGGTCTTGATCAACATATTACTGGAGATGATGAATGGAGGGCCATTCAGGTTCAATGTGTACGACCAGAAAACAAACACTACTAACGATATCCTATTTAAGAATACCCGTCACAACTGCTTATTAGATAATTTGGTTCAGAAAGAAAATCCACGCTAGTCTGAGCAGAGAAGAAGACATTTCTTCAATAATTTCAAACCCGAGAGAAATTTATGGCCAGCGTTTGACTCTTTATGGTGAGTCGTCAGACTCGGAGCAATGCCTGTTGTCTTCAAACATAGTTTTTAGGCACATTCTGGCCGACATTATTAAAGGGAAATTAGTTTCAGCCTGCGTTTATAGGTCGAGTTTAAAGCAAGCTCACGACGAATCTATATTGGAAGAATTGATGAGTAAAGTAGCCGAAGATGCTACGAGCTTGACTAAATCGTACGGGAAATAGAACGCATCTATTGTTCCGGTTACGGCAGATAACGTTGTTTCTGACAAATATTCGTTGGAAGGAATATTCTTGAATGCAAGAGTAAAACTGGAAGATGGAAAATGGGGGACCAACAAAAATACAATTGGGATACGAGGTGATTAGGATGTTTATTCGCGGATTTTTTGATACTAAGGTTAAGAATATGTCCTACGGGATCTTAAATGATGATTGGCGCTGGAATTTATTGGGGTGTTTAATTAACCTTATTCCATCATCTAAATATTTTGTTTTCAAATTCGTAGTACCTCTCTCGTTGGATTATTTTGTAGCTCTAATTCACGTTAAATTACTCCATTGGTTTACGAAATCATTTAGGATTAGCAATTGGTTTCTTGGTTTATAGTATAACTCTTAATTTGGTTACTTTGTTTCTAGGAAGTCGATTTCTCTGGAGATGTAATGACAGGGTTTCTTTCTTTTTAAATCAAATAGTCACCAGGTCGTAGGTCATTGTCCCATTGCTTCTATTTTCTATTATGTAAGGCTACAAAGCCAGCACTTGTGTTTTTTTAATTCAATACTACATTCTCTCTCGAAAAATATTTATTGTTATTATAAGTTTTATCTTTGAAATTCAAATTAAATCTTCTTTTAATTTAAACTTTAACCAATTTTATTGTCTTTAAATATTAATGTTATAATTATACTATAATATTCTTCAAATTTAAGTCAAATTAAATGTGGTGGTAATTATAAAATAGATAGTTGATCTTTTCCTTGCAGGATACAGAATGACTTTAACTTTATTGATGCTTGGCAATTGGCATGCTTAGTGGTTGTAATCTGAACATTAAGAACTTTATCTTCTGTTACTTATTACCTTTTCCCTCGTTTCCACTTGTTCTGTTGAGATTTGGTGGTTCGGCATCATTAACTTTTACTAGTTGAGCTGGTTCTGATCTCGTTTTTGGGATGTGTTACTACTTACTACTGAGCCTAAATGGGGTCTGTACTACAATGTTTTGTTTTTGTGAATCTTGCACAATGCATGTAGTATAAATCTTTGTCATATCATATGCAATCCAATTCAAAACACAACTTTTTTTTTTATCAGCAAATGTTAATTATTAGTTTTTGTTAGTGACGAAATTCGAATCAACAAACCTCTTCCTTCTTGCTTCACCAATAAGTTAACCTTATAACCCCATCCAAAACACAATTTATGCTTTACATGAAAATCTGCCATAGTATTTGATGTTCTATTCAATGATTTAATAATCCATTCTGATAATATGGTACTTAAAGGGACTTATTATTATATGGAAGTAACAAGGATATTAAAGAAGAAAATGAAAATAAACAGAAAACTGTACGTAACTATGTATAACAACCTAAAACTATGAAAAAACAATATCACAGTAAACTATCTGTTCTAGCTGGGAGCCTCTTGAAGAAATTACTTGGCACCGACGGCGTCTTACTCCTAAACTTTGGATGCCGCAAAAAGTATAAACCTGTCACCAGAGCCACCACTCTGAATGGAGTTGCATAGAGAACCACAGCAGCACAGAAGCTAAACACTACAAAGAGGCTGGTTGCTCTGGGGTCTCTCCAACTCAGTAGAGACTGAAACCTCTCCCCTTGTGTAGCTATGTCCCCAACAACTGTCTGAATCCTACCTGCCACAGTTCTAAGCCTGTCATACCTCATTCTCACAACATCCTGTGATCTTGAAGTCGGAAACGTGTCGAACTCTTCATCAAGTTCGTCGGGGTGAACGGCTTCTGCCCACGAGAGTTTAGGATCCATGTGAGGCGGGTGTCTTGGCCGGAACCTATAGTTCCACAGACCAATCAAGAAAATATAGAGAAACACGGTTGGCAGGATCAATTCCGGGTACCATATTAGTATGAGGAAAAGAATGTGAACCAGGACTGATGTAACATGGTTCTTCCAAAGGCAAACATCACTGAACCACTTTCCCATTGTGATCATACCAGAGAAAAGGGACATGATGCGGAAGAAGTTAGCCTTGCTTCTTCTCATGCTCCACATATGGGAATCAACATCCAACATGTACTCCACCACCTCCTTCCTCAAAGGCGGTTCAGCTCGGCCTAGCCTTGCAGCTACGATGTTCATGGCTTGGTACCTCAAGTTGTCTATTTGGTTCACTGTGAAGGGATGTAAGTAATGCATCTTGGGGAGCAAGGGTTGGCCATAGATGTGAACCATGTTGGCTAGTGAGAGTGCCGTAAACCTCACTGCTAACTGAATCTCACCCATCTTCTTAACTCCATGTTGGTGTAGAACAAGAAGAGGGTGAGAATTGGTGTAAATCCTATTGGCTTCAAGTGTTGATAGCCTTATTCTTGCCTTTCCAATCCGAGAATCTCTAGCAGCACTGTCACCAGGAGCTTTTTCCCCTCCACCTAAGTGGCAGTTGTCAAAAACTCCCAATGTTATCACAGTGCAAGGATCATAGACCTCCCATGTGTATTGTTCATTCCATTTAGGACTAAAAGTGTCAAGAAGTGTTCGGGTTCGGACCCATTTCTGACCATACTTGGCAACACAGTATGCATCTGTGCTGCCTCTTCCATCCCTCATCTTCATTGGGAGAAGCCCCTGTGCTCCTAAGATGCCTACTTCAAGTATTCCAATAGGTTGCTTCCATAGCTGTCTTGCTGTTGGCCTTTGATCACTTGTGTACAATGTGGACTCATCTAGGACATGGTATCCACCTTCAAGGCAAACTCTCATGTGAATCTTGCTTGAAAACTTGAGCTCATTTCTTCTATCACCTTCTAGCATTCCGAAACCAAATTTTTCAAGATTGAACCAGCGCGAATGAACCAACCTGTGGTCTAGCCGCTTCTCAAAGAGGGTCATTGGTAGGCTTATCTTCCCAAGTACCTCATCTTTTGAAGGGTGCACACGATCCTCCACAGTGATTATTAATTGCTCCTCAAATGGCTCGCAGGCTACAAAGACCAAATCTTCATTCCAGAATGGGGTGGTTGTTCTGGTGGGGCATATCTTGGTTGTCAGCACTTGGAAGCCCACTTGAGCTTTCACGAAAACCTCCGGTAGGCGGTTTCTGTCACCCGGGATCACATCTTGTGCTTCAATTATATTCACCCTGAGATACCACAGTTTTGGTGACATGTAAACCTTCGATTTGACGTTGAAAACGCCCTCCCCATAGACAGTGGCAGCATCAGAATGCCAAGCCTCAGAGAAAGCTTCATCAGCTTGTGTTCCCATCCAAACTGCAAGCATAATATCACCCCTCACCTTGCCTTCTTCGCGCCAGTCCTCGAGCCGGTACCACTGAGGAGCTAGTGGACTATCTGGTGGAACTCTTGTTGGAACCTCATTGAGGTCAAAAACTACTCTGCCAAGATAGTCATCTCTGCCCACCATTGCCTTATCTTTCACAAAGACTTCCAAAACAGAAGACTGAATGCGGTCTTTGGAGAAAGCAAACACTTGATTCCACTCTGGGTTCAATTTCTTCTCAAAGTGCTTTGTTCTTCCTTTGTAGTTCCCCAGCTTCACTTCCACATAAGGATAACAGCTTGAGGTGATGGTGCTTGGGGGAAGATCTTTTGCCTTCACAACACGAACATACAGATAAAACATCTGCTCAACAAGGTCATACGTGCTAGTGAATCTGTCACTACCACTCACCCACCCTCTTCTACCATAAGCTCCATCACTGGGCCACCGCTCGCCAAGCTGCACATTGGTGTCACTGAGATTGTAGTTTTCATCATTGCTAGTAAGGACTTGGGGACTAACTTGGTGTGTGATGAGTGGAGTATTCTGCGGTTGTCTCTCTACTAAAATTCTTGGCTGTTGTGGGTTGGTTCCCATGAGATTGTTGTAGCCTTCGTTGTGGCTAGCATGGGCTTGTGGATTAAAGGAGTGCATTGGTGATGGAGTACCCGGTCCTCGCGGTCGTCTCTTAATTGAAATCCTTGGCTGCAGGTTAGTGTCATTATGATTGTAGCCTTCATCATGGCTTGGTTGGACTTGTGGATCAACCGAGTGCATCGTGAATGGAGCACCTTGCGCTTGCGGACGCCTCTTTATTGAAATCCTTGGCTGTTGATTGGTGTCATTGTGATTATAGTTTTCGTGATGGCTAGATTGGACTTGAGGATCAACTGAGTGCATGGTGGATGAAATACCTTGTGGTCTTCTCTTTATTGAAATCATTTGTGGCTGGAGAACTTGGTGCTTGTCGAGTTGTTGGACGGTCTCTACAACAGCTTCTATACTTTCTTTCTTTGGCTCTTGATCAACACTGCTAGACCGAGCTTCTGCAACATAATATACTTCATCTTCTTCTGTGCTTGCTTTTGGGGTGTCAAATGCAGGAAGTTCTTCACTGGGATCAGCTTCTAATGTTCTGTCAGTTAGGCCTGAGGGGATACTATGAGGTGGAGGAGGAAGGTTACTAGTGGTGAATTCTGGTTCTTGGGGTGGAGTGGAAGGTGGAAGTTTTTCTTGTTCTGTAGGGAAAACAGGAGAAAGAGGTTTTGGTTTGGAGTTAGACTCTGATGCAATGTATATTTTGAGGCCAATCTCACCCTTAACAGGTGAGAGAAACCACTTCTTTTCAAGAGGGAAAATCTGATACACTTCCTCACCTTCCTTGACAATATTGGAGCAAGGAATTCTCACCCTTCCAAGGAAGTTTCTGCCTGGAGTAAGTCGCCTCTCATTGAAGACCGATACTTCAATTGTTTGGCGATGGTAAGGTTTGGTTGCATCTAAATTGAAGATTAGTTTTTGGTTCCAAGTGGGGTTGAGGTTCTTTGGGACGGTTCTGGTTCGGCTAAGCTGGTTCTCGAAGTCTACTTCCACAAAGGGACTGGCTGATCCCTCGCCATCTTTGGGCATAAGATCATGAGCATTAATAACCTCCACAACCAGTTTCATGTCCTTTTCTTTCTGGTGTCACTGCCACAAGTTGTTGCAGCTAGGTGGTTTGCCAAAGTAACCAGAAATTCGATTCTGAAGCAAAGAAGTTCTACTTAAGAATACAAAAGCCAAAAGAAAATACAGTTGTGGTTCTCTTCTCTTTCATGATTGACACAAGTACTTGCTTCTATTTTGGTTAAGCAAGGAATAATTTCATGGAGAAGCTGCATGAGCTTTAGCAATATGAAGATAGGAAAGCAGAAAAGAATGGTGGGAAAGCTTCAGATTGATCTAACTTAAAGCCAAGACCATTCTAGTCTGAAGGTTGTTGTAATTGTCACAATTCTAAGCTATTTCTTCAACAATTATAAAAAAAGAATATGAATGCTAAATGGCAATCTCAGAATTTTGATTTTCCACTGAGCAAACAAATAAAGCATGGTTCTAATTTGTTATTTTAGCTGCTACTTGCTTGTCTTTCTTTTTATATTGTGTATCTAATATCAATATCATTGTTAAATGACAATAAGGAAAAATTGTTTGATTCGTAACTTATTGATAAAGCAAAAATGATTCTCAACTTTCTGTCTCTCAATGTTTTAGTTACTTAATGGCCTAAAGGGATTAGTTTAATCAAAATTGTATGTGCATTTTTCAGGATAATTGCTTTCGTCTATGTGCTGCAATGTCTTAAGTCTACAAAAAGTTAATAGAAGGGGCATGAAAGGCATAGCTGAAGCTGCAAGAAAGCAAAGGTAGATTTGGTTAAGGCATGTGTCATATCATAGACTATGATGCTTTTCTTGTGCTTCATTCTCCTCGATCCTCCTTTTAAGATTGAATACAATATATTATAATTCTTATATGCCGAGTTTGCTTTCATTCATGACTTCATGCAAGACACATATAACTAAGGCAAGTCAAATGTCACGCAGTTAGATAATAGGGCAACATGAAGAACTTCGCAAAGGAAAAAAAAATGCCGTAAAACATCTATATTTTATTTTGACTCAAAAATTTCTCCCAAATTTGATATCTATTTCATGCAAGTTTTATGTGGAAAAAAAGGAAGTAATAATTAGTCAAAATAATTATTTGAGTCTTTTGATTATCGTTAAAATAAAAGCAAGTAATACAGAAGTGGTTAATCATGTAATCATTAAATAAGTGAAAATAACCATCAGTTTTCCCCAGTCCCTTTATTTTTTTCCCCCCGTAAATGATGGTTAAAGAAGTATCTTTTATCCGAAGAAAGGATACTGGAAGTAAACGTAACAATTTTTTTTTAGAGTTTAATGCCACAGTCACACTGAATCCTCTCCTGTTTTCGAGTTGGTTTGGGAATTATATGGTTTACCAAGGAAAAGAAAGAACGAGAGAACCATATCAAATTGAAATTAATTAAAAACGAAAACTAAATACATTAAGTTATCCATTTGACTGTGTTTTGTAAAATTAGGATATGAGTATCTTAAAATATGATTATGAGTCTAACTCAATTATGTAAAATCAGCATTTAAGATGAGAGTTTTTTTCATAAGGATGCATCTTAATCATATACATTGTATCTATATTACTAATCGATACAAGATCTCTAATACATATCTATTTTATTATACATCTCAAGTGTAACAACATATTATTAGAATAAACTTTGATATAATCTTAGAATGAATCTTATTATAAATTTGATTTATAAAATGAGAATTGATTTCTATATATACACACTAACATGATCATAGTATTAGAGTAAGATCTTTAACAAAATAAATTGATAATGATAAACTAGTCAAAAAATTAGAAACTTATAAGCTAACTTATTTAACTTAAAAGTGTTTGGTAAAATTAGTTAATAAATATAAAATAACATAAATGATATAAGTAATCATTTGATAAAAAGACAAATAAAAACTCAAGTAAATTAACAAAGATAAAAATGAAAAAAAAACTAATAAAGTAGTTAGACTGTTGTTGTGAACTTTACTATTAAAGGCAACTTATCTTGCCAAATAATTAACTTATAAATAAATTTATAACTACCAAATTCTATTCCGAGTAGTTCTCATAAGCTAGAGGCATGTGTAATTGGATTCCCTACATTCACGCAATCAATGAATATGAACAGTTTGATTTGATTAGATAGTCAATATTTTAAAGTTATTTTTTAAAGTTAAATTTACTAAAATAATTTTGAACCATATTTTCATCAGACGATTCTAATCGTTTGATCGCGTGAATGAATTATTTTTCCGATCGAAGAGAATCTGAATCCTGATGCATAGGCTAAAATGAAAAAGACATGAGCCAATAATCTTGAATAAATAATCACCTAAAAGGAAGAAAAGGAAGAAGTTACAATTTTTTATTTTAAATTTTAATATACATACATATACAGTAAGAAGTTATAAATAGTTAACCATCAACATTATAAGTTATGTCAACCGTCCTCTTTGAGCCAAGATCCAGGAGCAATTAGAACAATTTACTTATCAAGGTATATATGTATAATAATTACTTAAATACATATAGGCTGAATTACTTAAATATGGGCTATATTATTCTAATTTCTTAAATACTCTTAATTATATATAAAATAAATTGTTCTATTTTTTAAGTATAAACATATATTTTAAATTTTTTATGTATATTATAAATATATGCTACGAAAATTGTTTCCCATATTTTAATGATTATTAAAAAAATAGAAAGTACTTGTATAATTACATGAAATCTCAAAGGATATTATTGTAATTTTAATTCATTTTTTAATATATTTTAGATTTACAATAATTTCTTATATTTTAAATGTAATTTAAAAAAATAACAGTTATAAATAAGTTTCATATTTTAAATGTGACTCCTTCTCAAGAAATTTCCAAACAAGCTACAATTTACAATGTAGCTCATCAACTAAACTCCGTTGGATTTAAGCTCAAAACTCAAAAGAAAGAAAGAAACAGAACTTTTTTTGTAACATTTGGAATTTGGAAAATACTAAAACAAAATAAAATACTAGTCATAAAATAGTGAAGGCGCAGCCAAACACTTGTGAGGGACATGAACCACAAACACACAGAATTCCATTAACGTAGGAGCAGAGCAGAGCAGAGCAGTTTGATTTGCCAATTCAAAGCCCATCTTCCTGCTCTTACTAGAACCTTCCAAATCAATTTCCTCTAATTAGGGTTTATCTAGGGTTTAATTACTCATCCCAATTCTCAAAACTTTAATCCTACTTCCTCCTTCTCAATACCCAAATGGTTCGCTCCCATGGCGTCACCCTCATTAATCGCCTTGCTCGCCGATCTTTCTTTCACGCCAACGATTCTGTACGCACGCATCCTTTTCTATTCTTTCTTTCTTTCAGGATTTTGCAAGGAAATATCATTTTCCAATTATATGGGAATTTTTAATTTGCAGGTTTATCAAGCATTTTTCCAAAGGGGTTATAGGGCATTGAACTCTGGGCCTTGCAATCCAGCTAGAGTTGTTGGTACTTTTGCATCCAATGGTGTGTGTTAACTGTTAAATTAACCTTTTTTTCTTTTCTTCTTAAGATCATTACATGACTCTTTGGGAAATTGAGTAAATTGTCAATTTTTGTTTTTATTTCAAAATTTTCTATTCGGGTTTTTGTAATTTGGTTGATGGTTATTTGGTATAAGTCAATGAATTGCTGCATGAATTCACTATTGGTTGTTTTCCTTGCAATGCTGGATTTAATTTAACTGTTCTCCACCCCCAAAGGTATATACTTTTCAACTGTTGTTTATGCTCACCTGGTCCCCCTTATCCATTTGCAGTTGGAGATGCCGTTAATTTGAAGAAATGGTTGCTATTGGGAGCGGCAAATAAATATTGGGGGGGCATCTAGATCAATTCATGGCTCGGGTATAAATTACAAAATTCAGCATCACATAAATGGCTTGATTTTAACTATTCATGGAATCAGAAGGAGCTTGAAGTTCATTACTTTTCATTCAATACTCTCTTTTCTTCCGTATACATACTTGTTTGTTGTCGCTTGCATGTTGACGACTTATTTGTTTTCCCCAAAAACTATTACAGCATCATTGGCAAGAGACTATTATGATGTTCTTGGTGTGAGTAAGAATGCAAGTTCTTCTGAAATAAAGAAAGCTTACTATGGGGTAAGTTTTTCCTTGCCATTGTCAGTATACATGAATTTAGGTACCAAAAATATGCGTGCTTTAGTTATCTGACCCATTTCCTGGTTAAACTTTATCAATTCACTAATAATTTGTTTGGATGAGGAATAAAATAGATAGGGTAGAAATGAGGGATAGAAATAGATAGTTATATGACCCATTTCCTGGTTAGAATGTTGTTGAAGTAATCTTAGGAAAAAAAGAGATGTGGAATCTTGGTGGTGGAATGAAGTGGTTGCAGAAGAGGTAAGAAACAAAAGGGGGTGTTTTAAGACCTTAGATGAGTGTAGTAATGCTCAAAATTAGGTAATGTATCAGAAGGCTAGAAAATAAAAATAGTACAAGGGAAGTTGAGTGAGGTACAATCCAAAGTTTTCGAGGAATTTTATTGAGATCTTGGGACAAAGAATGGAAAACATAAGATGCATAAACTTGGAAACAATAGTAAAAGGACATAGATTTAAACCAAGCAAGATTTGTTAAGGATGAAGAAAGAAAAAGTTTTGGTTATAGATCAAGATATCAAAGAGAGATTGGATAATTATTTTTTTGTAAGGATTTTAATGATGGGTATGGATTGACATGTAATATGAAATCGTTAGAAACTCAAGAGAATGAGAAAATTTTGGCTTACTAGCACAATTTGAGTTAGAGTGGTAAAAGAAGTCGATAAGAAGATGAATAATAATACAAATGTTGGTCCTAATGTTAAATTCTTATTGAAGCTTGAAAATGTGTAAAAGAACAGGGTATGGTTTGGTTTGCTAAGCTATTTATTATGATTTTGAGATTTAAGAAAATGTCATATGGATGGAGGATGAATTTTTTGGTTCCTATATATAAGAACAAGAGACATATTCAAAATTGTATAATTTACAAAGAGATAAAACTTATGAGTAGGAGCAAGACAAGCTATATGCATTGCAACTTAGTAAGAATTAGGAGGAAAATTACTTGAAAGAATTGGAGATGTCTTACCATATGTTACCAAGTATTTGGGATTAATATTACAAAATGATGAAGACATTAACGAAGATGTCACACACAGGATACAAGGTAGCTGACTAAAATAGAGAGACATTGAGGATTATTTGAGATTTCAAAATACTTATCAAGCTTAAACAGGAGTTTATCATATTGCTATAGACCAATTATACTCTAGGGTAGTGAATGTAGCACTTTAAAGGGACAATAAAAAAAGGTAGTATAAATGAGTATGTTAAGATGGATGTGTGATCATGTAAGAAAGGATATGATACAAAATGATTGTATATGAGAAAATATTTGTGTGATATCTATTGAGGAAAGGATGGAAGAACATCAGTTAAGGTAGTTTGAACACATGCAAAGAAGACATTGGTGAGGAGTAGATTGCATGATTTTTAATCCTTTGAAAAGGGATAGAGGAAGACTAAGAAGGACATTGAAGGAAATTATTATAAGGGGTCTCAGGGTGATATTATCCTTGGAAATTTGGTTTTTAACTGAATCTAACGGGATCAAATCCATATAGTGACCTCACATAGTAGAATAAGGCTATTGTTATTTGTTTTATATTCTTTGATAATCTGAATATGCAATTTTGTATTATATTCATGTTTGCATTGTCATCTCCTATGCTTCACAATTGTGAAAGTACTTTAGTTCATCCTTACTTTTTGCCGTTCTTTCTACTTTGGCATGAAGTCATAAAACAGGATTGGCCAGCATATGAATTATCTTTCCAAAATGATATGTATTTTTTCCCTCTCAATTTCTCTTAATGTTCTGCAGCTTGCAAAAAAGCTCCATCCAGATACAAACAAAGATGATCCTGAAGCTGAAAAGAAGTTTCAAGAAGTTTCAATAGCATATGAGGTGGACTCTTGTTGCTTATTTTTTCGTTTGTACCGAAGCCAGAGAGGTCTATTTTAAATCTTCATATCCCAAATTAACTCACTGCTGCTTTGTTGTCTTTTTTCTTGTGTTGTAGATTTTGAAGGATGAGGAAAGGCGTCAACAGTATGATCAGGTTTAGCACTTTCCTGATTACTTTTTTAGCTCTTCTGCTCAATTTTTTTTCTGTTACACATTTTTCTCTAAGTTGGGATAAATTGTAGAATGAATGTACATGAACTTTAGTGCATGACACAGTGGAATTAGAAAATGAGGGAATAGTAAGATTTAAATAGTGGAATTCTGCTTCACGGAGAATTAGAAATTTGTCTAAGGATACTTATGAAGGAAAAAAAATGGAAAAAGGGGTTCAGTAACATGGCACATTTGTTCTTTACATTGGAAGATAATAAGAGTATTCTCCTATCCCTGGTATTTTTCCTTCATGTACAGTGATGATATTACTAAAAGAGCTGATAATGTGGTCATTTTCTGTGTTATGTCTTGTGAAATCTAAAATGAGATAAAACTTTCATTTTCTAGTATCTATAGTCACTACAGAGTGGGTTCAGAAAATTTTCCTTGCTGTGAAATTTTACTGCCCAGATTTACCAGTGCTTCTGATATTTTTTTTGGCTTTGTTGATATTACACTTTTTATGCTCAATAGCAGGATTTCGTATTTTGTATGAGCAAGAATTTAGGTTTTTCATGTTTGAGTACAACTCATACTTTATGTGCATGTTTCTTGGTTATATGAGCATTTTAAAGTTGTTTTGAATGGATTGTTACTTTCTCTAAAGTCTCTATTGCATCATTGATTTGATTCACTTTTAATATAAATATCTAGCTTGGTCATGATGCTTATGTAAACCAACAAAGCACTGGTTTTGGAGGCGAGGGTGGCTTCAATCCTTTCGAACAGATATTCCGTGATCATGTAAGAACTTGGTAGTTTCTTCCCTTTATTTTATTAATCATTTCTATTAGGAGATACTTCTTTCTTTGTTGGTCTGCATTGTTGTTGTAAAATCAAAGTAATTACATTCACTCCACAATAATAAGGAAAATTCATTATTATATCATTTCAATTGTTAAATTTGTGATGTACTAGCACCATAGAAGTGGAACTTCAATTATTAATTCAATCTAAAGATAAAATGATCTAATGATTCATTAAACATCTGGACAAAAATGTATATGGTGAACTTTGTAGTCAAATTTTTCCATTTAATTTGTATGCTTGGTTATGCATCAGTTTCTCATTTTCAATTGGAAGTTTATATTGGGTTTGTTTTATCACCTGAAATCTGTATTGTATTTCAATTGTGAGCCCTGGCATAGCGGTAAAGTTGTGCCTTGGTGACTTCTTGGTCATGGGTTCGAATCCGGAAACAGCCTCTTTGCAATCTAATTAAATATAAATGCCTCTATAGTACGTAGCTTAGTTTTAGTTTATAATTAAATATAAATGCCTCTAAAATTTCCTTTGACATTCATCCCACATTTGAAATCTAATATGGTTTTCTCAATTCTCTCAATGGCTATCAGGATTTTGTCAAGAGCTTCTTCCATCAGAATATTGGTGGAGAGGATGTCAAGGTTTTTTTCTTTCTTCATATTTGGACTCTTTTATGTATGCTAAGGTGTTGTTTGACCAAAAGCATCTCAATAATTTCTTTCAGACTTTTATTGAACTATCTTTTATGGAAGCAGTACAAGGGTGCACCAAAACTTTGACATTTCAAACGGATGTGCTTTGTAATGCTTGTGGTATGTTCATTAATAAGCTCTAAAGTGTTATCTGTCACTACTATATTGATTTCACTGCACCTGGAAATGAAGTTGTCAGCCACAACCCTTTTGCTTAATGATCCATTACAGGTGGCAGTGGTGTTCCTCCTGGTACTAGGCCTGAAACTTGTAAGCGATGTAAAGGGTCAGGAGTGGTCAGTATTGTCTTGAAAATAATTTAATCTTTTTTTATATAATTTTAAATTAGACAATTGTTGTTAAATTGATAATTTTGGGACATGTTAAAAGTTATTTGTACAAGCTGGCATATTCAGAATGGAGAGTACTTGTGGTACCTGCAAGGGAACTGGAAAAATTGTATCGGTATGGTATAACTAGCCCCTTCTTTTACCTTTGTACTATTAAATCTCTTATTTTTAGTATATTGCCCAATGGTTCAGAAAATATGATGGATGGAGTCACTATGATAGTGTGATCCACATAACTGGGTTATTCTTCTTAATTATATGGTATTTCATTCGAATTACAAAATTGTGGGAATATATTTGTAAATAGCAACTTTTCGTCTTTTGTTGGTATCAGAATTACTGCAAGTCTTGCAGGGGTGCAAAGATTGTCAAAGGAACGAAGTCGGTCAAGTTGGATATTATGCCTGGTAATTGTCATTTCAATTTTTTGGAATGCATTGGTGTTACTAGTTACGTAGGCTATGTGCATATGAGATCTAAGGAACTAGGTGAGCCCACTCCTCTGACCACTAAACTAAATTATCATAATAACAGTGCATAGGAAAGAAGATACCTAATGTCCTAATGAAGCTAGGAAACCCTAAATTTTAAATAATTTTAGGGTGCATGTTGACTCTATCGCTGCATTTCTCTATATGTTTGTTTTTTTTCTTTGGTGTTTTTTTTGTTTTTTTGGGGGGGGGGGGGGGGGGGGGGGATGCACACCCCTTCTCTTATTTCTCTCGCCTTAGGTCAAGCTATGGAGAGGTTGACTGATTTATGTTTTTATCATTTTCAGGGATAGACAGCAATGAGACCATAAAGGTTTATAGAAGTGGTGGAGCAGATCCTGATGGAGATCACCCTGGTGATCTTTATGTTACTATCAAGGTACTTCAATAGCTTGGAAGTCACTATTTTTTGTTGATACTCTTAAACTTGACATTATTATTTGTTTGTCCTTTTTGCAGGTTAGAGAAGACCCTGTTTTTCGCAGAGAAGGATCTGATATTCATGTAGATGCTGTTTTAAGTATCACTCAGGTGATAATCTTTGATGAAGAAAACCTTTAGCAATGTTTTATGCAGTTATCTGGTTCAGTTTTCTTGTGATCCACTTATGTCTGTTTAACTGTATGCATTAATTTATAATTCTTTGGGAGCAACTTAGTTGTTTAGTCTAAAAAAATTGTACGTTCATTATGGTCCCTAAGAGAGTGTGGGTTGACATCTGTTTGGTTTATGAAAGATAGCTGACATCATGTCACTTGTTTTGGTGTCGCCTACCTTTTAGGAACCAAAATGGTAGTTTACTCTAAAAAGAAATCTGTTAATCACATGCAATACTCCAGAAAATGTAGTTCTAAATGCTGTTTAGACATCTATCACTGAGGTATATATAATAGTTTGGTACTGAAGTAGGTGTCTTTTTTTTATATATAAATATTTAAGAATTGTGTTGGAAGCTGTTGGCCTGTTCAAGTTTTGATGGCATGATTTTTGTTTGCCACTGTTGGGGAAACCGGTTTCATATAAATTATTATTTCAATTTTTGATTTGGTAGTAATAGTGATGGTGGTGGATGTTGTTAGTGCTGGAAGTCTATTGTCATAATATTTTGGATCCCAAACATTTTGTTAGTAGTTTATGTTGCATTTAGT
This sequence comes from Glycine latifolia, assembly GCA_013407115.1. Lineage (NCBI taxonomy): Eukaryota > Viridiplantae > Streptophyta > Magnoliopsida > Fabales > Fabaceae > Glycine > Glycine latifolia. The sequence goes on from CM023949.1 coordinate 281,568, forward strand.
GATATTATTGTAATTAAACTAAACACTGGAAATTTGTGTATATGTGTGTTTCAGGCAATTTTGGGGGGAACTATTCAAGTCCCAACTCTTTCTGGAGATGTTGTACTTAAGGTTAGGATTATATTGAAAGACATAATATTTCTTATGGCACTTTTAGTAACTGGGGAAGTTTGAATGATGAGTCTTGTTTGGCAGGTTCGCCCAGGCACCCAACCTGGTCAGAAAGTGGTTTTGAAAAAGAAAGGTAAGCAATCTGATACCATTTGGGGGGGAATTTGGGAACTTTTGTTACTTATTTTGGATCGTTGGGGCAAAAATACATTTGAAATTTATGGGCATTATGCTGCATGGATTTTTAAAGGCTGCTAGTTTAAGCAGTTACGCACATTTTTTTTCATCATTCTTATCTTGGTTATTCTTTGAACAGGAGTCAAGACAAAAAATTCTTATACATTTGGGGATCAATATGTTCATTTTAATGTCAACATCCCAACGTGAGTTTCATATCGCATATTTTATAGTGTCTTTTATCATGTGCTGTTCGCTCCTCTTTCTACACCATGTTTAGGTTCTCTGTTGGATGCTTAGAATATAAAGGCCTGTATTTGAAATGTTATTACAGAAACCTGACACAGAGACAGCGTGAATTAATTGAAGAGTTTGCCAAGGAAGAGCAAGAGGAATGTGATAAACGGAGAGCTGCTTCGGCTTCTGGTTGAAAACATTTGCAGAATCTCCTATATTTGTTTATTGTCAAGTCATGCTCAACTAGGTGGGAACCCACTTGTTAGAAGTTTTGTAGGAGCATTAAAGATTGTTTTTTTTTCTTTGCCCCATCCACATATAGTGTATGTAATTTTTTTTGTGACAAGTGATGCTAACAATTTAAATTTTAAAGGTTAAGTATTTAGAAGACAATTCCCTTGTGGTTGCATCAGTGGAATTCTAGTCATGTTGTACATATTTTTTCTTTTAATAGGCGGCGCAAGTCACAAACTGTCATTCTTTTTGTACCATGGGTAGAAGAGCTTGGTTAAACTAGGCTTTACTAGTTCTAAGATTGGGGATATGCCTCATCCACTAGTCGAATTTCTAATAATCTTTATGAAGGTTATGAAATGGATAAGGATGTACGGATTGGGCCTTGCCTTACGGATACAGATTGGCCATTGGTTAATCTATAAGTTAAAATATATTTTATGAAATAATTTAAATTAATGATACATGCAGATCTTGAATTTATAATTTTTATGTTATTAATGTGATATTTCAACTAACTGAATTAATAGACCTAATATGTTAAAAAATAATTAATGTTATTACATATAATATTAATTTTTTTAATGTATATTTAATACACATATAAGTTTACATAATAAATTTTGTAACAATTAATTTTGATCTAATAATTAAAGTTTAATAAAAATTATTTGACCTGTAAATACAAATATTAGACATGTAAATACATGCATCCTAATTTAAAGTTTGGGCCAGACCTGTTTACATGACAGGCCTTTATTTTTTTTCTAGACTTGGTTTGGTATGATTGAAAGCCTAGCATGACTTAAAAAGTCTGCAAGTCTAGTGCCTTTGAATTAAGTTAAAATAATTATCTCTAAATAAGTGAGCTTATTCTTTAAATAAAGATATATTTGGCTCATTGTTTTATGGCTTAAAATTTATTTTTATAGTTAAAGTTCAGTATAAGAATTTAAAAAATATATATATAAATATGTTATTTGTTTTCACATTAATTAATTTAGGATGAGAGGAAGAGAAATGTTAAGGTGTGTAATTTATTTTTCAGTTCAATTTTCATGTACTAGTATGAAGAAAAATAAGTTGCAGAATTAGTAGGCACTCTCCCTAGTTTTAAATATAAGAAAAAAAATATAACATATAAATTAAAAAATTAGTTAATCACATTTAATTATATCAATTTTAATTAAAAAGTATTTTTTTTAACTTATTCTTTATTAGAACTTGGTATCAAGGATAAGAACAAGTTATTAAAACTATCATTTCAATAAAATGAAAGATATTTTAAAGATAATAACATTAAATAAGGTAACGTTAGTTGATTTTTGTTTACATATGAGATAAAGAAAATGGTGTTTTTCTTCTTATAGAGACCAGAGGAGAGTAGATAGTAACAAGAATAAAAATAATTAGAAATAGTTAACAAATAAAAATTAAAAAGTTAAAATATGAATAGAAGGTAGTATTTTTACACATAATGAATAGTACGTAGTTAGTACTAATTAGTTTTGAAATATGAAATTAGTAACAAAACATGAACAAAATGCAATTAAGTAATAATAATAGTTGGGGTGAGAGTATAAATAGTTGGAAATAGTTAGAAATTAGAAAATAAAATATTAAGAATAGGAAATGTTTAATAATAGTTAAATGAGAAAAAATAAATAGATAGTGATGAAAATGCAAATAATTTAGTTTTGGAATAATAAACAGTGAGAGACAGAAATTAAAAAATTTAGTGATTGTCAATATATAAACATAGATGATTAGTATAGAATATAAATAATTAATGCTACCTTCGATCATATTTATACGAAACACGTTATAATATGTTTTATATCATTACATATTTCTTATAAATAGGACAAGATGTATTATAAGTTTATTGTAGAAATATTAAAGTTAATAGCAGAATGGTAAAAACAATAAGTCCAACATAATTTAATAATATTTTTCACACTACTACAATTTACCTTTTACCTATACTAGATTTGACATCATTCAAGATCAAGACTACCGATCCATACAAGAAGGATCAAGTTTTACTTATTCTTTACCACAATATTTAGTTTTCATTGATGACAATAGCCAAGGCCTGTTGATTTTTCATTATTCATTATTCATTATTTTTTCTTTTCATAACTTTAATAGAAAGCTATAATGACAGACTGCAGAGCAGGGATGGATTTCACAGTGTATGATCTGAATCCTGCCATTTTGATGACATATTCCCACTCTTTGAGTGTCCTCTCTTTGCCTGAGTTAGTGTGCGCCATCATTATCATGTCCAACATCAAACCTGCATCCTTAAATATGTCATCTTTACTTCCCTCTTCAATCACTTGATCAACAATAATAACCTTTCCATTTTCTTTTGGAATGGCTTCCTTACAGTTCTTCAAGATTTTTATGCACTCTTCATCTCCCCAGTTATGACAAATCTCCTGCACATAACAAATCAATCAATCAAATCTCCATATTAACAATCTTTAATAATTAGAATTTAGTTTACTTGAATTATTGAGTCTCTATTTTGTTATTTCTTGAATTTGGCCTCTACATTTTATTTCACAAATTGAATCATTCCACTATTTTTAATTGTGTAACTTTGGTTCATTAGTTATCTTGACATTCAATATTTGAATTTGATTACTAATTAATTCAATTAAAAATGAAGTTAAATAATCACATCTTAAATAACCAATATATTTAAGACAAATATCTTATTCTTAACTCTATTATTAATGTTTTGTTTAAAAAAAAAAAACTATCATTAATGTACGTAGTTACTATTGTATTTAATGCATTAGTCATTTTCTCATGCATGAAATTTATGTACCAAATTAAGCCTTTAAAGTTAGTGCACAATGTCAAAGAAAAAACTAGAAGTGATCACATGTTGGTTTGGTTCGGATTTAAATGATTTTTTAATCCAAATAATTGAATTTTTTGTTTTTGTTTGGTTCCGTTTTGCTGAATGTTTTTTTTTTTTTTCATAAACCTAATCTGTCCAATTTTGGGTGTTCGAATTAAATAATAAAAAATCAAATTGTTCAAAAATTTTAAAAAAAATCATCAGCCAACAACTATAATATTGGTAAGTTCTTATAAAAAAAAACAATTACAGTCTGTAATGATGGCTATTTAATAGTAGTAGCCAACAACTAGTACTAGCAATAACTATGTATAATAAATTTTCCGGTATTAACAAGTCTTTCAAAATATAATTATAGCCTTAAGTTATGTAACAACTAACAAAACAAAAATAATTTATTTTTTACTGGAGTGAAGTGTGAAACTGGACAATATGACAGTAAATAAAAATAACAATTGCAATTTGTAAAATGTAAATAATATGACTATAATTTATAAAACTAAAACTAAATAATAATAAAAATAAAAATTATGTTTGGATCAATTGGTTTGGTTCTGTTTCTATGGATTTCAAAATTTTCAATCCCGGAATCGAACCAAACTATTTGGTTTTCTCAGAAACTTAAATCCAAATCAAATAAACAAATGAAACGAAATTGATTTTTTTGGATTGGTTTGTTCTGACTGGTCGGGTTCGCAGGTTTGACCTGAACCATGGCCACCCCAAACAAAAACGTACCTTAAGAAAAGCAGCATCAGCTTTGGGAACACTTAGAAACATGTCACCTATTACATGCTCCACCCCATCACACATGGGGGCCACAACAATGGCATGAGAAAGATCAAAGTTGATTCCTCGAATGATCCAAGGGCAAGCTTGAGTCAAGAATCGCAGGGTGGTTCCATTTCCACCACCCACATCCACCAAGCTTCTAACACCATCAAATGCCTCTCTACAACCTTCCATAATGGCATGCACTATTTGCTCAGCATCACATGCCATTGCTTCATGGAATAGATTCTTGAATTCATCATCATTATTTCCAAAGAGCCCCATGTGATGATCTTCAATACCCTTATTATTATCCAAGACACGATCACTTAGTCTCTGCCAACCTGCCAGCATTGTAGGACTAGTCTGCAATAGAATAAAAGCAGCCATGCTGTGTTTGCCATTTCTCATCAAACGGCGAGACAAAGGTGTTTGAGCATAACCAGCGGTGGGTGCAACACATTTGAATATGTTTCGGTGAGTTAGGAACCTCATCATGCGGTTGAGAAGGGAAGGGTCTACACACCCTAGAGTTGATGATAACTCAGACAGTGTCATAGGGCTTCCGTGGCTTTCAATGGCATCAGCTATGCCAAGCTCAATGGCACATTTCACCACTGCTAATTCCACAAACCCAAATGCATACTTCCAGATTTCCACTTGTGCTTCTGCTTCTTCCTTCTCCCATGTTGCCTTTTCTATTTCTGCTTCCATATTTAGTCCCATATGATCGAATAAACTTTGTAAGTATTCATTTTATAGAAGTTTTTTTTTTTTTTTAACTTCTTGACAGTTTAATAGTAAACTAATTTGAGCTATAAGTGAAAATCAATTTAAGAATGATTACATATATATGGTAAATATTTCATAACTATAAGTGAAAAACTTACTTCCACTTTTCTTCTTGTTGCTTCTTTGTGCTCGTATAAAACTGAGCAAACAGTGTATATATATATATATGAATTGTTATATTATATTAATGAACGATAATAAATAATTTTTGTTTTTTCTTGCTACTTTTGCCCAATGTAACGTTAGCTAGGGATGCAAATTGATATATGAGAGAGAAACTATTATATATATATACATATATATTAATGCCTCGCATGATAATAAATAATTTTTTATTTTTCTTGTTATTTTTGTCAAATTTAACGTTAAACTGAGAATGCGAGGACGATTTGGATGAGAGTAATTTGCTTTCTTTTGTTAAACTTAAATTGAACTGAAAATGTGAAGTCGGTGCAGAAGAAAAAGAGGAAAAGAGAGACAAAAACAGAAACGAGTGACATCAATTGTTAGAAGAAAATTAATTTTCATTCATTTTTTATTATAGAATCATAGTTATAAAATCATAGCTTGAAATAATGACAAAGATTTTGTTTGAGTGCTTCATACCAGGCTTGTGTCCTCTCAGGTTATACTTTTCCAAAATTATTTTATATATATATATATATATATATATATATGAATTGTTGCAGTGTGTTAAGGGATGATAGTTAATAAATTTTGGCTTTTCTTACTACTTTTGCCAAATGTACGTTAACTGGGATGCAAATTTAGATGAGAGAGGAATCATATATATAGATATTAATGTTTGGTATTAAATAATTTTTGGCTTTTCTGGCTACTTTTGTCAAATGTAACGTTAACAGAATATGTGAGGACGGTTTGGGATATGGGAGTAATAAATAATTTGTTTTCTTTTGTCAAATGCAACGCAAACTGAACTGAAACGGTGAAGTCAATATGAAAGAAAGAGGAAAAGAAAGACACAAACAAAAACAGGTGACATCAATTGTCAGATGAAAATTAATTTTCATTTATTTTTATTATAAAATCATAGCGTATAATAAAGATAAAGATTTTACTTGAGTGTTTCACACCAGGTCTGTGTTAAGCATTTATTATTATTATTATTATTATTATTATTATTATTATTATATAAAAGAAAAACCTAGCTCCTTCTTTAGAAATTGTTAAGCATTTTTTTTTTATCTTGCATTTAAAGTCTGGTTAAATTTGAATTTTTTTTACATATAAAAAAAATGATACTTTTATTTATTGCATCCATATTTAGTCAGGTGTTTGAATTTGAATTTGAGATTGAGAAGCATAGCATTTTATGATTGATAATTCACTATTTTGCATGATCTCTTACAAGTCAATGTGTTTCACTCATTATATGATTTGTCAAGATTATCACTTCTACTTATTCACACATTAAAAGTGCCACAATTCAACTTTGTTTTTCATCCTACTTTTCACCAAAATATCACATAAAAGCATGAATCACTAACATCTTTTAAGCTTGTAACTTGGTTGGTCTTGCAATAATTTTTTGGGCGAGGAAATAAGGACCTTTTGACCTCCTTGGTAGAAAACTTTAATTCTAAAGCTTCTGAGTAAGTGAGCCAGCCTTAGAGTTCTGCAAGACTGCCTTACTAGATAGTGGGTGCCAAAATCCCATGTGGAGTTTATCGATATGGTGAACGATTTTTTTATGGCATGATTTGAAGACTGGGATGACCTTAGGTACATCCCTGTGAAGGGCCATGGAGGCTCTTTGATCACTACCTTACAATGCAGAGGTGAAGCCTGGAATTTTCCCCGTTCATAGGGCCTACAAACAGAGTGGTGGTTTGGGCTAGGATTCCAGAACTTTCGATCAATTCTACAACAACCACATGCTATGGAGGATTGGGGAATGTTTAGGGCATCCTATTAAGGTTGACCCAAGCACCTTGAATCAAGTTGATGGCCTCCCACATGAGCATTGCGTCACTAAGAGAGCCACCTTGTGTGTTTCACATGTAGGAGATACGGGCATCGTAATGAGGCTTGCCCTTTGGTGGTGGAACCGGTTCAGGGAGAGGCTGAGAAGCAGAACGATGCTAGGAAAGAAGGGGAATATCAGTCTGAGGACAACTTTGGTCCCTGGATGATTGTCACCAGAAATGCTCAAAAAGTGAATGGGGATAACAGGAAGGGTCATGGTGCGACCCCTGACGGGAGAAGGTAACCAGAATCGGTCAAGATATAAAGAACTTGATTTTGAAGTTCAGAGTCATCCTTTGCCTAGCACTAAGCAATACATGTGTGTATCCCTAAGAGCATCTCCAATGTGGATGTTTCATGAGTTGCTTAAAATTAAACAGTGTTGTTAAACAAATTTTTATTATTAGAATAGATGACTTGACAATGCCTTACTTAATTCATTCTTACCAATTAAAGAATTATTTTTCAATTACAAATTTTAATGTAACTCAAGTTAAGCACTTATTCTAGCAACTTTAGCATTGAAGTAAATTTGTCTGTAGAGTTTTTAAATCTATGTGACATTGTAAGGCTCAGAAATTTTAGATAAACAACTCATTTAAACAATCATGTATTGTAAATACTTTAATGAGTTTGTATGTAACCGATATTGTTCACTCTACCCTAGCAACGAAGTAGACAGAATACAAGGCAAGCACAAATAACACTAGGTATACATTCACTTTAATTTTACTTTCACAATCTCTAACAGGTCACTAATAGTGTTGTTAAATGGCGGCCATGGGCCACCATGGCAGAATGGCATGGTGAATTTTTTGCCAACTACCATAGGTAATTTGTGAAGGGAGACTCATTATGGTGGCACCATAAGGCACAATGATGTATTTATTTTGGCCTTCCGCTATGTTCAGCCATTGATACACTGGCTCATTGACTTTGATATTGAAATCCTAATAAATAATGACACCTAAACTTGGCTGAAAGGATCCCAAAAGGATTCAACACCAACATGGGGATAGCCATTCATTATTTCATTTCAAACCCCATATCTTTAAAATGAATTGTTTATCTGGCTTCAAGGGTCTGTTTATCCATAATAACAATGGCATTTTTTCTGTCATATATAACTGAGAATACTGTCCTATTTGCATTCTTGAGATGGAAAGCTATTTTAATAAATAGCCATAGTAAAGGAGTCACAGCTAGATACATTGAATAGACTACTCAAATTCATCATTTCCTTCTTGAGTTTGCAAAACTATGCCGAAAACCTATCTCCTGAAAGGTAAAGTACAGTAAAAAGAAAAATAGATGGCAATGTATACAAAATCCAAAACAGCATGGAGAGGGGGGTAAGGGAGGAAAATAGTCCTTACCCAAGAATAAAGGTGCGTCTAGGTCAATACAAAATTTTAAAGAATACTGCAACAATTGAATCTCTTTTTAGCATTCTGGCATTCAGGTTCTTGTGATGGGACCTTAATTTTTGTTCCTTCAAGTTCAAGGTTTACTTTATCCCAATTCGATTCATGTCCATCCACAAGGATGTGCTTCCTACTGACGGTTCTATATACTTGAGAGAGGAGGCCAATGAAAGCTGATTCCACATTGCTGGAGTCAAGCGCAGATGTCTCAACAAAGAAGAGACCCTCCAGCTTCGCAAAGTCTCTGGCTACCTCAGTAGGCACTGCTCGAAGAGAACTCAGGTCAGATTTGTTGCCAACAAGCATCACAAGTATGTTTTTATCCGTGTGTATCCGTAGCTCATCCAACCACTTTTCAACATGATCAAAGGTTTGCTGCTTGGTTATGTCATATGCTAGTAATGCGCCGGTTGCACCCCTGTAATATGCAGTTGTAATAGCCTGGTACCTGTGATGAATGCCAACATTGTCACATGAAAATGAAATAGACATGCATCTGAAGGACACTTTCAGGAACTAAATCAACAACATACATATAAACTGATAAAACAAAAAAAACATGGCGTTTGATAGACTAGTTAAAACCGTAGTTACTAGGTACATAGAACATAGTACACGGTTATGCAGTTCATATAGGTACAAGGTTCATCACGCAGTTCACAGTACATGCTATGGTGAATTTGGTATGTAACATACAGGGTTATTGAGACAATTCTGTAACTATAGTTAAAACTAAGGTTTTAAATTTAAATGGCAATTGCAATCACAGTTTAGTTGTCATCCTTGACATAACGAGAAATTGTAGACAAATTGCAATCGCGGAGAGCCCCGAAACCTAGATGTTGCAGCTGAACTCACAGTCATAGACCGTTTTTCAAAACCTTGGTTAAAACTCTTCACACATTGGCCCTATTCTGTTGCAGCAAAATGCAACAACCAAGGCAACCAAGAAGCCATCAAATGATAAATATTTGATGATTATAATTTAATTGAAGGACCATATATCCATAATTCACCCACATGCAACTTTTGGCTTAATTGTAGTAAAAAACTGTGCTGCTTTATTTTATCTCGATTCTGAAAAGATCTAATCAGATCTTAATCACTACTTCTCAGATCTTGGTTGCATTCTCAATCATGATCAATAGAAAAATGATAATTATAGCTCAACACAAGCATAGTGACATTGTGGTACATAAAACACATAATAATAAAAAGCAATTCATTTTGAAGAAACTGAATGCATAGTAGAAAAATGTTGGACCTTTCTTGACCAGCAGTGTCCCAAATCTGTGCCTTGACAAGCTTGTGATCCATGACGACCGTCCTAGTCAGAAACTCCACCCCAATTGTGGGTTTCGATTTCATGTGGAATTCGTTTTTCACAAACCGATTCAAAAGCTGAGACTTTCCCACCCCAGAGTCTCCAACCATCACAATCTTGAACATATAGTCGATACCCTCATCAGCATCACCCTGCCACTGAGCCATTCTTCAACCAACAAAACAACCCTTTTTGAAAACTGAACTCAACAAGGCAAACCCTGCGTAAAAACGAGACCTTTTCTATGTGCACACGCTTTGTTTGTGTGCTCCAACTCCAAGGAAGGTTGTTTTATAGGAAAGAGAAAAAGGGGTGGTTGGTTTTGGTTGGATTGGCATTTGGGTAAGCAAAAATGGCATGCCAATCAGTTTCACTTTCATTAATTGTTTGTTTCGTGTTGCCACTGAAAGGCGTTCTATTGCTGAAAGCAGAGAAAAACGAGTTTACAGTTTGGAATTTGTACAGCAACTTGGGACACACGACAAGAAAGGAAGATTGGGATATCGACACCACTTTTATTAACCGAAGCAAAGCAAATATATTTAACTGTGACGTGGAATGATGGAATCTAAGATGGATACAAGTACAACTGTATCGGTTCATGTTCATGTGAATGCTCCAGATTCAGAATGGAAGAGAAGTCTTATAATAAATAAATGTAATTTAATATAATTTTTTCTGTTTTAATATCTGAATTTAGGATATGTATTTTTTTAGTTCTTAAAATTTTTAAATATTTTTTTATTCTTTAAATTTTGAAAAATTGATTTTTAGTCTCTCACATTAACACTTTGTAATTATTTTGAAGCACTTTTGTGATGATTTTTTAAATATTTTGTGACAATTTTTAAATACAAATTCAAACAGTTAAAAAATAAAAATTAATTTAAGATTATTTAAAATCATCGTAAAATATCAATTTATTATAGCTTAGACTAAAAAAACTAATTTTCAAAATTTAGAAACTAAATGAAATATTTTTAAATTTCAAAGACTAAAAAAAAAATATCCTAAATTTAGATACTAAAACAATAATTAAGCCTATTTTTTTATGCATAATTTTGGTAAACAAAGGATAACATTAATTAACCTTGGATTAACAACCACACGCTCTCTAATCAACTGAGCTATTCCATATGTGACTAAACAATATTTTAGATAATAATACTTATATATATATATATATATATATATATATATATTAACTAATTAGAAATAGTTTTATAGATGAATTTTAAATAAATTATTGAAAATAAATATTTTTATTTATTTTATATGACAATCTATTTTTATATTTTTTTATTCATAAATATTGAAGACAATGTTATAGAATTTACAAATGTATCTTATTTAATCAATTGAATTAAATTCCTTTGACATTTATTGTTATATATGACGACAAATCTCCAAAAAGCAAAAATTAAAAAAAAAATACAATAACAAAATAATCTTGATTATCTATGGTTCAAAATGTTGACAATAAGATAGTTATAAACAAGAATTAAAGTGGACCTTTATTAATTGAGTAATTATAAGAGATATCTGTTACAAAATTTTATGTTCTCTCTTATTATATTATCATACATATATATTATTTGACCAACCAAATAGAAAAATAGTACACCCACTGAGAGTACCAAAATCTATGAACAATTTGATTTACAACCATAATCTGTCTATCAGTTAGATGAAGAACTTCGATGGCAATTTTGCAATCCATCCCTCTTCATCAATGTAAGAGATATCTAGAAAGTAATCAAGTGCTACTCCACTTAAGTGCTTCATCCATTTCACACGTTTGGATTTATTTGCCCCTGGTCCTCTGTTTCCCTCCTCCACAAATGTGATGGTTGCTCTGTAGTTAAGTTTATTTTATACATGAATGTACAAGATAATGTTCAGAGGTAATGGAAATAGGAGATAACTTAAAAAAAACAATTTCTTATTTAGACTCCTATGAAGTGACGAGAGTATAATTTACAAAATAAAATTATAGTTATAGCAATTATTGAGATTGTAAGTTTATTATACATGTGCACGTATCTTTATTATAATCTCAACCATTTTATTTAAAGATTAACGATTATAATTACACTTTATCTTCTTTGCACACTTTCAGGATCCAAATTCAAAATAAAAATAAATAAATAAATTAAAGTTTAATATTAAATTTAAATATCTTACTCATGGCCTACAAAGGTACCAGCACTCCAACCCTCAGGTGTAACCACATTTGATAGGAATGAGTTGGCAATAATGACTCTGGCATAAGGCCTTAAAGATCTCCCTAGCATAGTCTTTCCTCTTGCCCCGGTTATGTTACAATTCTTAAAGACAAATCCACTAGTATCATTTGGTTTCTGCCTTTTATGTGCTGTAATTACCCCATCCCTTTCGGCACCATCTTTTCCCATTGAAAAATGTACGTGACTTGCCTATATTTTCACAACAAAACCACAACCAAATTACTACTTGTAATGAATATCAATAAATAAATAAATAAATGTATATATATATATATATAAAGAAAAATACTCAAGAAAAAGAGGAACTTTATCTATACAACAAATTTTAATATTGAGAGAGCGAAAAAAAAAGAAAAGAGAGAGAAATATAAGATATAATAAATATTCAAATAGATACCGTGATACACGTTAAATATTATTATATAAAGAGATATACATATAACAAGTTATATAATAATTTATTTAATATTATATTTCATGTGTATCTCTCTTCTCAATCTTAATATTTATTATAATTTAAATTCAATTTTTTTTCCTTTTATCGCTTAATAATATACTTTATCGTACCAACTATTGTACAAATATTATTTCTCTTGATTATTGTATGAGTTGTTTCCTCCGAAATAATTTGAACTGAACATACATTACTTAAAGCACTGAAGAAATTATTAGAAGAATACGAAATGAAGTTAATTTTATTATACCTCAAAGATTGATTGACCATTCCCATATATGAAATCATATCCCCCTTGAATATAACAATTATGGTAGTAATGACGACCATCATCATCATATAAGGTGTCTTGCACCCCTAGAAATGCACAATCAAAGAAAACACATTTATCTGCATGGATTCGAGCTGCCTTGGCTTGAGTGATTGTAGTACTAGTATCCTCCAATATTATAGGCTTGTTGAGTGTATTCTGAGAATATAAAGTACAAAATGTGATATCGTTATTTGATATAAGCAATAATCATGCCTGTTTCAAATAAATACCTTGAAAGTGATAATACCGTGAAAGTAATGCCCTTTGCAAGAGTATTATTTGCTTTTGAATAGAAAGTGGCATTACGATGATCACCCCATTCGATACTTGTGGATTTTCTACCTGCTCCTTGAAGAAAAATGCATGGTTTGTTTATGGGAATTAGGACCTGTTCTCTGTATTGCACGAAGCACACGCAATGCTTAAGTTTATTATAACCTTAAATATATGCAAAATAACGTGGCAAAAAAAAATGCTAAATATATCAAATAATTCACATTGAACTCAACACAAATATGCATACAAATAAATAACTATTAATATGAGCATATATATTACCTGTAAACACCGGACGAAATTTGGATGTGAATCCATTGAGAGTTTTCCGCAGGGACAAAGTCGATGGCACCTTGAATTGTTTTGAAACTTGCTTTGCTTGATTGGCTAACAATAATGGTTTTGAGTGGACTACCACAATTTTGAGATTCACAAACATTGCAACCAATTACTAACAACATGAAAATGAATGAAAACAGATGTGGAAACTTCCTATTCATGTTCCTTTTCAACATTCAAATGGTGGAAATATAAGATCTCAATATTCCCTTTAACTTTATAAAGAAGAATTGGTATTATTGCTTGTATTTATAAGAAAATGTATATATTATTCATAAGTAAAAAACATAAAACAATGTTATAAATTATAATTAATTTCTGCCAAAAAAATACTAGAAATATCAAGGCGAGAAACTCTCTTACAATTGAGCTCAAATTTTTTATAGTCTTTTTTTTTTCTATTCAATTTACTTCTTCTTTATCCGTTCAAATAAGAATAATTTGGTAATTTAATTATTTAGGCAATTAAGGCATTTTATTTTTTTATAACCATTTTTTTAGGTTTTTTATGACCAGCTTCTTAATTGTAATAAATTTGGAGTAAATAGTCTAACTATCTTCTATATAGTTTTTTAAGGGATTATCTTATATAGCTGAAAATTCAGGTATTATATTATGTCACGTAATATACTAATGGGTCTATTGAACATGGTGCATAAATATTGTAAACTCTATAATACTACTGTATTTAAAAAAATGTCACATAATATTATATCTTTCTATTTCATTGTGTATTTTAATTTGAATTTAAACATTTACACTAACTTATTAATTTGTTAATTAATAATAAGTTAGCAACATGTGACCTTTAAATCTTTTTATTTATTCTTTCCATTTACTATCACATATGTGATCTTTAATAATATTTTTTTCCTAACACTTAATAAAATATTGCTAAAAAAATTTGATAACATTTAAAAAATATTATCAAACAAATAAATGTTATTACTATATTTTTATAACATTTTATCATATTGTGTATAATTCATGTTTACTAAAAGTTACCATTATTGTAATGATTTGAATTTGAACATTTATTTGGACATATTATTATTCCTGTTCAAATTATTTTCTTTTTTTATATTACTATAATTTGTCACACAATCTGTTATATATTTTAATTTTGTTATTTTCATTTATTGAGTATCTGAATTTGAATCTTAACATTAATTCTAACATATTCTTATCCCAAAGTAGGAAAGGTATTCTTGAGCAAAACAATCTATTACTATTAATCCATTATATTATTACCATTATAACCAATAAAATCCTCTTTCGAATAATTCACACAAATATTTGTCAAAGACTTAATAATATTATAAATTAGAATATATTTTTTATAATTTATTCAATTTAATAATATCTAAAATTAGTTTTAAATTTAAAATCAGACAAAAAATATATATAGAAATGTTGTTTTAAAGTAGTAATTATTTTTAGTTTTAATTTTTGTCCTTATACCACTTTAATTTTGTGTCTATCTCTTTCATCCATCTTATTATTTATTGTATTTCAAATTCAAATTTATCATTATTTTATCTTTTTCTTTCTTTTCTCTTTTAGTTATATATTTTGTTGTACAAATATAATTTCTGAAGAAGAATTAATATAATTTCTCGTATTTATAAGGAAAAGTATATATTTTTTATGAATTAAAATCACGTATCTGACATTGACACGTCAATTAAAGGTTCCAGCTATATTTAGATAACATAACATGGTCCTATGAAGAAGAAGTGGAAAAAGAAATATGGATCTCATCCGAATATATAATTTCTCATGACTGGATTAACTTCTGGCTTCCGGCGACAATGGCCTCTCTGACCAGTGACCACCAGAGTTCCCCGAAGTCTCCCTCTCACTTTTTCCCCCTAAGATATATCAGTCATGATTTTAAAACTAACAACGCCTGGTAAAGAATACTAAATTTCATGGCTTCATACGTTTCTGCACTTTCCTACATCAAGTTTTCACGGTGTACAACACTTCTTTATTTTTTTAATATTCATTCAACATATTAATTTATCTTTTTGTCTATTTTAATTAATTTATCGGTTTTAACACCTTTAATTCTAATTTGAATTTGTTTCGTTAAATATATTATCAATACATAATGTAACATAATTTTTTAAGTAAATTACACTCGCATCTCCTGTATTTTACTCAAATTTCACTTGATACTCCTCAATTTTTTCACATTACTTTTACCTTCCTCTATTAACACCGTTAACTAACACCAATTAAAATATGTGAGCAGACAAAATTATCCTTACATTTTAATTGTAAAACCCAAATTATTT
Source organism: Glycine latifolia (assembly GCA_013407115.1). Taxonomy (NCBI): domain Eukaryota; kingdom Viridiplantae; phylum Streptophyta; class Magnoliopsida; order Fabales; family Fabaceae; genus Glycine; species Glycine latifolia. The sequence continues at coordinate 297,427 of CM023949.1, forward strand.
CTTCCCAATTAGTTTCAGAATTTAGGATTCACATTTCATTCCTCCTCACCATTTTTTAGTACTGTTCATCTTCCTCTTGTTGACAAGTTCTTCTTCAGCGTTCAGGAGGTATGAGTTCTTATTTCTTTCACAATGTTCACATTTCATTCATCTTCATTGTTCGTGAATTCTCCATTGTTCCTCTTCTAATTCGCGACGTTTATGAGCGCCTTCGTTTGTCTTCCTCTTTGACGTTCACAAGTGCTCTGTTTCTCTTCCTGTTCCACAATTTCTGTTCACGCTGGGGTTATGCCTGTAAGTGACTACTGGACCTTGTATATAGGTTAATTTTTAAGATTATTTATTTAATTTTGATTGTTTATTGTTACTAGTTTCTGAATGGAGTTTCAATAGAGGAGCAGTCTGGGACAACTTATGATTTTTAAAATCATTTGTTTATTATTGTTGATTAAAATAGTGTTGATGTTTGGGACAACAGGAAACACAATGGATGAACTGGAAATCATTTGTTTATTATTGTTGATTAAAATAGTGTTGATGTTTGGAATCACATGAAACACAATAGATGAACTAAAAATCATTTGTTTATTATTGTTAATTAAAATAGTGTTGATGTTTGGGACCATATAAACACAATGGATGAACTGGAATACATATAATATATGACTGTGTGAACAACATTACTAATGATTTAGACTTGTTATCATGTCACTCTTTTATTTTATGATTTTGTTTTACTGCTAGTGATAAAATTCTCTCCCTTAAGACGGATCATGATCTGTTGAAAATATTTGTTGAGAATCAAAAGTTGGTTTATATGTATGTTAGTAGAACAAAAGATGATAATAATGTTGTTAACATTGCGTACCAACAAAGTGGGTTCATGTCTAATAAAAAGTTGAGTTTACACCCAATTACATAAAAAAAAAATAGTATTAAAATACCTTTTTCAAGTTGAGAGGAAGAAGGTAAGAATATTTTAGACATAAATTTTCATTAAAAGTCATGTGAACAACATGTGCCTAATTTCTGTTAGATTATTAAACGGTATTTAGGAATGAGGGAGTCTACGTGAAACGTGAGGTAAATAATTAAGGGATTTTTTGTAAGTGCAAAAAAGGAGGGATATCAAGTGAAATTTAAGCAAAACACATAGAGTGCGAGTGTAATTTACTCAAATATTTTTATCATAATTTTAAAATCTAAAATGAAAAAATATAAATTTTACGTCAGTTATTGAAAGAAGGTTACACACAGCGAAGTTTACTTGTGAAAGGGGCGATTCGAGGCGTATACATAAAGTATAAGTAGACGTTCCGTGTTTAACTCAAACAGAACAGAACAGGAACAGAACAAAACACCAAACAAAACCCTAATTTCAACTTCATCTGTTTCATTTGATTTTGATTCGTACCCAGACAGAGACATAGCCTCTTTCTTTCGTTTGGAGAAACAAACCCCTTGTTTCAATCATTGATCCTTTCCTGTTAGGTTTGTGAATTTGCTTTTGTTTTTGTAAAACTTTCCAATCCCTCCCACCCCTTTTCGATTTCGCAGGTGAGCGAAATTTTTAATATTTTCGGTGTTTCAAATTCGCAGATACCAATTACTCTTCCAATTTCATCATGGCCAAAACCTCCTTCAAGCTTCAGCATCCTTTGGGTACGTTTTTTTTTTCTTTAATTTTTTGTTTTCTCCTATTTATTATAAAATCTGCTAGGAATCGAAAGATTTTTTTACTGGTCATGCCTTTTGAATTGTAAAATAAAAATGAAATTATTGGTGAAGGACAAGGACTTTAGCTTTTTATCTACCTACACGGATAGAAGAATGAACGTGCTTACTATGTTCACACGAGTTTTTTCTTTTGAGTTTCTAAAACCCTTTGTTCATTCGACTTAACTAATAGCTTGTTATTTTTTATGTGTCAGAAAGAAGGCAGGCTGAAGCTTCTCGCATTAGAGAGAAATATCCTGATAGAATACCTGTAAGATTGTACTCAATTTAGACTTCTTTTTTCTTGAAGCACTCTTGTTTGAATATATGGCAATTTTGTGTGCAGGTGATTGTGGAGAAAGCTGAAAGAAGTGACATTCCTGACATTGATAAGAAAAAGTGAGCGATTTGCTTATGCTATTTCGTCCTTTTTGATTAGTTTCCTGGTCTGGTGATATTGTTTTGCTGCCTGAAGGGTTTTATTTGGGGGTGCGTGGAGGTTAGGTTCATAATTTGTCCTGGAAGTGCGTAATAAATGTTGAGTTGATACTTTGATGTTCATGTAATATGCTGGTATTGATGGTGATCCATCAAGATTTAATGACAATGTTAAAGGTATGAATCATGTTTTCTATATAGTTTTATATACCACATCATAACTTCATTATCAAAATGTGGTTTGTTAGTAATGTAAAACAGTCTCTGCTTAAGAATGTTTGATAATTTGATTTGTGAATAGGGGCATGCTTCATATGCATGTGCAGAATGGCTATGAATATTTACTGTTGTTTTTTTTTTCTAAACTAATATTCTCTTTTGAGCTATCCATCATGACAGTGAAGCTGCTTCCAAGTGAGATTCTAGTTTGATATTGTTTTGAACATTGAAGCATATAAGCTAGAGGATAAGACAAGTATTGAAAGTTGGAGGACCAGACTTAATTTTTTCCCCATATTCCTGCTATAAAGGATTGGTTATATTAATCTTGATCAATGTGTATAGTTGATCCCATTCTGTGCATTACTGGATTCTCAATTGGTTCTCTTCTTGTTGTGATGATGTAGATACCTTGTCCCTGCTGATTTGACTGTTGGCCAGTTTGTTTATGTTGTACGCAAAAGGATTAAGCTCAGTGCAGAGAAGGCTATTTTTGTTTTTATCAATAACACTCTGCCTCCAACTGGTAAGTATCCAGTCATGCCAAATGATGTTTTTTTTTACCTTTATAGCAATGATTTTATGTACTAAATCCCTTGTTGTTGCAGCTGCATTGATGTCTGCTATTTATGAAGAAAATAAGGATCAAGATGGCTTTCTTTACATGACTTACAGTGGAGAGAACACCTTCGGATCCCACTAGGCATAATGCATGTTAACTTCTGTAAATAGCTCCCACAAAATATAATTTCTCTGCACCCAATTGTCAATGCATGGCCTTTTGAGTATTGTTATCCTACACTTTGATAATGTTATCTTTAAATTATGATTTGATTACCACGCATCTTTTCAGTAACATCTACTTTCCTACTCCAAATCTTCACTGGATGAATTTAGATTTGGTTACCACGCATTTGAATTGTGCTGCTTAGTTTCAGTAACATTGATATACTTTGTGATGCTAATTTTTGGGCGAAAATTGTAGAAGAGCACTATTGATACAAAGTGTCATTTGCACAAACACTGGTTCTCATCAACCCAATTGTGGGCTCATGTGAACTATTTTAATAAGAAATTAATGGGATGAAGGTATTATCCTGCTTGGAGGTGAAGGATAAACTTAGATTTTGAAACAAAGTTTTTTTTTCTTCTCCAAAGATTTTTAAACAAGTTATTATGAAGGTTATATTAAACTCTTAAAAATAAGTTTATACCGTGAATAAGTTAGATTCGATTTTTATAAATATCTATTTCTATTCCTGTCCCATTGTCAAGAAGTAATGAAGTTTTTTTATTGGTCTATTTTAAGGTTATTAAACTTTAATATGAAATGGGTCTTTAAAATTAGCAAGATGGGTTTTTAAAAAAGCTAAGACAAGCCTAAAAAAAACTATGATAGGTAATAAAACAGATTTGCGCCTTAAATTTTTTAAATACACCAGGCTTATAGCAATAAAATTTGTTCGGGTCGGCTTATTAATTCACTCCTCTGTTGAAGGTGAATAAGATATCAGGGTTTACTAATGAAGCTTCAAACTGAAATTAAATTTGGTTAATCGTAAAATTGTTTGAAGCTAAAATAGACGTTTGTTCTGTCATCTGCCACTGCACAATTCTGATCGATCCCCGAAAAGCAATTTAAAGGAAAGCCGATCAATTTTGATTGAATTTTATAGTTTACAAAGAAGAACATTGGGCTCCAAGTCTCCAATCTCAATCGTGCAGCGGGCTGTTGCTTCCTGTCCTCTTACTATTGTTTCCTGCATTTTCTCATTGCATGCAATGGGAAACACACGAAACAATAATAGAAGTGCAGAAAGTTTTACTTCGTGCAGCAATAGGATCAACTCACTAATCCTCAACTGGGTTTGCTTCTGAACAAGTCACTGAAGTTGTTTTTATTTTTAAAAAATTAAAATAAAACACAAAACCAATAAATAGAGAATCTTTATCCAAAGATCTTACAAAAGAAAGAAACTCAAATGGTATTGCAATAGTGACATCCGGGGAATTACACGTGGATTTGGATGCTCCCAACTATTTGGAAGTGTTGTTTCTCTTGAATTGGTTTTTGATCCATGTGACACAAATTGAGGTCCCGCTTTTAATTTTGGCAAAACCACCAGAATTCTTGTTCTTGCGCATGTCTTTTTGGGATCTGGTGGCATCATCATCCTCCATAGCACCAATACCACCCGCACCCCATTGATCAGCCCAACTTGGTGCTTCGCTCGCCATCCTTCTTTCCTATGTTCCCTCAATACAATAAAGCATTAAATTAAACCTTTGTTAGATTTGTAGAGGAACCACAATCTTCTCAATATTGGCATAATATTGATGAACCTAGGGAAGAAGTACTTGCCTTGCAACATCAACGGGCAAATGCATCATGCAGGCATGCCCATGAATCAAAACGTAGATTCTAAGAACCATGCCATACCTTATATAGTGTGGTTGGTTCCACATTCCAAATAGAAGCTAATAGTAATAGTTTCTACATCTCATACGTAATTCTTACTTCTCAACAAATTTCTAACCAAACACGCTAATAGAAGTTTTTAGATGTACGCACAAGTATTTGCCTATTCTAAGAGTTGAAAACTTGAAACAAATGCTTAGAGACATGAGTAATACCTAGCTCGTATGACTCAGTTGCTGGTCTTAGATGTAAAATGAGGAACAGAAAGGCGGTTGAATCAACTAGACATCCCTCTTATGTTGCTTTTTTCTTTCCCTAATCTATCTTTTATGCTATCTTGCGGACTCACCAATTTGAGTATTTCCGCGGGATTAAGCAAACTTTGTGAGGCATCTTCGGTAATTTCATCATTAATTCTCAACCTTGTCACGTAGTAGTGATACTTCGGCCAGCATTGTAAGTTAGCTATCCCTCTAGACATTGTGAATTGGGTCCTGTTAAGCTTCGGTAATATTGTACTATTAAAAGAGTAAATCACCTAGTGTGTCCCTTGGAAGTGTTAAGCTTTGTTACTTTAGTGTCTAAAATTAAGTAAATTAATTTTTTTTCTCAAATTGCAATCTGTCAATTTCACATGTAACATTTGACTTAAGTGATTAATATTAACATTTGTTTAAGGATTAAATTTATGAAGTTAAATGAAATGAATGAAAATTTTAGGATTTATTTAAATTTTTCTTAATTTTAAGGACTCGTGTAATAGTGCTTTAACACTTTTAACACCAAAAGTTACGGTGATTTACCCATCATTAATGTTGTCTCTACCTTAGTCCACTTCTATCAATGCATGAATTACTTAATTTATTAAAATAGCACTCAACCATTATATTATCATCCACATTTTGGATTCATAAAAAAAAAAAAAAATCATCCACATTTTGGAGGCAAAATAACACATCAAAATCAGTGGTCAGTAGTTAAGTTAAAGAGAAACCTTTTGTACTTTGAGGGTACACTAAATTTAGCATCTGATAATAACTCTGGACATTCTAGCATCAACTTCGTTAAGTGACAGCATTTTTTTGTTAAAATTGAAATTTACTGTCACATTTTCTAGGAGATTGAGAAGATCTGTCTTATTGCTTCTAAATCAATTGGAAATAAAAATCTGGTTCAAGGTTACAATCAGAAACTTTAAGAAGAAAAGGGAAAGCCTAGTCCAAATTGTGGGGTATAAGGAATAAAGATTCAAGGAAATGTCTTCTTCAGTACTACTAATGTCTAGGGAGACCGAATCATGAGTAAAAGTCCGTGGAGCCTGATTCAAATCAACATATATCAGAGCGTACAGTTATATTGTGAATCACTAATAATCAACACTTTTGGCGCTAATTGCACTCAAAATAAAGAGCGTTACAAACGCTTGTCTCTCATATTTAGTCATTCTCCAAAGTATGATACAAACATCAAGCATTTCTTGTTGCTGAGAAAAAAACACAAGCCCTTCTGCTCTATCTAATACTGGTTGAGTGTACGAATATGTCTTTTATGTAATTACTATACATTTTCACAATATTGGGTTTACCATTAAGGCTGCTTTTGACAAAGGAAAGTATTATATGCCTTTGAGTCTTTGACCATTTGAGCTGTTGGTTATTGTTGACCCTTGAATCTTCTATCAATGAGGATGGGGGTGTATGGTTGAGGGCATAATAAAAAATTTCAATTTACTAGTCGGTGATTCACATTCTCCCCATATAACTTTGGTTTCACGTCATAGGGCACTACACGTGCGTTTAAGATGACTTTACAAGTTGTAGCTTTCAGGTCCATTACCTTTTACCAATTACTTGAGGCGGTAACAAGCAGTCGCGATAATAATGAAAAATAGTGATAAACAATGACAAAATAAGAACTAATTGATTCCAAGAGATTGATTGAAAGTAAAACAGAATTTGGCATCTAAGAGGTTGTAAGTTTTCAGTCATCTCTTATCTCTTCAGAACGAGGTAAATAGAAATTCTTTGCAAGTGTTCTGTGAACTCGAAAGTTTTTCCTATGCTGGATTCAAACACCCGCTAAAATATGTGCCCATAAGAAAAAGAGAGAAAGTAAGAACGGATTTTCATTTTCTCATGTTGCATTCACAAAATCACGTGAAGATTGTTTGATATTTCTCTTTACTAAACATCACTTTGCTTACTTTAAAATTCATATCTGCTGAGAATCATGAACTATTAGCTGTATACTAAATGAAATTGCCAATTCTACTAGCTATAGGGAACTTGGCCTCAATCAGGCACAAGGATGGTAGTAGCATTGGCAATAGCCAATAAGTAACCAATTGAAACTTAACAAAAAACAAACAAGAAACATTAATCTTTGTCCCTGCCCCAGCACGGCAGCACCCATTCAAAAGATGAAAAATTAAACCACAACAAATTTCTATATAACTGAAAATAGACAACAAAATTGTGAGTCAAGTAATAATGCAGTTCTCTCTTGTAAAAACTACTTACTGCGAAACCTCTCTATGAACACGTACGTTATCTCGAAGTCCCCAGTTGATTAAAAAAAACAATACGGGGATATTTACACAATAAAGGATGCAGCTTTTGGCACATTGCTATTTGCTATAATAGTTCATATCTCGTGCAAAATCTTTCCCAATAATGCATAATTGTTGTTGCTGTGTCGTTCGTTTTCACTTGGATTTTCTCACGGACTTGGACTTGTTCAATTTCCGTGACGAATGATCCCCATTATTGGCCCACGTATATCCAACAGGAATAGCAAAAGGGTCCGAATCCAAAGCCCCAGAAGAAGAAGAAGATCGTGTTGGTGCTGACTCCCCCCACCCCACGAATGGCTACTCCTAGTAGTACTAGTACTTCTTCTCAGCCACGTGGATCTCCCAGAAGATGATGATGAACCCTGTCTTCTTAGTTTCTGAGGATCATCATCATCATCATCTGCATTGAGCAAATGCGTAGGACTCGATAACGGCGTGTAGAACTTCTCCACAGGTTGCAGTTCCACGAACTTGGTAAACGTGACCACCACCCTTACCGTGGGGACCACCGGGATCGCCACCTGCCCCACAAAACCACAACATCAAAAACATTATCTTTTTTTACTTTCCATTACCACCGTCCGATCACTATTCAAAATCATTCACCAACTGTCGCAAAACCCACACACATCAATCAAATCAAACCAATTATCAAGTTAATCATTTTCCGTCCCTCTGGGACTGGGACCCACACACACACAAAGCAACGGTCAACCACGTCACATACCTTCACTGGAAAACTCCCCGGCGGGAACTTCGTCGTGAGAAGCTCCCGGAGCCGCCGTACCGCCTTCACCTTGTTCGCCAGAATGTCCAACAACGGCAACAGCTCCTTCGTCTTCAATGGAAACTGCTCTGTCAACCACACCGCCGGTCTCAAACTTCTCAAATACTCCTTCTCCTTCGTCAGTGGGGCAGCCGGAGCCGCCGCCGATGACCTCCTTGGTGGCGAGACCGAAACGGAAGGCAAATCCACGCTTTTTCTCCCTATTGGGACCCACTCTCTTTCTTCTCTCACAAAACTACTATGTCTTCTCTTATCGGAATTGTTACTGCTGAGAGGCATTCCAAAACTCGGATTTTCCGCAACGAGAAAACCGTCTTCGTCTTCATCAAGCTCCAGCGGTAAAACCTGCTCGCTCCCTGCCACGTCGGATTCGTCTGCAGCAACTTTCCGTGACCGGAAACTGAAAACCACGTTATGCACTTCGTAAACCCTAGCTTTCCACTCTCCAACATTTTCTGTCTTCTCTTGCCTTCTCCAATTGGTTCTTCCCACGAGCTCTGCTTTCGTTACGTCCATCCCCGGCCGGTACACGCTGCTCTGCGAGCAGAATCCCGCCGCATCGGAATCGCTCATCGGAGCTCCGGCGTTCTCGAACGCATCAAAGATTTTCTTATCGTCGCGGTTGAGCACGAGGAGGGAGCCGGCGGGGACGCCGGCGATGGTGTCACCGTCGCCAAGGAAGAGGAAGCTCTGGTCGGCGCGGTGGATTTTGAGACCGTCGAAGCCGGCGAGGGTGGTGTCGGCGCGGAGGTGGCCGTCGCGCTTCCAGATTTTGTAGGTGTCGGAGGGAGCGATTTTTCCGACGAAGGGAATCACGGAGCTCTCGAAGTGGAACGAGATCTCCATGTAGAAATCACGCATGCGGCGGAGAGCCGCCACTAGGCGCGGCAGGCGGCGGCGCCACTTGGCCCAGGCTGCGCGGTGGTGGAGCCGGACGAGGACCTGCGCGATGTCAGAGGCGCGCCGGCAGAGCGCCTCCTGAAGTGGGTTCCAGCCGGCGGCGTTGTGGAGGGAGATATCGGCGCCAGCGGAGGCTATGGCGCGCGCTGCGGCGACGTTGTTGAGGCGGACGGCGAGGTGGAGGGGCGTCTCGCGGAACGGGACGTCGCGGCGGTCCAGGACGGCGGAGATTTTCTCCCCGACTCGCTCCTGACTGAGCGAGTCGGACTCGGTGATGACTCGGGCCGGGTCGGGAACTCGGGGAAGCGAAGAAATGATTCTGGAAAGCTTTGTGTGGTCGCGAATCGCCACCGCGTAGTGAATGGGGCTGTGTAAGTATTGCTCTGCCTTCATCGCCGGATACGACGTCGTCGGATCTTTGCTCGATTTCGTCATCTCTATTTGCAAATTGTGATCAAAGAGAGAGCAATGTCTTTTTCTTTTGTAATTGTAACTCTTTCCTTTTGGGTTCGTTATTTTCGTTCTTAAAACGTAAAAGTGTGTGTACCTGGTTGGGTGAGGTGTTACTAAACGTTATGTCTATTGATTAATGGTTTCTTAATTGTGAATTAATTAATTAATTAATTAATATAATACAATTTGGTTAATTTGCTCACGGGTAGGAGAAACTCTTTTTTGCCTTTTTGGATGTGGTACTTATTGTTCTCCTCAAATTAGTTATATTAAATGTTGAGTTCGGATGAAATGCATTGAAAGCTAAAATATATAGTTTTTCTAAGAAGCAAAAGGTAAAAGCTGTGGCGTGTGGATGAGTGAATGTGACTGTAGTTGGTAAATGGTAATTACCATATTAAGATATGCTGTGAAAATGACACGGGAACGAATGAATGAAGAAGCAAAGAAGGAATGGATGTGACTCAGGTTCTCTTTTTGTTATTTAAGCACAGTTCACACTAATCACCTAAGAAGTCGCTGCTCCTGTTCTTTGCACTTTAGGATTAATTAATATACTTTGGTGGATAAATAGATGGATTGGATCGATACTGGATACTAGTAGTTTATTACTTTATTTTATTTAGTTTGTCGATTTATACAGGTGTTAAAACTTAAAATATCTAGGTACTGATATTCATCGTATTAAAATATATATATATATCTACGTGCTGACTTTTTCCTACAAAATATTACTACGTGCGCTCGTCCTATATGTTGCTATGTTTACATGCATGTATAAATTAACATTTTTTTAATATAGTATTTTTTAGAAGACTTTTCATTATAGTATTAATTAACGTTTAAAACTTCTATATGAGACTTGTGCAAAATAAAGAATGGTATTCTGTTAGAAGAGAAAAAAGCTATTCTCTCTCAGCTAGTTTTATCTAATATAAATTCATGGCAAGGCACGTTAATGAGGTTTTTTTTTTAATATTTTCCATTATGCAAGGAAATTTTCTTACATGAAGTCATAATAATGAAATAAGATAGATATAAATATTTAATATAATTTGGATATTTACTGATTAATCATTGACCTTTGTCATTTATTAAAAAGTTAGGTTAATCTAATTGTGAGAACATTTGGGAATAACAATGCATGGTAAGGATCAAAGATGATAAGAAATCTTCAAAGCCTTCATGACAAATGTTAAATAAGTCTTATTCTACCATATGACATTCATTGACAATATATAAGACAAACAGTTACCAAATCACAAAGACATGGTCACCATGTCAAGGAATGAGTCTCATCGCTTGACATGTTAGATAAAAATAAAACGATGTCCATATATACACCCACACCAAGACACTAAGTCAAGTGTTTGTAATTTGGACATGTGTCATAAAAGAGAACCACAAAATGACACGTGGAGGGTATTTGTTACTTAGCACCTATTACGAAAAGAGGAGGGGATGTCACCCTCACCTTAATTATGTTCATGATTAGACATTGTTAAAGGGAACATTAAAAGAGCTTTTGAACTTGAAGTTCCTATGTGTGCTTTTACATGTGTTTTCTAATATGAACATAATTGAATAAACAAATAATTTAATATCAATAATTTATTAAATGATATTATATAATATCGTTAAATATTATAATCTTTAATTATAACATATTTATAAGTATATAGTTTTTCATGATAATAAATATGTTACAAAGGTTATTTATAGAAAAATAAGTCGTAGTTGTACTTTTGGATTATTGGATATCATATGTGTGTATGTGTGTGCGTGCGCGCATGCACAAGCAATTTTGGTTCCTAATTTAAGTTATATATAGTACACATTTTATTTGTATATTAAAGTAATATTTTGGCTTAGTAGTAATGATAATAATATTGAAATGAAGACCCTACTAACCTTTTGTAAAATTCTTCTCCAATTTTCACATGTCACATCATATTATGTCACCCACAATATAAATGTTTTGTTAACATGTTAATGATACATATCATATATATTGACTATTACAAAGTCATTTGTTATATTATTTGACATGTGTTAACACTACATCAGGATGACATTTGCCATTGTCACATTAATAAAAAAATTAAATATTTAATGAAAGATTGACCAAGGAACAAAAATCATATAATTAACTAAGATGTTGAGACACTAAATTCATATAATAAGAATTATGGGGATCAAAGTCACACTAGTATGATACATAGAAAAGAAAGGGTATAATTGATCCTAAAAAAGTTATTACAAATTTAATATCGGTTAAAAATATACTAAAATAATTCATTATCTTAAATAAGTTATATTTACAAAAATATTATATACTAATTATTACATTGGTATGACCATACACTATGACCCACCACAACAATTTGCTTTGTCGAGAACATCTAAGCATATCAAGAACATCTCATCCAATGAAGACATGCTTAGGTTATACTAAATAAGATAATTAACATAAGATTATGCACTTTAGTAAAGTAAATATAAATTAACAAATATGTCAATTATAAGGAAAGACTCATGGACCCCTTGGCCCATTAAGACATATATAAAAAGAATTAAAGTTTTTTTGATAAAAATATTGTTCATCCTCATTTGTTTCATTTCTTACCTAATTGATTTGATATTTGACTTGAATATAATGTTGTCTTTTACATATACTTAACATGCTAAACACACCTATTAGATAGAGAAAGAAAGAGTCTGTCATAATATTTATATTAATTGAGAAAGAAAGAGACTTGATTATGAAATTATGCAAAATATGGTGTAAATATTATGGCAGTTCTCAATTAAAAATGTATTATATATTTATATTAATATATTTTGTTTAAATTTTATTATATACATTAAGAACTACCATAATATTTATACCATATTAAATTATGTAAGAGAATGTTGAGCAGAGGATAATTTTTTATGTTCAAGAATTTTTTTTTTTTTTAGAATTAAGAAAATTTATTTAATTGATTATTAAAAAAAATAGATAAATTTTTACGGAAAAAAATTATGTAATATTTTTTAATTAATAGCTTTAATTATTTATCACATTAAATAATTTTTGTTTATTTTTGCTTTAATCGTACTGTTTTTTTTATAAAAAAAATAAACAGCTTCAGTCGTATTCCTTATTAGACAGGTCAAGTCCTTTTGGAATTTTCCTTGGGTCGTGTCTGTGTTCCTACAGGCTTGACTGATTGACTCAGATTATGTCATTCTGCCATGCAAATACAGAAAATATAGCCTGGAGCACTATTTACTGGTCAATAGGTGCTGTGGCTAATTTTCGTTGCCCTAAAGACTTTTTTATTATTATTTTAATTGTCCAAGCTATTTTTTATTGGAAAGTTAGATACTAATTATTTCTAGAGTAGCTAATCATTAAGACGTCCATCTCTAAAAATAGATGTTTTTTCATAGATTTGAAAACTGACTCGCTAATTATACCTAGGGATATGATTATCTGTCTAGTGTCTACTATATTATACTACAAGAATTTGCTGCGGCAAGACTAATGTTGCAAGAAACAAAGCGCGTGAAAAAGCAGAAGAAGAAAAAAAAAACTCGAACTTACAACTAATACGTTAGTTTAAAAGCAGAACAAAAAAAAAGTATTCATAAAAATAGAACCCAAAACACACCAGCTAGCTTGTTTTGATTTTGATTTCTATACAAATTAAAGTAGAATGGTGATTATATAAGCGTTGGTTTGGTTAAATAACATGGAGATTTGGTCTAAAGTTGAGATTGAAAAGCACAAAGCAGAGACCAAGGGTACATTTTATAATTTCTACCATACTGTTGGGTCGGGGGAGATTGGGACCCTATTGATCCGCATGTTCCCATTTCACAAACACAGACGCCATTTCTAGCTACTTTTATTCTCCAGCTCCAGGGACTGCCTCTATTTTTTTTCTTTTACCATTGATTGATATTAACTTTTAAGTTAGAGGTAACAGTAGGGTAATTAAAATTCTCTTTATAAAGTGACAATCTCATGTTACAAATAAAATTCACCTAGACACTTTAGCTATGACCAATCACTGATGAGTTAAAAGACTGCCTCCATTTGCAAATTATTATGTAAAAAGCCTAAGGGGACCCAATGATCGATTCACACAAATATGAATTCTCTTTTTGCTTTTACCTTATTTCAATTTTGTGCAGATTTACTCAAGAGTATTATTATTTAATCTTTTGCCGGAGACCCAAATCATGTAGAATTCACGTGCTATAGTGGGTGAGTCAGGTAGCTAAGGGATGCAAGAGCAAGAGCATGAGCATGATGCATCCATCCTAAAGTGCATCTTTCATGTCCGACTGTAAAACTGTTCTGTTTAATTGTATGCATTCAGCTTTATCAGCCTTTTGTTTTTATAAGTGAAAAAAATCTTATTTTTTAATTTAATTTCTGTGTAATGGGGAGAGAGAAAGAGAGACAAAAAGCAAAGGAATCAAAGTCCTTCATTCTTAGCTTTGCTTGTATCATGTACTAGCTCTACGACTTTCTATTAAAACTTGTTTGAATGCTTTTCTTTCTTTCATTTATTTTTGTTGGGTGGGGGATCTGCTCTATAACATAGAAATGAAGGACACAGTAAGAGGATCAAATCAAAGAAAGGTTGTGGGGTGGCATTTCCAACTTCTATAAGATCCCTGCTTTTTAGGAGATATAGGAAGCTTCCTTTTGGCTATATATATTTCTTTACTCCAATTGTTTTTACTTGCAACTAGCTGTAGTGTAGAGTCAGACTGTATTTCATTCATGGCTAAATTTAAAAAAGAAAGAAAGAAAGAATGTTACTTAAAAGATTAATGTCTAATTTTCGCTCATCAATTATGTAATAACCCTGATGCTCATGCAAATCCTTTGGTATGATTTGGTTGTGAGGAGAAAAAAAGAGAATAGGTAAGAAGAGAAAATAAGAAAAATAGGTGAAAAATAAGATAGCTAAAAATGATAATAATTTGGTTGAAGACAAATAAAACAGAATATAAGAAAATTATTTAAATTAAAATGATTTGATTGATTAAAACAGAAGAAAAAGATAAATTAATATTAAATGAAAAAATATCTTGAAAAGCTTTGGTGTCATGCCTAATTCAACACAAAAAATAGGGAGGAGACCCATCTTCGGTACAATTCTTTCTTTGCAAATCTTCTCATACTAGCCATGGGATCCATCGATTTTTTTTTTTAAAATTTCCTTCCTAATTTGTCGTACCAAACCAATGTGCTTTTGTAATTTTGTCGCCCTTCCCTACCTAAAGCTGTTTATGGGTATGGATTATCCGCAAATTAGAATTGATCCAAATCGATCTAGACAGTTTGGGTTGGATCATTTATGTATTTGGGTCAAAACTGAAGTGAACCGATCAAAACCATTCATGTACGGGTTGGGTCACGGGTTTAGAACTATAGATCCGATCAAAAACAAACTAAACTGATCAAAAATTTTAGATCTATACTAAAATTTAAATTTTTATATTTCAGAATGAATTTATCAGCGCTCTACACATTTAGGGACGAAAATGATTATTTACCATAAATTGTATTTTATCCTTAAATGAAACGAAATTTTGGATTTGACAAATTTATCAAATGAAAATTTATTGACATTTTGGTCAAATGAAAATTTACTGACATTTTGATTCAATCTATTCTGCAGCCATGTTGACAATCATTTTTGTGATATTTTTGTTCCTCTATGCCACATAGACTTTTTCATTAACGGAAACAGATAGGAGTTAACGGATGAATACATTTGTCACACTTTTTTCACTTTCGAAGACTAAAATTTGAATTTTTATCTTTCGAGGATGAATTTGTCAAGTCTTTATACATTCAGATATGAAAATGACTATTTACCCTATTGTGTTAATTATATTGAATATTTGGATGAATCATGATATAAAATAGTAGTCCTGATATAAAAAAGATCAACTTTAAATGGATAACTTGTTGACCTGGATCGAACCAAACCGTTCATGAACATGTTGGTTTGGATTAAAAAAAAATTTCTGCAAATCGAATCGATTGACAAAATTCAACAATTATAAAGTCACAATTCAACAATTGGATTGGCAAAATTCAACTTTTATATAAAATTATTAATAATGTAATAGTTGATAAGAGTTATATCAATATAATTTCATATATTCCAATATAATTTCATCTATTCCAATATAAAATCTTATTAGAATTTTTATTTCATTTTCTTAATGGTAAAGTATGCTAAGATTCACAATTAGTTATTGATAATATTTAGAGTCATAAAATGGAAAAAAAAATTGACCCTAAGAAATTATTTTAATGGACAAATGTGGAAAATACATTTATGCTCTATAATTAATTTTAATTGAAAAAACTAGTAGAAAATGTTGTAACTAATTCATCTAAATCCTTTAATATTCTAAGAATAAATTTATTGGTAATTATGATTGAATCTTGTTAACCCGTATTCTTAAGGTACTCTTGAAGAAATTATATAAAAAAAAATATTTATTATAAAAATAACAAGAGAGTAAAAAATAATAATAAACAATGTAATTTTTTATTATTCAATAAAAAAATTTTACTTTAACTTTTTAAACTAATATCCTTAGAATATTAATTAACATTTATCATTACTAAAATTTTGTCCACCCTAAAACCACATGTCTTACTTCCCGCGGTAGGCTACATCCCCAAAGGAACTAAAGATTATTTGGGCCAAGATTTAAAATAATTCGCAAAAATGAAATTTGTGATATTGGCACCATAACCTTTTATATTGGCAGTTCCTTGATCAGTACACTGGTGTTGTCTTGGGTTTGGGCCTTACAACTTGTGGGGCTTACTTTCTCAACTATATTGCCTTTTCTTTAGGCATACTTTCAATCCCGATAAAAAAGAAAACATACATATGCATCCTTCCTATTCTAAGGGCAATACAAAGCCCTAATTAACTTGAATGTTCGACACATAATGTATCATGTATGCTATCTTTCTTCTCCATATCCATGGTTTTACACCAAGCATTCTCGGACAACTCCTTTCCTCCATCATTATCCACATTTGATAAATATTGTTTCATGGAAATCTCCAGTATCTTGAACTCCTCCGTTAACTTAAACAACATTGCATCAATTTCTGGGAGTTTTACTATTCATAACAATCCTACAAACTTGACTAGTATTGTTTCTAATAAATAATAAGTAATTTATACCAACAATTGATAATTAAGATTCAACCCCTTCTGCCTTTCCTTGTCTTGTCTCTCTTACCACTTTAACTGTTTATACCGTTACTAACATGTTTTTTAATATTTTATTTAATGAAACTTACATATAATACATTTAAAAGTATAAAAAAATTAAAAAGTTTTTTCTGGTTCCATTTTATATAAATATTTAAATTTAAAACATCTTTATTTTTATTAAATGAAATACTATTTTAGATAAAATCATTTAAATAATAATAATAATAATAATAATAATAATAATAATAATAATAATAATAATAATAATAATAATAATAATAATAATAATAATAATAATAATATAGGAATAGAAATAAGTACTTCTTAAAATAAACCTCTTTTTATCTTCAATTTTTTTCTTAATCTTTGACCAATATTTTCATAAAAAATAAATTATGAAACTACCCTTCGTAAAAAAAGGTGATTTATTAACTATTATAAAAAATGATATACTCATTTATTTTCCACTTTTTAAAGATGTTTTTGCCCCTGAACTTAAACATAAATTTGTAGATGAATTCACTTGAGGAAACGGTTGAGGGTGTAAATCAAATTTTAATTATTTTTGTGTGTGTCTGTTGTAACCATATCCACTACTCTTCACTTTATTTTTTATTTTTTTATATAATTTCTTGTCTCCCCATACACTTCCATTTTATATAGAGTTTAAAAAAATGTAAAGACGCAAAGAGAGTGCCTCTCTTTCCCTTAGTGAATAATAAAGTCTTTCTCAAAGTGACAAATTTAAAATTTAGATTATGTTTGTGTCAGTTCTTATTTAAAGAAAAAAACTTAAAAGCTATTTAAAATTTAAATTTTAGTATAAGAACTTTAAACATACAGTAAAAGTTATTTCAATTATTTTTAAAAGCTACATTCATTTTTTTTATATAAAAATAAGCTTCTTTTAAAAGCTAATTTCCTCCAAGTGTGTTTGATCCAAATTTTCCTTTTAAAGAAAAAAAAAGGATAAGACATTATCTAAAGTATATTAAAGATAAAATTCGTCTAAATCACAACTGTCCAGTATTACCTATCACTTTTGGATAAACATTTGTGCTTATAGTTATATGCCATAAAAGAAAATGAATTTAAAGACTTTCTCAAGAGATGCAAATTTAACTTTGATAATCTTTTATTCTTGAAATTTGAAAGTGATTAGTCTTGGCTGGAGATATTTTTTTATCCATAAAAATTAAACAGGACACTAATAAATTTACAACACTTACACATCCTATTCAACCAATTCAACCAATTCAACCAATTAAGTACTTAGACTTCCTTAGTGGTTAGATACACTCTTAATGCATAGAAAATATATTCCACAAAAGAAATCTTAAATATTTTTAAAATATTAAATGCATATGTTTTCAATGTCTTTCATACTAAGTAATTGAGATTATTGTTCATTTTATTTATGAGCATTTAATATTTTCCTTTACGCCATGGTCTGTTTTCTTACATGGGGACTGTTAAAATTTTCAATTAATTCGTTCATTGTATGTAAGACATTTTTGCACATAAAGAAAGGAACTAATGCATTGTATATCTACTTAAATTTGAGTACTTGAATGATGATAAGTATGACTTTAATTAAAATAACACATAATATAAATATTTTTTAGGCCATTATTTAATCATGAATTCTTAATAAGTATATATAGTAAAATTATTCTTTTATTATAATTGTTTTAAAAATTAGATCTAGAATAATTTTAAATTGGTTTGCAGTACTATAAAAATGTTTACAGTATATTAGAATTAAACTTTGAACTAAATGATTTTTTAAATAACTTATAAATTGAGAAACCAAAATAATTCATAAATTGAATTCTCTATAAAAAAGAAGAAGCTTCCATACAAAATTACTTTCAAATAGGCACAAAGAGTTATTTTTCATAGGTATCACTGTTTCTCCAAGAAATCATACATGGCGAAATTCTTAATATTGGAGAGCAAGTATGAACTATGAACTAGCCAAATTTGATTTTAACAAAAAAATATTTGGTATTAAAACTATGGAGGGAGAATTCAAAGTTCCCTACCAAAGTGATATTTTTCACATAAATCGAGCAAGAGACTTGACCAAATTTCTTTAGTAGTAAATGTACACCAAAAAGATTGAATTTTTTTTCCGCTTTTTTCTTGCCTCTCTTTTAACTTTAACTGTTACTACCATTAATGTTATAGTATTTTTAATATTTTTAATATCTTTTTCTTTACTACCATTAATGACATATTATTTTTAAATATCTTATTTAATGAACCTTAATATAATTGACTAAAATACAAAAAAATATATTTAAAGAAGGCATTGTTTTGGTCAACAAACAAAGAATTTAAGTTTCATATATATATATATATATATATATATATATAATGTGAATGTGAATAAATTAATTAAAAAGCATTCTAAGTATGATTTTTTAAATATTAATTATCATAAAAATTAATAAAAAATACAATACATGATATTTTATTACTGAATGACAATATATAAATCTTTTATTATGTCAATACAGTCTAATTAAATTAAAAAATATATTATTCATTAGCATTATATACAACGACAGGTTTGACGAGAGGTTGAATACCCAGGTTCTGACAGGAATTAAGATTTAAGTGTCTGCTGAAAAAGGTGACTATGTTTATGTTTATTATTTAGTGTTAAGTAATGTCTGAAATAAGATTGTTCTCATAATACATGTGGAAGGCAAAAATATTATGTGAAGAGAGAGAGACCGTGTCAGTTATATATACAATAAATTATAAAGTTCTAGTTGCCTAACCGTTAATTTCTTTCAAACAACAGGTGTCTGAGTTATTGGTCTCTATTTTCTCTCATCGTTCAATTCCAATTAAAACTTGATTTAATTGAAGGTGCAGTTCAGTTCATAACTGATATCATATTAATATATATACATATATATATATATATATATATATATAATATTACTTGGTCAAATGCTAACGCCTTCATCTTTTTTGCATCACCAACTTCTAGACACTATCTTTCTTGCCTATAAGAAGTTCACCAACTTTTTGCACTTTGATGGGTAAGAACTTCTTTCTCCTTTGACTTGAAACAGGCTTTTTGCTATAATTCTAAGATCGGATGGCTCTCAAGGATTGTTCCATCTGGGGTTGTGCCAACAAAGCTCCTCAATTGGGCTTTGCAACCTTCAAGCCTTCTAGTTCTAGGCCGAGTGTGAATTTAAAACATGGTCTTGAGAAATTCTGCAAGTGGGAATGTTGTTGTTTGCGTGTTTTGAGTCCAAGAGCTTTGACTCCAATTGAAGACGAGTCTTCATCAAATGATGACGTCATCGAGGTTCAGCAAAGTGAGTTAGAAGGGCTTCACAAGGATGTTAATCTGCTTACTAGTGAGTTATACATGTCTCAGATTTAACATTTCCATGGTTTTTGGTATTTGGAGAATTTTTTAGTTTTATTTATTTATTATTGCTATGTGATTATCGAGTTTATACTTATAACAATCTTGCTTATCTGATATCTCATAATGATATTTTGCTTATTAACTATTCTATCTCGAATTAGGCATTTTGCGGCCGGTTTTTAATGCATGCCTTTTGTTTTTACGATTTGTAGTTCAAGGATTTGAGTATTTAAACTGGCAAGGCGAATCGTATTTAGTCACATATATAGATACGGGCGCTATCTACTTTATTCTTGTTAGGGTTTGTGATTGCACACATACACACTCCTTGTTATACTCGAAAATACTAGGTTAATATGTTTTCTGTTAATGAATTTGGTTTTTCTTTAAGAGCTGGATGTACTTTGCTACCGTCGATGTTTTTAGTCGAAATTATGTGGGAAACGATGAAGACATGCCATGTGCATTCTCTCTCACACACACTTGACTGATCTTCTGTATTTGTTTTTTACCCTTCCTTTTTTCAAATAGTTGGAAATGGATACTGCCATAATAGAAAATGTTGGTGATCAATGTGATTACTTATGTTTGTGATGCACGAAAGATAAGAAAACCAAAAAAGAGATTAAGGCAATGGAGAATAGGGTATTTTAAAATGTGTACATGGGACACTAGTGTTTCTTCTTGTTTAACCATGTATATGGAATCTTGTCCTTTTGTGATCCATGTGAAATGGTGAACACAGGTAACACACTATCTAAAATGTTGACTCAGAATGATGGCAAGGATTATAAAATCTTAACTTTGCGATAGTATGAATTTTGTCACAGCAACATATATTCAGTTGATTGATCCTTGTGCCCACTCAAGAAATAAATTTAAGTTGCTCAGCTAAATATTAGACTTATGTTCCTTGTAATGAATCATTAAGAGTTTTAAGTTTAAAATTGATGGTTGTAATAAAGATCTGTACTCTATAGAGTTTTGTATATATCCTCCATTTTGGAATACACTTCAAACTAGCTATAGATCCATGCTGAAATGCACACACACATACACATGTGTGAGCATGTAAAAAAAGAAAATATATCATAATGGATGCAACCTTTATTGTTTGCAAGAGAGAAGTGATTTAATCTCATTTCCTTTTTCTTAATTTCTTTTGGCATGACAATGCAACTTCTTTAATTGCAGAGCCATTAATGGCTAATGAATTTTCCTCAAGTGATGGTGGGGCAAAGTTGCGCGTTGCTTACAAGGTATGATGCATGATAGTTTCTTTAAAAAAAAAAAAAAAGATTCACATAGCATCATTGTCTCTCCTAACTAGTGAATTACTTGATACAGGGCCTTCCAGGAGCATATACTGAGGATGCAGTTTTGAAAGCATATCCAAAATGTGAGACAGTGCCATGTGAGGACTTTGAGACTTCATTCAAGGTTCCACTGCTTGTTTCTTAATTAACATCTCTCTCTCTTTCTCCATACATACATATATGTATATATGATGCCTTGACTAAAATATTCTGTGATGATATATTTATAATATTCTTTTCTGCATGCAGGCTGTCGAATCGTGGTTAGTGGATAAAGCTGTTCTACCAATCGAAAATTCTGTTGGTGGAAGCATCCACCGTAATTATGATTTACTTCTTGGACACAAGCTACACATTGTTGGGGAGGTGCAGTTGCTAATTAACCACTGCCTCTTAGGATTGGTTGGTGTGAGAAAAGAGGATCTCAGAGCTGTAATGAGTCATCCTCAGGTTAGCTATTAGATATATATAATTCTTTTTTTTTTCACACATGCTTAAGGTATAATGCCAGCAAAACCTCAATGTTAGTTTTTAGAAAAAATGAAGTGCATGTATGGCTTTGATTCCAAAAAAATTCTTCTTCCTAATTTCAAGCAGCATTTTCATCAATATTATCATTTTATTAATTTCTATGACATTCTAACACTTCTTTTCTCTAGAATAATCATTACATTACTGCTACAACATTCTAGTGGCATTACTTTTAGAATAATCTCATGATACAATAATCTTTCTTTTACTTTACTAGAAAATTACATCAAAGTTTAACATTCACATTAGTACAAGTTATTGGATTATATAGTATGTTATTTCCACAATATTAATACTATCATAAGCACCTAATTAAATATTTGGGGAATCCTTCTTATAGTTGTCAGATCCAAGTCAACCAAGTATTTCAATGACAGAATATATACCTCCTCTCTCAATCCTTGCTCGTATTTACGACAATATGCCTTATCTCTTATTCCCTCACTATGTGCCTATCAATCCCTCACTAACGTGTACCTATCTTGGGCATGTTTAGAAAAATGTTGAGTTGAACATAACCCATATCTTTTCCAATCCACTAATACATTTGTTTCTCTATTAATTTGTTGTTTTCGAAATGCATGAACAGACGTTTGGAATCGTGCAAACGATAAACCAAAAATGCGCATATAACCGTTGAGTTTTTCCAACAGAAACGTTAGGGTATCTCAACATGTCATCTCTTGATGCTAAAAAAAAAAAACATGTCATCTCTTAATTGGATTTGAGATTGCGTACATTTTTTATACAGCTAACTGTGTCATTATCATTAACATAACTGTTGATGACAAATACCTAGATATAACTTCCAAAATTCTTAAGATAATCTTCCTTCATGCAGGCTCTTGTTCAATGTAAGAAGATGCTTACTGATTTAGGTATTGCCAAGATTAGTGTAGATGATGCTGCTGCAGCTGCTAAGGTATATTAAAAATTTCCTTAACTTCACTGAAAGAAAGCTTTGATTAGGTTGTAGAGTAGCAGCATTTCCTAATAATGATTAGTATATTGGGATATTGTGAACAGGCAGTGCTCTTAAAGGGGAGAAAAGACATTGGAGCTATTGCAGGTTCAAGGGCAGCAAATATGTACGGCCTTGACGTTTTAGCTGAAGGAGTCCAGGTAAGATTACATTTACATGTTTTGGAAGACTCAGCTGCTACAACATTTTAGTGTTAGTGTATGGTTTTCTCTTAAAGCAAAATGTCTTAATTTAAGCAATATGAGCTCATTGGAGTTGGGAGCTTATGCCTTCCAAAAATATTGTTTTCCTTTCTTAGCTAGGATGGATGATGCAAATTTATAAGTTTCTCAATTTTTATGCCAATTTTTTTAAAATGAGCTACGATTATCATTCTCATTTAGAAATGATCGAACAAGACGGCATGCTTTTTTTTTTTTTACCCTAATCAATAAAGTTCTTGGAATTAATGACATTAACAATACAGCACATTGCTTCGGTATAACATTTAGACTGTAATGAGGGAAACACCATATCACATTTCCTATAATTTTTTTTTTCCGTCCCTCAGCTAGATACCTATAACATTCCCACCTTCCCGTTTTCATGCTGCTTTGAAAGCTAATATTGGTCTTAAAGAGTGAAACATACGTATGAAAAGGAAGGCCTATACCTTGTTTGTGTCAATCAACATTTGTTACTTTATACTTACAGTTTTAGAAATGTCTTTGTATGACAGTTATTACTTGAGTTTCAAGCATCTCTGCATCAAGTGAGACTGTAAAACAGCGCATATACTTTTCTAAGATTTTAACATAAAAAGAAAGTACAATAATGAAGGATGTCTGAGAATCTGACACATGCAGATATACGTACGCATGGATATTCAAAGAATGATTGAAGTTCTTACTTTCAATCTCTTACACCATTTTCAGCTTTTATCAGAAAGCATGATTGTGTAATAAAAACAAAATAGAAAACATGTCTATTATTGTTGGTTGTTTCAAGATTAAAGTTAAGCTGATTGATTTTCTTTTTTTGCTAGGATGACGACGTTAATATTACTCGTTTTCTGATACTCGCGAGGGATCCTAGAATTCCAGGAAATGACAGGCCCTATAAGGTATGACCAAAAAAACATTTATTTAATTATGTATAATCTTCATGAATTTGCTGATGAATGCACGACTTCTCCCCAGACTAGCATTGTATTCAGCCTAGAGGAAGGTCCAGGTGTTCTATTCAAAGCCCTAGGAGCATTTGCCTTAAGAAACATTAATTTATCAAAGGTATGCTACAATAATAATTAGAACTATTGAAATTTGAAGTTAAAACTCATGTTTTTCATTGCTTTCATTTCTTTGGTGTGATTTCAGATAGAAAGCCGCCCCTTGAAACAGTCTCCCTTGAGGATTGTTGAAGATTTAATTGATGGGAGGGCTAAGTGAGTAATGGGATCTTTTCTTTCCCATTTGATATTTGTAATGGTATCAGTATGTAAACTATAGATTCACTATATACAATTAAATGTTCATACATAGTAAAAACAATATTGGAGGGTTTAATGTAAAAATCACTTTGAAGTTTAAGCATTCAAAATAATAGATTATTAAACATATTATAGTTTTACTCTAAAAAGCATATATCTAACTTTGTGGTTCAAAATTGGAAGGAAAAACTAGGGGAATGGGGTTTGGTTATACTCTTTGGTATGCTCTAATCATTTTGGTATTCTATATGGAAGTGTGTTGTGAATCATGCATGATGTTTCTTGGTGGCAGGTATTTTGAATATCTTTTTTATATTGACTTTGAAGCTTCAATGGCAGATCCGCAAGCCCAGTACGCTTTAGAAAATTTGCAGGTGAGCGCATCATATCAGAAAAACATCATATAAACTTTTTATCATCACTCTCCCATCTAAAATTCTATTTGAGTGTTCTCCTTGGTATCAATGGAATAGATTTCTATGATTACATGGTCAATGATGCCTTTCATGTTCTAATTAAATCCTGGTTTTGTTTATAATCAAACTAGTTTGCATTCTATAATATTGGATTGATTGTGAGATTTCTTAATTGATTGATGATGTATAGAGTCCAATGTTGCATTGTTCCATACATTAGCATATCCCAAAACGTTGCTAGAAAAGCAGCATGTTTTTCAATTTTGTTCTTTTGTTTGTATTTTCTTTTTCTTTTTCTTTGGTGGTTGGCTGACTGGATAGGAAAAACATCTCATTTAGACAAATATACTCCACGAAAACCCACGCCAATTGCATGCTATACATTCTTAAAATTATTGTGCTACATTTGTGCATGATACATATTCTTTAACTTAAAAATTCCAACAGTCTTTACTGTGTATTAGCAAAATGTGTTACATATTTTTCATTTGCTAGCATTAAGCCTTTTTAGGACTTTTCATTGTAGTTGTCAAATACTAACTCAAATTATTGGTTCTTTCCCCTTTCATTGCAGGAATATACAAAATTTATTCGTGTTCTTGGTTGTTATCCTGTGGATAAAACAGATACATCAGGTTGATCTTCAATCAAGAGCGTGATCAACTTGGGATGAATATTCTCGTAAACTCAACATTTTTGTATTATCCAAAAATCATGTGTATGTTTTGAATTTTTTGTGAGGATTTTAAAAGTATGTTGTAAAGTAAAATCAATTTGGAATCATACATTCAAAGTCTGTTTAAGTTTGAAATTTTATGCCTATGTAAATCATTCGAATGAGTCGCTTTGATTAAACTTAAAAACATATTTTAAAAACAATATTTAAAAAAATAATTTCTTACAAAAAGCAAAAAAACTTTTTTTAAAAAATAAAAAAATTTGCTTACTATATTAAAAAACATTTTAAAAAACTGATCTAATATATCAAGTTATTTTATTTTCTTTATCAAATATTAAACCACAACCTATTTTATTAACTAGTAGTTTAATATCCAATTATATAAACAAGTAGTTTAATATCCGCATTATGCATGGTGTAATAACTATTATACTTTGCAAAGAAGTTTTAAGATAAAATATGCATAGTATTCATATTTTTTTATTTATAAATAACATTAAATAAATACATATAGCAAAGAATTAATGACCTATATTTTTTTTTCTCAGATGAGTCGTCTTTTGCTTTATACATAAGTCTGTTCAAGATACTGGAAGAGAAATTTCATATAACAGTTCGTCACCTTATGAGTGATAACACACAGAAAATGAGCGAAAAAAAGTAAACATCCATAAAAAAAATCCTGTATTTTGGAGAATTATTCAATTAAATACTTAAGAGTTTTAGCGTGTTGAAGTAAATAGATTTGGAGGGGGGGGGGGGGGGGGGGGAATCTCGAAATAAAATTCAATAAGCAAAACCCTAGCAAGAATGCTTGCTTTTCCAATTTAATCCCGTTGATACATGTAAATATAATTCAACAGTGAATTAAAAAGTTGTGAATCATTCTATTTTTTCTTCTTTTCTTTTTCAAATTATGCAATGCATTTTTGTTCATTTTCATTATAAAATAAATATTCAAACAATAGAATAATATTTTATCCTAAAACGTTTTGCTTTATTATGCTTCCATCCGATTTTTTTCATTTTCTCACTAATTCAAGCATTACCTAAACTCGTGAAATGAACTTGTTCCTAAAGCTTTTTAGTACATTATTTATTTTTGTTTTGTACCCATATATATTTATAAAGTATACCGATGATCAATTTCTTTAAAAAAAAACTTAGACTGTTTACCATTCTTATTAATTTTTTTAATACATAATGCTCGAATTTGAAATTTAATTAACTTGAAACATATCATAATTTCAACCCATTATAATTTTTTTTTCTTCAATCACAAACAACATGTATCTCCAACCAATTAAGATAAAAAACTAATTCCGTCGCGGTTCGTGATTGACACTAATCCAAAAAAAATTTACACACCATAATAATTTAACACAGATTTTTTTCCTAAATAAATTATTTTCAATTATGTGAATTGAAAACATTATAATGTAAGAATACGCTCTCAGTAAACTTTTAAAAGTAACTTATTTTAAGAAAAAAATGTTTTAAAATAAAACCCACTTTAAGACTAGTTTAATTACCGTCCGTAGTTAAACCATGGAAATCTAAATACATTTTTTATTTTGTATTTTTATATCTGAATAAAGTTTCGTAATTTCTTTCTATAGCAGAACAGACCCAAACGTCTTATTATTGAATTTGAGAGACTGAAACTAAATGTTTTATGCTAGATAGTATCGCTTCTATATTCTTTTTCTAATCTAAGTACAATACCACTTTGTTTTTATATTTATTTGTGGGGATAAAATTTTAAAACATATTATTACCGTATGTAAATCCGATTGACTTTTAATTTTTATATTAATTAATTATACTTGTCGTAGATAGAGTTAAATTTTATTGGACCAGTAAGTCCAGGATCATTTTGGCTTAAATTGATCAAGGTTCTGCCGTAAAACATGAGAATTATTCTCCAACTTTTACCAAATATATTGAAATACTGTTGCATATCACTGTAGACTGTCTAGATTCTCAACCAAACAGGCAAACACACCAGAGAAAACCATACTGAACACTACTACTTCACTGATAAACACGAGCTGATCACTTATTCATATAATAGCATTAGTACTGTGAAAAGCCAGAACTCTCTACTCCAGCTCCTTCAGAAAATCTTGATTGTCTACCAAAACCTACAAAAATGCATTCAAAATGAATCATACCACATACTTACCATTGATAATGGCAGAAATTTAACACAAGCAAGAGTAGAAATATGCACATGCTCAAGGATATGCACTTCATTTCCGAGCCAACAGGTCGAGAAAGGTTAAGAAAAAAACCTTATTATCATTTGATGAATTAATAATGTTTTGCTAGCTGTAGAAACAATTGTTTTCCTCATATTCATAATTATGCATATTCGAATTCATAGTTGATGGCAATAGAAACAATATACTATCATCAAATTACAATGTAGTTGCCCCTGAGTATGCACATATGCATGTGTTCTACATGTCACAATTCACCTATTATGATTATACAATAAAAGAATAGAAAGTAAGCCACACCATCACAACATAAAAGTTTAAGCAAAAAGAAAATTCTTACAGTTTTCCATCCATCAGGATCTAAGAAAGAAGTGATCTTTGTGTTAAGGCCAGGAACTGGTCCTGGTTGCCGAGTAATCTTCCCTCCAAGCTCTTGTGTGACTATGTTGACAACCTCAGCACTCTTGTATACATCATCAGTACCAATAGCAACCTGTTATATGCAGCACACAAACTTTAACTTCAAGGGGTACGGAAATGTGAAGATAGCCGGTTTAGGCTTCCAGAATGAAATACTCCCTCTGTCCCTATATCTAAGATTCTTTCAACTAATTTACACCCCTTAAGAAAATTAGTTAAATTAGTTAATCACATTAAATTTGTGAATAAATTATACTACTCTTCCAAGATTATCCTTCATTTCTCTCTCCACTTAATTGCTTCTCACCTAATTAATTAATATGGCTTCTTCTATTATCCAATCCTAAAAAGAGAGCGAATGTAATTAATTAAGGGTATTACAGGAAAACAATAATTAATGCACCAAACGATTAGAAGAGAGTCTTATAAAAAGGGACAAACAATAAAGTGAAAAGGCCTTATATATAGGGACGGAGGGAGTATAACCTAATAAGTATTAACTAACCTGTGCATAAGCATTTCCCTTGGTGTATTCAGTGACACCATAGTTATATGTCAGCTCCAACACAGTTGTCTCATGTTCCTCTGCATACCCAAGCATAGCTATAGTATACTGTAAGATATGCAACATAATCCAGGAAAAATCATAAGTCAAACATAAGAAGTCAAAAAGCTTAGGTATGAAATATGTCCTGCCTTAAGTCGATTGTTAAGATTGAAAAGGAAACTCACCTTGTATTCAGGTCTATCAGTCTTCTTTACCACCCTCAAACCCAAAGTCTGCACAAACATGATCCAATAGTTAATAAAACCCAGTAAAACTTAAAAACATAATATACCAACTGCATTGTCATGGATTTTTTTGTCCATCACAAGCAAAAACAAATAATTTCCAACCCAGATCCATAATGCCACACAAATCCATAAAACCAATCAATGAAACAGATTTCAAAATTATCAGTATAAGCACTAGACCCTACACTTTCTACTCAACCCAAGGCTTCACCTTGCACATTCCCTCCCAAAAGAGAGAAAAGGAAAATGTATAAGTAGAGTACCAGGCAACATGTTAGATCTACAATCCATTCATGAAACTTCTCATAATAACTAACGCCTTTAGGATAGTTAGTTAATGACATGATATTAGAGCCTCTATGACCAAGTAATCCAGAGTTAGAACCTTATTACTCACATATATCTGAATAAACATTGAAATTCAGCACATGGTAACTGGGTATGTGGATTGTCCATGCTTCAAGCCTAAATAGGCTCTTGAGGAAAGGGGAAATAGTGGTAGATGTAAAAAATAAAAGAATTCATGAGCATTTACTTAAGCTAAGTTTGCTTTCCCACCAAAAGCTTGGTAGCACGAATTCTGATGTACTTCAACGGACAAGTAACAAAGGCTTTGACAAAAGTACGTAGGAGTTGCCTAGTATGACTCAAATATTCAACGGAGAAGTACCCAAACATCCATTTAAATATTTAATAGCTTAAGCTTTTGGGCAGTAGGTTCAAGGCATAACTGAAAGTGTTTTTTTTTTTTTTATATTAATAAGAAAGATTTACTTAGTGTGACTGAATGTGCTGAACACAGAACATTCTCTCTAGAAATTTCCACTATTTTTTATCCCACATGCCTAGAATTGATTTGCCACTTTCCCAGAGGAGTATGACCAAGGCAGGAGATAATTGAGGGAGGTGATACACAGAACTTATATCATCAAAATATCAGCAGAAAGTGAGGCTTCTGTAAAGAAAAGCAAACAATAGCAATAAAAGTATGAAAATTTTATAAATTATAAGTTGATAGACATGAATATTTATGCAACTGTGTTATGAGCAAATGACTTAAAAATAGTTTTGATGGAGATGAATGTGGTTTATATTAAATTGCATGGTTATGAATAGAAAAACATGACTTGGACTGTTACCTTTTCATAAAACTTAATTGAGCGCTCTAAATCCCCAACGCGAAGCATTACTTGACACAATGGCTCAGGGGTTGAAGGTCTTTGAATAAGCTCAAAAGCATAACCATCAGGATCCTTCACGAAGGCAATAACAGACTTTCCACCCTTAACTGGACCCGGCTCCCTGGTGATATTTCCACCCTTAGCCCGGATGTCTTCAACCAATTTGTAAACCTAAAAGTGGAAGAGATATATACACTTCAATTTCAGTACAAAAGGTCAAATAAATGGTCAAGCTGTGGTGAAGGCAAGACTCTGGCTTACATCTGGAGTTGCGATGGCAAAATGTCCAAAGCCAGTTCCAATATCATATGAGGTCACCCCATAATCTGACCAAAAACATCATATGTGGAGATAAGTCATGCCATGCCCAATTCATTCAAACACATAACGGATGGTAGACAAAAGATACATATAATCAGAGAATCACAAGAAAAGTTATGCATGAATTCAAAAGGTTGACAGAGCAAAACATACTATATGTTAATTCCACAACAAAATGGGATTGTTCAGGGCCAAATCCAAGAAAAGCATTGGCATATTTCTCTTCTGGAATATCTCTTTTCCTCAAAAGCTTCATCCCAAAACATTCAGTATAAAACCTGATAGAACGATAAGGAAACAGTGAGCATCTAAACACACGTCAGAACGAATTTCAACAACCCAAGTCAGCAAAAATCCTACTTAATGGTGCGATCAAGATCACCAACACGATACACAACATGCAGGAAGCGGCGCTTATCTTTCTTAGGCCACTCCAACAACTCAGCATTAGATTGTGTAGCCTCAGCCATATTCAATGCGGAATGCAAATGCTCTGCAACAACATTCAGAAACCTTATTTAACGCATAGTGAAATTCAATTAACACCAAGTTGTAACCAGAAAAAAGAAAAATAAGGCTGATCTAGCTTTTTCTTTTAGTAATTAAAAAAGTCAACTCGTTAACAAAGTAACAACAAACAGACCCTTCAGGCTCCACAGGTTTGGAATGCAAAATACAAAAGTAAAAATAAAAAAGCATGTCATTTGCAAATGAATAAAAAATTACACACTCATACATGCCAATTGCATAATGAATCACAAATCTCACGTTGGATAGCAACAATTGTTGATAAATGTGAATGAAATTGAAGGGGATCAAGAAATCAAAGAGACTAAAACCCCATTTCCAGAGAGAGGTGTCTAACCGATGAAAATAGTGAAGATTGCGAGAGAGAGAACGACAAACCAGAACAATCTCCAACACTGAGGACGTGTAGCTTTATAAGGCAACATTAGTGATTAGTCATCCGAGTAAGTGAGTGAGTGATAATGTAACAGCCTGTCACTTAAATTGTCTACGTGTTAATTTCAAAAAGAGAAACACATTTAGAGTTGGTCTTTGTATCAGGGGAAAACATGGAAGCTATATAAAATCGAAGTCCAATATTTTACAAGGAATTCCATCACCTTCAGAAGCTGAATGTGCTATCCAATGGATCCAGCAGCTAGGATTCAATAACATTATTTTTTAGAGCAATTGCAAAACTATATATAATGGAGAGTTTTAATCATGTTGCAAATGGTGTATCTATTGCATGTTTTCCTTGACAAATGTAGAGCAAGTTTTTACAAATTTCAAATTCTAGGGCGAGTTTTATTTGGAGACAATTTAATCATATTATTCATATTCTTGCAAGAGCATCAAGACTCGTGACTTTTAGCCAAGTTTATGATTCTATTTCATTCATTTTGATATTCAGCAAAAAAATAAAAAGCTTTGTCAATGCTTAATTGTTTTTAATGAAATTTTTATTTCCAATCACACTTCGAAGTTCCAACCATATATTTACACTCTATATTGTTTAAGAATTTAAATTCAGTTTTATTCGAAGCAGCTACGTTAATAAATTTACACTCCTAATGGTTAAATTTGATAATTGAGCACAAAATGACCAACACAACTAATGTGAAGACGAACCGAAGAATTAAAATATTAAGACCTTCGTTTGATGTATTAACGTGAATGTTTTACCTAAATTTTTTGTTGGTTAAGTCTATTTCAAAAAATAATTAAAATTTTAAATTTATAACAATTTTAAAATATAATAATTTCTGAAGTTGTATTAATAAAAAAAAGTTGTTGGTACTTAATTTATTTATCTTCTTCTTCATTTATTTCATCATAATTTTTAAATTCTCCTTAACAAATAACCAGCTCAAAATGTGTTTTTTTTTATTTAATTAAAGAGTTCACAAATATATTTTATTTATATATTTATATTTAAATAAACGCTAACATAAAACTTTCCCTTAAAAGTAATTATTTGAAAGTACTATTAGATATTAATTAAATATGAACAATTCGCTGATGTTAAATTGAGTTTTCTTGAATATAAAATTTGCTAATTACAAAATACTGAACATATATAATCATTTTAAATATATTTTATAAAATAATAATTAAAATACATTGATAACATAAAAATCTGTAAGTCACTTATAATAGTTTTAATTAGCTAATAATATAATTTTTTGTACTAAAATCTGTAAAAGTTGCTATAAAAATTGCTACGAAAAACTTTAATTAGTTGATAATATAAAACTTTATATTAAACTTTAAGTTGATAATATAAAAATCTTTATACCAGAATGAAGAATCTGTTAAAGCCGATACAAGTTTTTTAGTTAGTATTTGATTGTATATAAACTCCTCTATCCTAAAATCTATATTAAATTTAGATTCTTTTATAAAAGTGATATTATAAAAATCTCTTTTTCTCTTTTAAAAGATTCCCATAAGATACGAAGTTCGAGAGGAAGCAGCTGAAGGTATTATTGCAAGATTGAAAGAAAAACGCTTTTAAAAATCAATTTTCGTAAGCTAACATGTCATTGATATCATCACAAGAATGATAATTTTTGTTTTTTCATTGAAAAATACTAATTACTAATTATTAATTTTTATATTAATGGATGAGTCAATTTTTTTGTTTTTATATTAATGGGAAAATTTAAACCTATGATCTCTTTTTTCTTTTTCGTTTTTTAATCTTTAGCTAATCTTATAACTCAAACATAATATGAGAGATATTAATTTGAAACTTTTAAACAAACTCTTTTTTTTTTATCAATTTTTAAAATAATTACAAAGGGAAATTTTATTAAATATGATGAATCAATTTTTTTTTGGTAAAGATTAATCACTCAGGAAATATTTTGCACTAATGAATACGATGAAAATTAAAACAATCTTCGTACTGACCCCATGCAAATTATTCTTTATTATTAGGAAAGGTGGAAAACAAAATGGAATCGCCTTTGCTATTGTCTTTTTTTTAAATAAAAAAAAATCAGCGGTGCGTGTGGCCTTACGTTGGGTGGGGATCTAGGTCCCATAGCATATTTCTAAGAAAATAAACCCTTTCGGATCTCCAAGGGCTAGGTTTTGGATGGTGCTGTTATTGTAGTACTCTCACTTCCACTAGTTTTTTATTTTATTTTTTATATATGCATAAGCTGACAAAAAGTTGTGACTCGCATTTAATATTCTAAACTATTGACTTCTCCAATATTGCTGCATTCAATCATTCACCCTAAATGTGAACTTGTTTAATGGGAAGGTGATTGTTAGTTGTTTTACCAACCATGGCGTCATGGGTCACTGCGTATATTATAAAAATAATTTAAATATAAGTAAAACAAATTTGCGTAAGATGGTTTAAAAATATGTTAATTTTACCTTAAAAAATTATCTAAAGAAGAGCACCATTGAAAATGACATATTCAGGTCATGGATTCTTTGTTGGTTTGTGAAAAGGCCATTTCCCATGATTTTCCAAGTTCATTTTTGCAATATTCCTCCCTTTACACCTCAGCCTCATATTGATTATAGCATCTTTTTGGTAGCTAGCCGGTGACTTGAATCCACTATGCCCAGTGACAATCACATCACATTAGTAATTTTCTTTTTCGATAAAGTGACGCTCACAAAAATTATCTGTGATTAGAAAATAATCATGGACAAGTGGTGAGGGATCAATTAACTATAGCAACATTTTATCTCAATAAAGAACGTACAAAATTGAGGCTTGAGGGACCACATGCTGGCGAGTTTCGAAAGAATAGGGACCAAATTGGAATAAAATCGATAGAGCAACAAATGCAAATACTGCTAAAAAGAGGGGAATACTACAAAAAATATCGAATAACAGAAGGAGACATCATTTGTATTTAGTTTTATAAACAATTATCGTTTTTTAGAAAATTAGTATTTAATTTATTTACCACAAACATATACTAATTTAGATTTCAGTCAATGAGTATTTAATTATTAAATATTAATTAATAAGAAAATTAGTGATTAATATTATATTTTTATTTATAATTATGAATTTGTTGAATCTGTTTTCTTAATTCTTTAACAATAGTAGAATTAAAAATAAATTACATTTTTTTAAAAAGCCGAATCTATTGAAATTTGATGATATAAATTTTTTTTTTACTACTATGATACAGAAATATTATTATACCATTTTAGTAGGTTTTTCTTTGTAGAGTTCTTCACGACCAAAAACAAAGATTAATGATACTTATTCGTACGAATAAAACATTTCTAGATCGTCACACACAAAAAACTTTTCTAGATTCGAGTGAAAAAAGAAATTCTAATGCAGTGATTAATAAAAATATGATTTTGAAGAATAATGTTTAATTTATATCTAAATTAGTTTTCTATTTTGAATTATTATTTACTTTTTTTTTTATAAAAAAAAACAGTTCTAGCAGTGGATTCGTTTTTTTCAAATTAATTGATTTTCATTGTTAAGAAAAGCTAACGTAATGTTGATAATATTTAAGGTTATTAATATACCGGTGCTGCCATTTTTAATAACATTTTTATTGATTAAAATTTTAACAAACAAAACCATTAAAAACATGACAGTGACAGTGCAACTACACACCATCGCATTTCGGTTACTCTCATATAGTATTAATATAATTCATTTTAAAACAGCATAATTTGCTCACTGACGAATATGACTACCCAAGCATTATAATATGATTTTAAAAAAAAAATTTCTTTTAGGATAATTATATTTTAAATATGTTTTAACTGTAAATAACATTTAATTTTGAACTATATTTGTAAAAACTAAAAATTATCAACACTTGAACAATTCTTGACACTCTCCAAATAATTTCCAAGCAGTAAATTCTTTTAAAATATTAAACAAAACAATTCAATAGGAAAACATTATAACAGAGGCAATGCCAAATGATAGCACAGCAGTGCTTATCAATATGATTTTTTTTCATAAAAAAATGTTTTTTTACTACTGCTTATCAATATGTTATTCACATTGATTGTTATTACGTAGTAACTATCCAACAAATTTTAAATGTATGCAATTAACTAATAACTATTGTCATGCATTAGTATTTTTTAGATTATTATGATGTTGGCGCACAATATTTCTTAATATATTTTAGGTTAAATTGTAATTTTTCTTTTTCTATAATTTCAAATACACTATTTTAGTTTTTATTTTTAAATTAAATCATTTAATGTCTTCATTTTTAGAATAAATAATTTTAATCTCTTCCATATTAATTAACATATTGGCTGATCTTGATGTAAAGTTTATAAAGAGTATTGATATAACACTTATATGAAAAAAATTAAATTAAATTAAATTAAAAAGTGTCATAATAACAATTAAATTGATGATCTTTTATTCATAAAAATAATAAATTATTAAAACACTTGTATTTTTAGTTAACTACATAAATATTATTTTCTATTTTCTATGCATCATTTAGTCAAGAGTCATTAATTTCTTTAAATTATCAAAATTTATAAATTAAAAAATATTTAATATTTTAAATTTTAAGTAAATAATTAGAGTGGAAATAATCTGTATATTAAAATTAATTTAAATTTTTTATGTAAATAATTTATATATTAATTAATGAAATTTAATTATAAATTGATAAAAAATATATAAACTATTTAAAATAAAAACATATATAATTAAATAAAATAAAATTAAAAGGACTTATGTATTAAATATTTTTTAATTTATAAATTTTAGTCATTTAAAAAATAATAATAAATTTTGACTAATGATACATAAAA
Organism: Glycine latifolia; assembly: GCA_013407115.1. Classification (NCBI taxonomy): domain Eukaryota; kingdom Viridiplantae; phylum Streptophyta; class Magnoliopsida; order Fabales; family Fabaceae; genus Glycine; species Glycine latifolia. The sequence continues at coordinate 333,711 of CM023949.1, forward strand.
AATAATAATAATATAATTAATTAAACAAAACAAATAAGTATCTTAATAGTTTATTATCTTATTTATAAATATAAAATTATAAGTTTAATTCTTATTAAAATACTTATTATTTTTATTTACATAAATATCATGTTAATTGATGGAAGAATAACTAAATATCTTAATTTAGATACAATAAAATATAATTGTGAATTTGAAATTAAAAGAAATTAAAATTATAATTTAACCTATTAATTTATAATTGAAATCATAGTTAATTATTTTTAATACAGTCTTCTGGTCTCAACCACGTGCTCAAATTCAAGTCCTTCTCAAGAGAATCAAATTCAGTATTAAAAAATGGATCAATTGCATCATTAAATATTTAAATTCCAGTTTAAAACGCAGTAAGTGCTTATAGTAAAAGAGAAGAGGAAGAATCGGGGAAGATAACGAAAGATTAAAAGTGACACGTGAGTCTAATTTGGCCGCGCGACCGAAGGAGGCCACGCGCCACGGGTTTCCGTTAATCCAATAGCTTCACGCCACGTAAGCAAAACGAAGATAGCAAGAATTGCGTCCAGGTTCAATTGCACTCCTCTTTATAATGAAACCTTCATTCTCCTTCTTGTCCCTGAAAAAAACCAACAGAATCTACTCTCTTTTCTCCTACCTTAGATTCCTTCTCCAACAATGGCTCTCGCCGTTTCCACTGCTTCTTCCTCTTCAGCAGCTGCAGCAGCGTCCAGCTCCTTCTTCTCGCGTCTCGGATCTTCCTCCGACGCAAAAGGTACTCATCATTTTCCCTCATTTTAAGGACAAAAAACTAACTAACCGTGATCTGAATTTGTCGCTTTTTATGATGTTTTAGTGTTTCGTTAATTTGATGCGTGTGTGTTTTTGTTTTCAGCTCCTCAAATCGGATCGTTTCGGTTTCCGGAGAGATCGCGTGTTTCGTCTGGTGTTGTCAATGTAACTCAACGACGCTCCTCGGTGAGGCCACTCAACGCCGAACCGCAACGGAACGATTCTATTGTTCCTCTTGCTGCAACTATCGTTGCTCCTGGTACGTTTTCCGCGTTATGTTATGAACACATTACATTGTTCAGGGAATTTTCTGAAATAAAGTCCCCCTCCCCCCCTCTTACTTGGAGGCGATTCGAGCTTTTTTTATGTTTTGGCATGTGATTTGCAGAGGTTGAGAAGGAAGAGGAAGATTTTGAGCAATTAGCGAAAGACCTTGAAAATGCATCTCCTCTTGAAATTATGGATAGGGCCCTCGACAAATTTGGGAACGACATCGCTATTGCCTTTAGGTAGATTCTTAATTTTACATTTTTGTTCTTTTATTGCATAATGTTTTGTTTGTCGGTTTATTTTTTCTATACATGGGAAAGAAAGTTTATGTCGGTGTTGCATGAGCATATGAATAGTTATTTTGAATTTTACCTTCAAGCGTTGTCTCATGGCCCGAATTATTGGTGAGGGAAGATTTTCAAATGTAATGTCACGTTCATAGCTTCTAGTAGATAGTGACGTAGGGGAACATGAGACAAATAATTTCTTACTTGCCCTTATAAAGAGAAATTTTATATATTTCTACAAATAATTTTAAAGAAAGTATTCAATGAAAAGTGAATATATCTATATTTAATGTGTTGAAAACAAAAAAATATTACAAAGTAAGGAGATTAATTGGAGAATACATGGAAAATATTACAAAACAAGTAGAAAGATTATTAGGAGAATGATGTAGGAGGATTAAGAAATATTCTGTTGGAAAATGTATATTTTTTAGAAACAAATTGTTAAATGTTTTCGTTTGGCACTCGGTGAAAATTCAAAATCAATATGAAATTTGCTGAATCGATCGGTAGAGATACAAGAACGATGAAGTTCAAATACAGCTGACAATTAAATTTTGTTCCTTTTGTATTATGTTGTGTAATTCGTTTGTTTTGCTTGTGGGTTTTTATTCATTTACACGTTTAACTGTCAATTGTATTTTTAAAATTGTAACTTGAATTTTGTGTGACTCTGACTAACTAGAAAGTAAGTGCTATAATATCTATCTGGATTTGAATTTTAATGAATAGTTTTATCTTTGCAGTGGTGCTGAAGATGTTGCTTTGATTGAGTATGCACATTTGACGGGTCGACCCTACAGAGTGTTTAGCCTTGACACTGGGAGACTGAATCCTGAAACCTACAAATTTTTTGACGCGGTTGAGAAGCATTATGGAATTCACATTGAGTACATGTTCCCTGATGCGGTTGAGGTTCAGGCATTGGTAAGAACTAAGGGGCTCTTCTCATTTTACGAGGATGGGCATCAAGAGTGCTGCCGAGTAAGGAAGGTGAGGCCCTTGAGGAGAGCCCTTAAGGGTCTCAAAGCATGGATCACTGGACAGAGAAAAGATCAGTCTCCTGGTACTAGGTCTGAAATCCCTGTTGTCCAGGTTGATCCTGTTTTTGAGGGACTGGATGGTGGAATTGGCAGCCTGGTGAAGTGGAACCCAGTTGCAAATGTTAATGGTCTAGACATATGGAGCTTCCTTAGGACCATGGATGTTCCTGTAAATTCATTGCATTCCCAAGGATATGTTTCGATTGGCTGTGAGCCGTGCACAAGGCCAGTTTTACCGGGTCAACATGAAAGAGAAGGAAGGTGGTGGTGGGAGGATGCCAAAGCCAAGGAGTGTGGTCTTCACAAAGGTAATATAAAACAGGAAGATGCTGCCCAGCTTAATGGAAATGGGGCCTCCCAAGCAACTGTCGCTGACATTTTCAACTCCCAGGATGTGGTCAGCTTGAGCAGGTCTGGGATTGAGAATTTGGCAAAATTGGAGAACCGAAAAGAACCCTGGCTTGTTGTCCTCTATGCACCATGGTGTGGCTTCTGTCAGGTAAAAACTCTATTCCCTAAACTTGAATACTCTGTTAAGATTATCTTACTATGGTTCATTTGGGTAATGAGATGTTTATTGTGACTTGTAACAGGCTATGGAGGAATCATATGTTGATTTGGCAGAGAAGTTAGCTGGGTCAGGAGTGAAGGTTGCAAAATTCAGAGCGGATGGAGACCAGAAGGAATATGCAAAGAGTGAACTGCAGTTGGGAAGCTTCCCCACAATACTACTCTTCCCCAAACACTCTTCTCAACCAATTATGTACCCTTCGGAAAAGAGAGATATTGATTCATTGACGGCATTCGTGAATGCTTTACGGTGATGGTCAATTGAGTATCTTGCTCAATGTTCCGTCGTACAATACCGGCAATAAATTTCTTCACAGTTTTGGCAATTCGCTGAAAATGGGAATGGCAGTTTTGACAGCAAAACGAAGATGCTCAGCTAGTAGTATCCCTGTATAGGTTTAGATAATCTTGCTCACAAATATATTTGTAGTAGTCATTCTGAGGAGGATGTGATTTCCTGTTTTGTTAGAGATGAGTGGAGTTATGATTGTATTATGTTGTTTCTTTACTATCATAATCTACGATTTTAGTTTTGCCAAATTTCCAAGACCGAAGGCTAAATAGTTCAGCTTACGTTCCGTGTGAAATAATAATGTCCCTGTCACGTATGTTTTCATGGATTGGTTCTGTTAAAATGTTCTAGCCACAACGGAACAAAAACCAATTTGGATTTGATCATTGGTCTCCTATGTTTCTTTCCTGCAATGAGTATGCAATAGCATGTATCCGTGCAATATTACTTTTTTCAAGCACTTTAACTAGTTTCAGATATTGAGGTAAGGTAATGAGATATTTTTCATCCGCATGTCTCAAATTCGATTGGATAAATTACCCGTTTTAGTTTAGCAAAGTTTTTAAAATACAATACTTCTCCAGCTTAATTATGACAAAGGATGGGCCATAACTGTTACCCATGTCCATTGGGCACCGTGGAGAAACTCCATGAATGAACAATGCATGATCAAACAAATTCAAATATTGAAGAAGGAATGAAGTGCAAATACTTTAAATCCGTGAGTGAAAATACATCATTTATCACTTCACATCCACATCAATAAAACTCGAGCCACTGAGATTTTTGTACTTGATGAAGTTCTGCGTGCTGAACTTTTCCCCATCAAACACTGCAGCGGATAGATGAAGTGGGGCGTCGAAGTTATCGTATATCAGGTTGCAGCCAAAATAGTTACCAAATTTTTAAGATCTATAATGTGATGCTACTGAGCCCGGGAACATAAAATTATGTAGACTATTACCTATTAAATTGTCAAATTATTTTTGGCATTTTATATTAGTTATGGGTCCCAAATTAATTCCAGTTAAGAAGCCGGTGCTTTCAAATATTTACAGTAAGTACAAACTCTAATAAAGTGCTACTTCTTGTCAATGTCACATGTATGTTTGATTACATGAAGACTTTTTTTTCCCTTCATTTCTTTGGATTCCATTTCAGATTGCTTGACTATTGAATTCTTATTTATTTGTCAAAGCATTTTCCATTTCTTCAATAACTTCCTTATTGATGTCCAAACAGAAACATTGCCAGAACGTTTTAGTTACTCGATTGATATATATTCATCATTTATGTCGATTTAAGGTCTGTCTTTTTGTCTCTTTTCCTAGTAAAGTTTTATTCTTTTTCTTAACTTTATCATAGGATTAGGAACACTTGCCGGTTTGCCGTTGAACAATCCCACCTGTGGTGGTTCAACATCATCCGCACTCTAGCTCTTCCAATCTATGAAAAGAGAGTTTTTCAGTGGCATGAATTGGGACATCTCATTATCCTCCTCCTCCTTTTTTGTCATTGATCATAAAAGATAGGTGCTTCTTTCAAGGTTCAAGAAAGTGGGGGGAGTTGTAATTAAAGATTTATCTTGAAATTATATTTGTTAATTTATTTGCGTAGTATATGAACATAATGGAAATGACTCAAGTGAACTTTTTATATGACATGTCATGTGAGGAGAGAGACGCACACAGTGATCATAAACTCAGGGCTTGCAAATTTTAATTGGCCCTGCTTGTTTATGCTTTGTTTATCTCTGACAATCACATGAAAAGATTTATTTGCTAATATAATGGGGATATTAACGTTGAGTTGGAGGAGGGCAATTTAAAACATTCAGTTACAACAAAATAATTAAATTATTAATGCCAGTAATTTTAATAGTATATATTGAAAGAGTAAATGAAACAATAATGTAGATAAGTAGTAATTAGAAAAGAGAAGAATTATTTGTTTCAAGTCAATAATGAAGGAAAAAACATTAAGTTAAAATGTATTCACTTTTCATATTTGTTTTCAAAATATATGATAAAATGCGGTGAGCGTGGATCGAACACGCGACCTTCAGATCTTCAGTCTGACGCTCTCCCAACTGAGCTATCCCCGCATATTGATTCTTAAATTTATTATATTTTAAAACTATAATAGTATTGGATTCTGTCAGCTTCTCCATCACTTTCATTTACTCACGTTGTGATTTCATGCGTATCTCAAGTATCTGAGTTTTTTTTCTTCTTTCAAACGAAGTATCAATATCTTAATTATAATATAACTTCTAGTTTGCTACGTTTTAGATATATAATATGAGTAATTTTCCTTATACTTTTTTTATTTTCATCCTTACATATTCTAGGAATGACCCTAAACAATTTAATTTTGAAGTAAGTTTAAAGTTGAGGTTTTGTGCGATTTCGCATAAGAGAAGGGAGCTAGGTAGTAGGTTAGAGTGTTAGTTGCAACTAGAGATGAGAAGATTGAATTGGAACAATGACCTATCATTATATAATTTATGTGGTGAGGTTGGGGACTTTTGGACCAACTTAAAAATAACATTATAAATTTTAGCTTGTATAAATCATATGATGAATGCTTATTTTTATATCTTAATAGGTGAGAATATAACTTTGACCTGTTCATTTTTTCTGATTTGCAAGTTAGTTTTCTTATTTTAAAATAAAAGTATTTAGTCTCTTAGTTTTTGAGAATTATTAAAAAAAATGAAAAAAAATGAAAAAATACGATGAACATGGATCAAACACACAATCTTTAAATCTTCAATTTAACGCTCTCCCTACTGAATTATTCCTACATGTTAAATTTTTTATTTATTATTTTTACATACAATATTATTGGATTTTGTCATCTTTTTATGACTTCCATTCACTCAAGTTATAATTTCATGAGTTTTTTTTTTTTTTTGGTTTCAAACGAAGTACCAATATGTTAATTATGATATAACTTCTAGTTTTCTACCTTTGGGATCGATGACGAGAATGAATAATATAACTTCTGCTGCACCTGAGGAGACACCTTAATCCATCATCCGAATACTCTTCTAGTTCAGAAGATGAATACATGGCAGGAGAAACACCACCTGCGAGAATATATCTTGCGGATCGTGTCACCAATAACGGTCTGCGAGTCTTCTCTAGCATTGCTAGACCAAGGGCCAACAATCGCACCGTTAAAACCAAGCCAACTTTGATCTCTCTTCTTGGTCAACATGCATTTGCTGGCTTAGCTCATGAAGATCCACACAACCACCTTGCATTTTCCATGATCTATGCGGTACAACAGGGGTGACCTAGAATGAAGAGGAGAACCTTTATCTAAGAGTTTTTCGCTTTTCTCTCATGGGAGATGCCTTGAAGTGGCTCAATACTTGTCCATCTCAATTGTCAATTGTTATACTTGTTGTTTTGCTCTTTTGATTATACCACTGAGTTGTCGAGCAATTGTCTCAATTTCTGGAATAAAACAAAGATCTTCCGGCTTTGTGTTTTCTCCTTGTACCAATGGTACCTGGCAAACACAAACTCACAACAAACTAAGCAACTAGAAAGACACTGGGTGATGAACAAAAATAAATAAAAAATAAAAATAAAAATAAATGCTAGGAAGAAAAAAATGTTTTTTAAATTAAAAAAATATTAAAAATTTGCCCAATTACCAAGACACAAGTCCCCAATAACGGCACTAGAAACTTGTTCGAATTTTGGCAAGAATACTAAATCGTTCAAGTAACAAAGTAATAAGTAAAGTATCGTGTCCACATAGACTTATGCGATAATTGGATAATTAATAGTAAAATTTTAGACTAAGAGGTATTGGAAGAATTAAAGTTACTAAACCTAAATAACAATATGCATAAAGATAAAGAAATTAAGGTAAGAAAGATAAAAAGGGAAATAAAGAAAAGAAATATTGATTTGAAGATTTCAACATAAGTAACTCAAATTCAATAAGATTGCATAAAAATAAAGATTAAAATGCAAGATGATTGAGTTTTGAAATTTATCAAATATTTGGCATGCACGATATATGGAGTTTCAATCAATGAGAATGATTGTCTAGAGTTAACTTCACTGAACTTCCTAACATGCACTTACCACAAGTTACTATTCAAATAAGTTTATATTATCATTAGCCCACAAAATTATTCAAGCCTTAATCCCTTAAGTGAGAGAACCTAAGCCTTTAAATTTCATTATCAATCCTTTAAATTAGTGTAACCAAGGTACTTGCATTAAGAAAAAGAGTTTTAATGGTGACCAATCATTTTTATCCTATCTCTAGACATAAAAATGATTGGTTGTCTTCTTCAATTTGCAATTCAAAATAATTTCTCAATTACAAATTAATAAATATGATCATGCAAACAAGTGATCAAGCCATATACAAGCATTAAGCATAGAAAAAGAACAATGATAACACTTTATTGAATTGAAATAAGGTAGCAATTACATGAAAGTAGAACTAATTGTGATAAACCCCAATGATAGAGAGAAGTTAGCTATTCATAGTAATGGAGAAAAGCTTCCAAAACCATCAAGAACGTCTCCTTCTCTTTCTCTCTTTGAAACGTCAAATGTTCAAAACCTCTAAACTAGGTTAGGGTTTTCCTATTTAACGCAATAGGACAATAGCCACCAAAGCCCAAAACAAAAAATATAGAAAAATAGCTAAAAATCTTGCAGGTCCCATTGCACAAGGGTGCATTTCTTGTTGCATAGGTGTGCATCTTTCGAATAGATCAAAATAGCATTGCACAGGTACACGAATTCCTTCATAATTTCTTGCACATGTATGCGAGGTTCCAAAACTCTCAAAAAATTATTTTGCCTCCACAAAACCTCCAAGTTCTAGATTTCAAACCGAAGGATCCTTGACACCTCAAGATCACTCTTAGGACATCTCCTTTGCTCGATTCTTGCATCCACAAAGCTCCAATAAAACATAAGAAAACAAACCAAGATCAAGCATAAAAGTCATAAACTAGGAAATCCTAGTTAAATCTTGCTTTTTATTTAAACTTTACTCAAATGGACATAAACAAAATTCAAAAGCACAAGAGATATCAACTAATTGCCCTAATATGACACCAAAATATAGGAATTTATGGCAATTATCAAGTGCCAAAGCCAACACTCCTCATTCGATTCAACAATCTTCAAACACTGAATTTCATAGCCTTCATGTTGATTTGAAAGGTCTTGTTTTTTTTTTTTTTTGCAAGAAGAGCCTTTAGAATCAACCTCTGAGAATAATCAAACATCTCCATTGATTCTTTCATAATCACTGAAAATCCTTTCTCAATTAGTCGTCCAATACTCAATAAGTTGCACTTCATGCCTGGTCATATAGTACATTCTCTATAAGTGCTAATTTTTCATTCTTCCTTTTAATCACAATGTTGCCAAAACCTTTTGCACTCAATGTTCTATCATTTTCAAACCTTATGGCTGGTCATGTGGTTTGAGCATCCAATATCAAGGAACCAAGACTCAAACTATGATGAATATTCACATGTGGTTGTCATTGATAAAACTGGGTTAGAATCTGAATCTTCTTGGGCCACACATGCTTCATCATCACTTGCTTTTTTTTTTGTTTTCCTTTTTCATGCCAGCACTCATTCGCAAAGTGACTCCATTTCTGATAGTTAAAGCACTTCACTTTCCTTTTATCAAAGATTTTTTTAGCTTCCTTTGATTTTCTCATATCCTCCTCCTATTTTATTCGAGGATTTAGGTTTTTGATCATTGGGGTTGTGCAAAAACTAGTTTGGTAAAAAAAATCAAACTGAACTGGTTCCGAACTGTTTCAATTGGTTCGATTTTATACCCAAATAGTCAACCTAGTTTGGAAACCAATTGGGAACTGAACTGATTTAAAAAAATGATTTTGAACTAAACTAGTTTTTAACCAATTTTAAACTGGTTTTAAGAGTCGAATCAGTTTCAAATTATATTCAACTGAAAACCAATTCAAACTGATGTTTTAGAAACAATTCGGTTAATTGATTTGGTTTTATAAAGTACTGCACTTCTTTTTTCTCAAACTAGTTCAAGTAAAAACCAATTCAATTTAGGTTCGATTACAATCTGTTTCGGTCCGAGCCGGTTTTTTTGCACACCTCTAGTGATCACCTTTTGACTTTTCTTTGTTGGAAGACCTACCACTCTTGTTGGATTTTGTCTTCCGTTTATTCCACTTTTTCTTATCCCAAGCTCCTTTCTTGGTAACTTAAGCCTACAGTGCTTGATCATTAGACTTTGGAGACTTCTTTCATTATTCTAAATTCATGACCCTCCAATGAACCTTGTAACTCTTCAAGACTCATGTTCTCGGTGTCTTTGTATTCCTCAATTGATACCACAATGTTGAATCTGGGTTGCATTGTTCGCAAGATTTTTTCAATTATCTTTTTCGCAAGTACTTTTTCTCCACACCTAACCATCATATTGGTGATGGTACGAAGTCTAATAAAGAAGTCAACTATACTTTTAGAGTCCTCCATTTGTAACAATTCATATTGCCTTTGCAAGGTTTGAAGCCTAACCTTCTTGACCTTTTCTATACCTCATGAGATTTCTTAATAATTTCCCACGTTTGTTTTGCAGTTGTAGCATAAGCAATCTTGTCAAAATTGGCTACATCAACACCCTGGTGCAACATGCATGAACAAAGCCTTGTCGTCCTTCTTCTTGTTCTCTGTGGATCGCCCTCTGTGCACCTGAGGCTCCCTCACCTAGTTTTGGGTAGCCTTCCATCATGATTTCCAGCATGTCCCGGAAGCCAAATAGCGCCCTTATCTGAATTTGCTATCTATCCCAGTTCTTGATGACAGGAACTGGCCACCGCGAAGGGAGGTTCCAGCTTGAACCCATCACAGTTGTTTCTCAAAGATGCAACTGCACACTCGGAGTTTTCAGGTCCAAGAACGAATAAGCTCTGATTACCAATTTGTTAGAACAAGTTGAACAACACTCAAGGAAATTATGATATTGAGAGAGTTTCTGCCGAGTAAGGTAAAGGTTTATTGATTTCACACTGACTTATGTATTACAAAGAGAATAACACTATTTATAGTGTTTAACAGTTGGTAATTAACTGTCACATTAATTAACTATTAACTGACATATCTCTAACTAACTGATATTTGAATTACACTTAACGCTATATATATGTGTGTGTACTGAATTTGTGGTGCTCAACCACAAACTTATTTGGTCTCTGTCCAATCCCTTAACCCAATGACTAATGAACTTAGCGGTGAACACGAGTTAGATTGTGTTTGGGTTGAGTTTGTTAAATTTGTGTGAGCCAACTCGACTAAAGAATAAAGGATATGAAGTTGACAAAATAAAAGGTAAAGAAAAGTATCAAAATAATTTGGTGAACGTGGATCAACTGAGTTATCTCCACAAATTTATTATCATTATTAACCCCATTTTTATTTGGGGCAGTTAGACCACCCCTTTCTGTAAAATTGATATTTGATTCTCTTTTCTTTTCCTTTCATTTGGTGACTTCTACACTCAATGTATATTGTGGAATGTGGGTACAATTATAAAGGAAAAAAGGATTTTGACCACAAGGACACACATAAACTAAAATATCAAATTGGTAGCATAGGATAAAAAAAAACTACGTGTCCGATTGTCTGCAAACTTCACGGTATATAAAACGGTTATTTATATATTTAAATTCATGATTAATAAATTATCAAAATAATTCATCGTCAACAAAGTATTAAGATTCCTAGAGCATATCAAGTATTAGGGGATTTTTTTTAAGAGATGAAGTAATAGAGTATCTTAATTCCGATATAACAGCTACTTTTTACGTATTGGTATGTTTATCTTATTTTTTTAACAAAATTTACGGGTGGACACATGCTATCTGTTTCGTCAACTTCAATATTTAAATTGGATGCAGTTCGAGTCTCATGCAGCTCTAGTAGAGATCAACAATGGAATACACGAATTTGAGTGAGAAACTAACTTTATATTATTTATATATTTATATATGTATGTACTGATTTTGAGGTTCTCACAAACTCATTCCAATTTTCTTTGCTCACTCGTTACTCGTTATACAAACAAGAATAAGAAAGGGTGAGTCCGGTGAGAGACCTTGTAGTTATATATAGGGTCTTTATCAATTGGCGCTAAAACTTTGTTAACAACAGATCGAAATTTAATCTTCATAAATAAACAAATACACTGTCATTTTAACAAGTTCTATGGTGGCGGGGGAGAAAATAAGTGTATTCACAATGAGACTATGCAATAATGCAAAGCTCTTTCTTCTCTCATTCTTGTTCTTGCACTTGAATTCCTTTGCAACGGAGTCAACTTGCATTTCTTCACTTGGAAGCTCACCTATGGTAACATTTACCCTCTTGATGTCAAGCACTAGGTTCTTTTCTTTTCCTATCAGAAACTGCATGGCATTGCAACCTACACGAGAGTTTGATGTGCTGATTTTGCGATCGTGAGCAACAAATGATTTATCTTTTTCTTATATGGCTGAACAAACTGATGATCACTCTTGTGGAAGAAATTGTTTGGGTTCAACGAGATTCTTGGTTTCAATTTGCAGGGGATCTTGATTAATGGGAAGTTCCCAGGGTCCCTCATAGACGCGGTGACAAATGACAACTCCTTTGGAGCAGTCTTCAGGAATGTATGCTATTAATAATGAATCTTGGGTTACAAGAAAGAAAAATACCACCAAATTAAGCACTCTTCCTTTTTATCTAGCAATATTATTATGCTTTTAGCTGCCGAAAACTAGTAAGGAAGTCAATGTTTCTTGTAAAATTATCATGGTTTCACTACCTTGGATAATAATTAAATGTTTTTATCTTTTTATTGAAGACTTGTCTTCTGCCAACTGGCATACAAATTGTTTTACGAACATTTAGCTTGATAAAAGACATAATTTATTGGAATTATGTTGATAGTCTTAACATATTTTGTGCAGGAATGGCTTATAGCAAAGGATAAACTCATGGCAGGATGGAGTTTCTGGCACAAATTGGTCAATCCCATCTGGGAAAAACACTACCCTTATGTTCTCCAAGTGAAAGACCAGATTGGTAGCTTTTTTTATTTTTCTATTTCCCATCTCTGGGAATGCACAAAGCTGCTGGAGGATTTGGCGGCATCAGAATTCCTGTTCCTTTCCCTCTTCCTTCAGGGGACTTCACCATACTTGCTGGAGATTGGTTCAAGACACACTAAGAATCACTCGCATTTGTTTCAATGTCTTCCTTTCACTTCATCACTCCCATTCCTACCCATGTCACTGCTTCCTCTTTTTTTCATGCCAGGACTATTCGGTACTCTTTGTTAACTTATTCACTATTTGTAGCCTATAAACTAGTATAATTTTCATATACATAATTGACCTTCATTATTGGCAGTTCCAACTTCCAAGTAACATATGTATATGATCCTTACTTCTTATTTAACTAATAACTTGTTGTAATGTTTTGTTTCGTTGCTCCTTACTTTACAGCAAGTGGACCTAGGCCATACCCTCAGGGATCATCTTACCAGTATGGATTAAAACCATCATTTTGGAAACTCTGCCCCTATTATCAATAGCAAACAGAGATATGCACCAGATACCCCGTTGAAACTCGCTGATTAATTCAACATCTCTGGAGTTTTCTCTGTTGGAAGCATTCCTACCATGCATTACCAACACCACCAAAGTCAAAGCCCACCTCCAAACTTCTGTCATGAATTTGTGGAGATTGTGTTCCAAAACTGGGAGAACTCTTTGCAGTCGTACGTGGCATATTAATGGCTATTCTTTCTTTGTTGTAGGGTAAGCTCATTACCAATTACCAATATAACTATTTAACCATGTTTCAGCATTTATGTGTAATTCAAATATATGACATTTCATGTTATAAGATTATTAGGTTTGGTAGCGGGCAATAGACACCTACAAGTAGAGCATACTACCATCTGAGAGACGCTATTCCTAGATGCACCACTCAGGTTAAAAAAAAGAAAAAGAAAAGAAAAGAAAACACTTATCTAATTATTAGTTAAATTCCATGTAGTGCCACAATAATTTATAATTAAAGTTTCTAATGTGGGAATGTGGAATGTAAGGTCTGAGAATTGGGCAAGGGAATTCTATCTTAGAGTGTATACATCTTCCAAGTGGTATCATTCATAAACTTGAGATTGTGATTGCAAGGCAATTAAATTAATTATGCATAACTTTATTGTCATATATAAGTGGTATCATTATTAATTTGGTCTTAGGAAATTTGCATTAGTCTTATTTACTTTTTAAATTCGTCAACTACTTGACAAATTAATTTGTGAAATTGATCAAATTTGGAGACTAGTTTATCACAAAATCGACATGTTTAGTGACCAAACATCCAAACCATTACGAGTGAAATTGATGGACTTGAGGGACAAATTGTATGGATGTAATAAAAAAATTATTGATACAAGTGGTTTGACATTTGCATTAATTCTTTAATCAAGGTCTATGATTTGAAAGTTTCAAAAAATTATATGGATGTAAACATGAATCAAATCGACACATGTTCAAATATTACCTTAAAAGCATATATTTACTCAAGAAATAGTAATAACTAATGAATAAACAACTTGTAAACTATCTGCTCTATCGTCAATGATTAAGTTATTAAGTATAGATTAACTTAGTCAAACAAATGTTTTTTGTTGAGTTAAATATTAGACATGCACAAAATTTAGTGTGAAATAAAATAATGTGGTTAAATATAATGCTGAAATAGGGTGAAACTTTTTGTCCTTGGTTATTGCAACTACGGTCTATAGGCTATTGATGGAGAAGCTGAACTTGTTTTCATCTGTGGTTCCTAAGATGAACAAAATTCTTCTACCCCCACCCATGACTTGTCGTTACTATATGAAGAGAGTCATAATTCATTATCATTCTTTTGCAGCTTTAGTTATTCAATAAAACTGTGATTGTTTGTAAAAGTACTTTTATCCCAAACAGTATGTAAAAGTGAGAAACACGTCAGTTGTTAATAAGAAGTCCACCATAATGAAAATTCCCTTGCACATGCATATAAGATGTTGATGAATCAAGTGATTCAAAATATCTGATCTCTATAGTGGGGCCAAAACAGATGAGTATTATTCACTTTGGGAATATTTTTCTATAATATAAGGTCAATATTTTTATTATTATATAAAATTACAATATTAAAATGAAAGCACATGTTGTTTCTCTTTAACTAATTATCCTTAATATAAAGAATAATACAAACCATTAATTTTAATTTAATATGCTTATAATTAAACTTTTTTCTTATAATAATTATCTGTTAAATTGTGGTTACTGTAATAAATCAAAACATTTAATTATAACATTAGATTAAAATTAATGATTCGGATAGGTTTATTGATTATTGATCACAAGAGGTTTACAAAGCTACAGTAACTTATTTTAAAAAATAGTTAGTAAAGGTTAAATTATCTACTAGTCCTCATACTTTTACTAAATTTTTAGTTAGGTCTTTGATTTTTTTTCTTCTTGTAATCGGAATTCAGATTTTTTTTATTTTCAATTGATTATTCCATCTAAGTGTTTTTAAGAAAAAATTAACTGCAAACACTTAATTAGAGGTGCAATCGATTGATGCTTTTAAGACTTATTATAAGCACAATTGAGTTAATTGTGAGAATTTTAACATTTTGTGGAATCAATCAATTATGAGAGATTTGTAAAAGAATATTTGAATTGAATTGATATGAAATTATAAATTAATAATTAAGAAAATAAATATTATCTAAAAACTTGAAAACACAAAATAAATAGAAATAAAAAATTTCGAATAATTTGACACTTATATATAAGAAAAAAAGACGAGGAACTATCCATAAAAAGTTATTGAATGAGGGTTAATTAATCTCACCGTTCAAAAGTTGAAATATATAGTTAGACAACGTGGACTTGCATGCAAGTTAGTCTTGAAAGCTCTAAATAGTTGGATGGAGATCAAACGGTTCTCATGAAACGCATGCATACCCTGCAAGGTATCGTGTTCTCGCAAGAAAACCTTCCAAAACCTGTGAATTCAGTGTCCTTCAAAGCCACTAAACACCTGTCCCTGGATGCGTTTGAGTTTACACAAACTTGATCGTACGTGTGTGTGGAGAAAGAGACCGTGAGAGGTGGACGGATCTCACGTGTGTGGAGACACACGCACTTGATTCCAGTGGAAGCATTTTGGCATATATATATTGTGTGAAGAAAAATAAAGTTGAAATATTCCATGCATGCCACCAATGTGCAGGGATATTTACATGCATATATGGTCGCCAATGGTAACTTAATAAGGAGGTGTAAGCGTGGGAGGAATCCCCGACATGCGAAGCATGTCTTAGTGGCAACACGTGTTCTGAACTGATTGGGTGTGGAGGCAGCGTGTGTGAATTTGCGTTGCCAAAGTATGTGACGTAAATATGGGGACCTTTGGGTAGTGTCCAGAATGAAGAAGCTTTATTTGCCTTTCAAATACATTGGCTTTATGACAAAGGGGGATGCCCGGGGCCGTTCTTGCTTTCTTTGCCACATTCAATTTTGCTTATGTCATGCATCTTATTATTTCACCATTTCTTCACTTCAATTCCCTCTAAGCTAGCCAGCTATTTCCCAGAACCAGTTAATTTTGACTTTGCCCTTTTTTTTTGTCCTCAGTTGTCATAAATTATTTTTATTACCATTTATTTTTTTTTATTATAATATTAATTAGTATAAAATAACTCTTATACAAACTACTAACTTATATTTCTCTTTCATGATTAATTTTACACCTAAGATCAAAATTCAAATTATAAACCATTTCATTAAGAGAAATAAAATACTATCACTTCTGTCAAAGATATTTATTACTGTCTTTGTTAATTAAATTTGTATTCACTTTCTATGTACATTAAATTTTGTTAAAAATCATAAAATTATACTAGTCCTGAGAGAAAGAGAGACAAAAAAAAAATAAAGAAAGAGAGAAACTAACAAATGCAATAACACAATGAAAAATGAAGAGAGAAATGTGTGATCAAGAAAAGTTGAGTTGTACATTTAATTAATTGCATTACAATTAATTGAAAAATATTAAATATGAAAAAAAACAGTGATAAAATAGCACATTAACATACGTTTTTTAACACATTTTTTATCATTCAATAAATTTTGTTAAAAATCATAAATTATGAGTCTTTTTAATTAATAAAAAATTAATAAATTAATAAAGAAAGAGAGAGAAACTAATAAATGTAATAAACTGATGAAAAATGAAGAGAGAAATATGAGATCAAAAAGTGAGAAGCTGCGTGTATTTAGTATTTTGTATAAGAAATAGTGTGTGAGAAAAAAATATACTACTGTATTAAAAAAGATATTGTTATACGTACTTGTCATAAAATGTGTTAAAGAAAAAATGAATTAGAGGAGAAAGCATGATATATATATATATATATATATATATTGGCTTCACATCTGCTAATAGTATTTACATTGGCACTTGTAGTGTTCCTGAAATGTATTTATAATAATAAATAAGTATGTAGCTGATTCTTTTCCTTATGAGACAAAGAATATCTGGAAAAGACCCAAGGGAATGTCTAAAGAAAATGATATCACAAAGACCATCTGATGCAACGGCTCTTTCACTTTTTAACCTTTCATTTTCACCTAATGATGAAGGCATTTTTGAACAATTTTTTGGTCTGAGTTTCCGTGTCTCAAGTTTTCCTTTTATCCATCGAACCTCTCTAGGACTAAACTGACCCTTCCCAAGAGGGGTGGTAACAAAAGCTGCACTAAAGGACAAACCCTTTCTGCCACACAGTCTCTCTTAGTATTTATTCTCTTTTGTTTCTTCACAGACCCCTCCCTCAATGAAGAACAAGGGTGAAGCTCAGAGTGAGCCTTCTCTCCCACCTTCAACCATGTCTTCTTCCTCCTCTTCTCTTGTCACCACTCTTGTTGATAATAATAACCCTACTCAACCTTCTCAGTTAAGAGCCACACGCCGTCGTTTCACCTCTGATCATCACCTTCCTCAGATAAGCCTCAAAACCCCTATGGTTAGGCCCTATGTTCGATCAAAAATGCCTAGGCTTCGTTGGACACCAGATCTCCATCGTTGCTTCGTGCATGCAGTTCAAAGACTTGGAGGAGAAGACAGTAATTAATTATTACCTTTTATTACATTTACATATATATATCTTTTTGTTTTTTCACGTACATATCTTGTTCGACTTACGGTAAGGTCGGTGATGTCGGCCACTGAACATGAGCACCTTTTTTTTAATTGAGTTTCAAACTTTAATTTGCGGTGTTGTGAAAGGGAAAGATTTGTCTCTTCTACAACATTATGTTAACGTATATAGATTCAATTTCATTCACTTTTTTATTTTTATTTTTCTCTAACAAAAGGCTTAATCTTTTCAATTGCTATGTTCTAATGGTGAACCTTTAATTTTGAATGTTGTTGATATATTTGGATTTACAGGGGCCACACCAAAGTTGGTTTTACAGCTCATGAATGTAAAGGGGCTTACTATATCTCATGTCAAAAGCCACCTTCAGGTACTCTTTTCTCCATAGCCACGAAAAAAATCATGGGCCAAAAAAAGGCGTTATCGATCAGTTGTTTTCTCTTTCTTTATTTAATTTCTTTATTATTAAAATATATAATTAAAGAATTTCTTCATAAAGAATGCAAGTGCTTCATTATTCATTGTTAGTCTTAACTATTAAAGTTTCAAAATTCTGGTCTATTGATGACAGATGTACAGGAGCATGAGACACGAGCAGATGAGTCAAGGTATATAAATAATTGTACTGTGCATCAGTTATTTATGTGCAAGTTCTCATGGCACAGATGTATGATGAATCATCTATATGGAAGAAATAGCTAGGTGTAAAGAATATTAGACATTTTGTTTGGTACAATTAAGGAAATTAGATCTTTAAAACACTGAAAAGAAGATATATCCATATATACCAAGAAATTAAAGGAACCCAACCAGGGAAAGTGGACGTCAGCTTGAGGGGTTGATTCCCTTTTCCGTCACCAAGAAAATGAAAGTAACGTCAAATATTCCTCAGGATTTTATTCCTAGAAAAATAACTTTTAGTGTTTTGGTACTGTTACACATGTTTTTTTCATGAGGTCACTCACTGAGTACAAAATAAATTATATATTACTACTACGGCCTTAATGAACATGGTAGAACGTTTTCTTAACCTCATTAAATATATGATCAATTATAGTATTTTATTAATTTCTATTTACTAGGTGCAAAGAAGAATGATATGGATCCGGATTTCCCAGCTTCCACACTCGCAACTCTTGGCCCAAGGCAACAGAATCCTCACAAAAGAAGCTGCACGGAAGAGCTTGTTCCCACCAAAGCTCAATGGTATTTCTATTTTCTTTTACTTTTTGTTATCGTACATCTCTTTTGACAGTGCGCATAATTTTTTTTAAAGACTTTATAATTTGTGTTATAGTAGTACGTAGTTTGGAACTGCTCTTTAAATTGCAAAAAATGTAGGACATTTTACGTACATCAGGCATTAGGCTCCTCCGTATCCGTATAAGTATAATGTATATATGCATTTGTGGATTTCTTTTAGATTAAGATATGAACATATCTTTCAACAATAAACAAATGTGCTTTTTTAGAATGACAGTGAAAAATGTTTTAAATCGCCTAAAAAAGTTCATTTCGATTAGTCACATTTTTTTGGTAAATATTTAATTTTGAGCATTGTAAAAAAAAAATTACGCCATCATTCGCCAGCAGTAATATTTTAAATCAAGACATTTTTTTGGGTAAGAGATTAAGACATTAACCTACAAAAAATAAATGTTTGAAATGGCTTTAAAAGAATATTTCAATTAGTGTCAATTTTTTGCTCAGCAATTAATATAATGCGTGCACAAAATTACAACTATCATTTAAGTGTATATATATATATATATATATATATATATATATATATATATTATAATATAATGCTTAAAATAGTGAACTACACACGAACATCTATTTAACAGATAATTAAAAACCTTTACTCTAAAAAAATTAATTACTACTACGATCTAATTAATATTTATTTATAGGTGAAACTGAAACTCCTCCTTCCAAATATATGAGTACCTCATATCATAAATTTGTTTAACATGGAGAAAAATTATATTTTGTCAATTTCGTTAACTAAGTGAACAAAAAAATACCAAACTAAGGTAAAGTATCATCATTCCATAGCCAAATATATTCGGAAAATATGACCAATATAATTATTGGTCTGATTGAAAAAAGTTTGGTTAACTTAATCAACAAGTCTTAAATTTCGTCCGCAAATTTATGTATGTGAAAAAAGTAGTATTCGTCTTTTGCCATTGTCTCCCCTGATTACTTAACAAGGGGTGAAAGGATATTCTTGGAAACTAAGATAAATTAATTATCAGAAAATATATGTAAACGTTAAGTAGCCTTCAATAAAAAAAAAAATCTCTGAATTTTTCTGCACTTAATTAATTGGTTTGAATTTTGAAAACATGCATGAATCGCGAAGTAGTAAAATGAAGCATTAATAAATTTCACATACACGTTACAAACAACTCATCAGTAATTTTGTTTTCTTATGGCAGGAATCATGATGAGCAAGAGTGTTACAATGGAAACCAAGGGGGTGAATCGATTATAATTTGTAACGGCAATGAACAGAAGGTGCACTCCTACATCATCTTCGAGGGTCTTCTGAGAGGCCAGTCTGTCCAAGTAAGTAGTAACTCCTTCCTCTAAAAAATTAGTGTCTCGTTGATTTTGTGGCGCATATTCCATCGGTTTCGGATTATATAATATTTTTAAGAAAAAAATATTTCAAAATATGTTATTTTATAAAATTAATGTTATATTAAATATTTTTTAAGACTACTTTTAATCAATACTTAATAGAAACAGTGTATAAGAAGAATAAATAAATAAATGATACATTAAAAAGTTACTCAATATTTTATTTTGAAATTCAATAAATCAATTAAATTCTTAAATACCTGTATCAAAGACCTGATATAATCCGAAAGGAAAGGAAAAGAGTATATAATAATCAAAGAAGGACATGCTATATATGTATATATAGGATATATAATTATACATGGTTGAATGAACAGTTTATTCCATTTTGTTTTTCAGGAGAGAAAAACTACTACTACTGAAAAGGTATCATTAGGTGATGGCGCTTACGAAAGCGACCATCAAAGATTCCAAGACACAAGTCTGCCCCTTTCAATGAGCACAAGGCCTTCTTCACATTCGTTCTTGAATCGGAGCCACACTGGTCCAGATGCCAATGATGTCTCTCTTGAGCTCACGCTCTCTTAGAATCATGCACATAATAATAACAACAAGCCTTTTCTTTGTCATCATTTATATATGTTTCTTCCATCCTACAACTACACTACAAATTAATGGTGCATGACCTTTCAAGAAAAAACAATCCATACTATCAAGTGTTTTTCCGATACCGATTAAGAAATTAATTTTTTTTTTTAAATTATAAATTTTTTATCAATGCACTTTTATTTATTAATTTCTAAATAAATGTCTCTAAAGCACTTGTTAGCAGGAGACCGAGGAAATTGTAATACCAACGTTACTTTAGTTCGTAACATTTAGTGCCCATGATCAGAAGTACTAGAAATCATGTGCACTAATTAAGAACATAATATCGTGTCTCCTAAAAAACAAAAACAAAATATTATGTAGTTGCATTAATTG
Source organism: Glycine latifolia (assembly GCA_013407115.1). Taxonomy (NCBI): domain Eukaryota; kingdom Viridiplantae; phylum Streptophyta; class Magnoliopsida; order Fabales; family Fabaceae; genus Glycine; species Glycine latifolia. Next base: position 354,787 of record CM023949.1, read on the forward strand.
TTTAAATTTCAATCTTAGTTGTTTGAGCTACCATGGCTGTTTGATTTATCCAATATGTTTTTGCTGGTTTAATTGCCATTCACTTCACTTCCTTCGCTACCTTGTTTCCGGCACAGCGTTAATTATATTTTATAAAATGTTTTTTTTTAATAATTACTTAAAAGCATGTCTTAAATATTTCTGATTGTTTAATATAATAAATATTTTATTTTAAGTTTAATGATGATACATAATTACAATGTAAATGTAAAGTAATTTTATACACACATTCAATCATAAATAATGATTATATCATCTCTAATTAAAGTGATTATCTTAAAAGTTAAAAAAACTTATTTTACACATAGTTTATTTACTTTTTAACTTTTAACAAAAAAATATTTTATTTTTTTAATCAGTATTAACAGGTTTTAATTGGACCTAGTCTTCCAACTAGCTAGTTTATTATGAAAATATTAAGGATGGTTTTTTGAAGATGAAATGATTGATGTAGACTACAATACGTGCATGGCATACATAGCGTGGATGGATCTTTGTGAGCACACCCCACACAATTAAGTGGTAGCGGATAGAGAGTGGCGCGAGAAGATGTTGAAGCATGGATTGCGTGGGGCAACTGCAAAGTTTAAACGCCCAACACCACATTTTTGGTGGTATACATGAGCATGTGGAGCGTCTATATTTTCTGTGTGTAGCCACATTCTCTTCCTATATCACATATCACATAAGTAGTTAGTAGTCATGTTTTCCAAGTTGTTTTTGCTTGCTTTTCTTGTTTTGGTTTTGGTTAAGAGAAGCCAATGAAGGATTTGGATCGAGGTAGTGTTGGCAGCGGAAATGGAGGATTTGGTGGTGGTGCTGGCGGCGGAAACGGAGGAGGCATTGGTGGAGAATTTATGGATCAGCTACGACCATGACTTTAAAACTAGTTTACCATTTCACTTTTGTTTTGTTCTTATGATCAAGATGAATTATGTATTGCTGTCATTAGTATCCATTGAGAAATAAAAACCTGCTATGCTCTGTTGTTACGTACCATATTCAATGAATAATTACAAGTAATGATTTAGGATTCAACTATCTTGCACACCACACATATTTTAGTCTTATGTTGTACTAACATTTACCATTTTAATTGTAAAACAAAATTAAGTGCAAATAAAACAAGTATATAAAATTAATTTGTTGTTAAAAATAATATTTTAATGGTAAAAAAAAATTAAGTACAAATAAAAAAATATAAAAGTATAGATTTTTAAAGGCTTAATTATTTTTTTCCACTATTTTTTTATTTTATTCCGTTTAATTTCACTTATTAATATAGAATTTAATTTCATCCTAAATTTTTTTAAATTGATTTGAAGTTATCCTTTGTTACTTCAATTAAGTTCCATAATTTCCTAAATGTTTAATTTTACTTCAATTGACTGAAAGAGTAATATATATTAACTAATTTTTAAAAATTATGTAACCTAATTGAATCTTAAATTAATAGAATGAATTGAATAAATAAATAAACAGTTGTACCAAAAAAGTAATCGAAGTCTTTTTTAAATGTTACATAATTAAAATAAAATATAAGTAAAGTATTTAAATGTGACGTGACATAATAAAACTTACTTTAAAACTCAAAAAATAAATTATTTAAATAAGTTCTAACAGTATCTCTAATTGAGAATATTTTGATTTCTTTATCATATTTTTGTGATTTTCTGCAATATTTTGTGTGATCCCTACAATATTATATCACTTTACAAAATTTACACATTTATATTTTTTTATTAAACTTATCATAATTTCAATTTTTATAAATACAAATAATAAATATGAATAATTGAAAAAATATTAAATATCAATTAAAAATAAAAAAATTACATAACATTTAATTTTCCAATAACTAATTTTTCTAGCACCTAAGAGTAAAAATATTATGCGTAAAAATCAATCTATATCGGTAAAATTTAGAATAAAAAAATGTATAACAATCATTTTTTTTTTCACAGCGGTCATGCAAATGTATAACACATAGCTATTTTTCACTTTTCCTTAAGTGATACTTTTTTTTTATGATTGTTCATTTTTACTATAAAAACTCTTGACTATCTTATCACATTTCTGTATTTTAATGGAATAAACTTTTTTAAGATAAGATAAAAGAAAATATAGCATGTGTACATATTAAGAAATTATATCTTTTATCTCCTAATATATTTTTATAATATATCTTAATGTAATTTTTCAAATGATAAATAGAATTTTTATAAGTAGAAATAATATTTTATTTATAATAGATGATAATATATGAGTAAATTAAATTAAAAAAAAATATATCTTTCTGGGAAATGGATATTCTCAATTTGTGAAAAACTGAAGAATGTCTAGTTAAATAAACATGAACCATAGATGAAAATAAATGATACAAATCTTGCCACATATACCACATTATTTGTGCTTCTCTCTCTTCCCTGCATCCTCCCTAGAAAAAAATTGAATCAAACTCAAATTTTTACTGCTTGAAGAACATTAAACACTATCATAAATTAAAATTATTCTTTCCCAAATGGCGACCATAAACAAAACAAGCACTCGATGAAATCCTTTTGTTCAAGTATTTGCATCCTTATGAGTGTATATTTGTACTTTGTAGATTAAGACACTAATCATATTTGCATCCCTAAACTGTCATTAAGAGGCATTTGAGTGACCCCATAGGTGAACTTGCATGAGCTGGTATGTAAAATTAAATTGTCTAGTAACATGGTTCCATTATTTTTTTGTTTGACTCCGAAACAATTAAGATGCAACACGTGGCATTATTGGAGTTATTTATATGATCCTACCGATGAAAATGTCTCAACTGCACATTCAGTTGCCGCCAAGAATGAATGAGGATTCGTTTTTATCTTTTTGAGACTTGTTAAAACTGTCAAATATCAAATATCTCATTTATAAGTTATTATATAGTAACTATTAGTAACATTATATTATCAGTAATATAATTCTTCAAATAAATACAACTTTTTATGGTCATTTTATAAAAACAAAATTAGAAGTTTGGTTTGGTCCTTTTTATAAAAATCAATTTAGAATGTATTCTGTATTAATTGTTTTTCAAAAATATACCCTTAATTGTATGAATTAATTTTTATAAGTTAAATAAATAATAATTGAAATACATTAATGATTTAAACTCTGAGAGTCTAACTGTGATTTAAATAGCTAGTAAAAGTTAATGCAATAAATATATTAATGATGAGAGAGCTTAAAAATTTTAAATTACAAGTAATGAAAATATTTGAAAAAAAGAATAAAAAGTATTTCTCATTAATGTTAGGGATAATTTTAGAAAACAATTAGTACAAATTAAATCTTACTAACTAAATTACTATTTTTTTTAATTCTGATAATTATATTTATGTACATTTACATCATATAGTTACCAAAATATTATCTTTAACTAAATGTATTTCTCATAAATATATAAGTTATGATAATTTTATATTATATAAGAAATAAAAAATTAAATATGAGTGATACCATAAATTCATAAATATATATATATATATATATATATATATATATATATATAGAAATTTATATATTTTGTGACTAGTTTGCTTATGATGGTTTGATGAGGGAGTGCCAACATAGTTTTTTTTAAAGGAATGTTAACATAATTGGGATATCTTTCTCTGACTCCAGGCTTGTCGTTATTTAAAAAATTAGATCATTTTTCAAAATCAAATATAAAATATTTTTTTGGCAAAGTAAGGAAATAAAAAAAAGGGTAAGCCAAGATCAATCAAATATAAAATATGATCTCATCCAACAATTTTTTGGTACTTTCAATTTTTGATTTTTTTTTTCTTTTAACTTTTGGAACCAATAAATTACAGATCAATTCTATAAAAAAAATCATAGATCAAAATTAAAAGGAGACGAAAATTATAATTTAGCCTTTTAGTTATAGCTTTCTAGTTTATTTCATTTAGAAAAATAAATAGGTATAAATTAACAAATCCATGACTTTCTGTGTATATCAACTAATTCTCTTAATATACATTTATCCCACTAATCACGTAAAGTTTACATGCATAACCTGTGCATTTATGATTTAACACAAGTAAATATTGTAAAAGTGAGAGAGCAGATGTATCATGAATATGAAGGTGATTGAATTGGAACTCAATGAAATTAATTGAATTTGATCGAAGAACAATAATTTATACATGATGCGAAACAAGCTGTACATATGTATATATACATTTGTTTAATTAAAGTGAGTTGGCCTGTATTCAATTTGAATCTAATATATTTAACAAATTATTCAAATGAGTATAAATTAAGGAAAAATTGCCAATTAAAACTATTTTTTAGTAGAGAAACATTTGCCAACAAGATTTTATAGAATATTGGAAACACTATTTTTTTACGGGACCAAATAGTGTTAATTACGTTGCCTCAGAAATTTGGTTGGATTTTTTTTTGGGGGATGAATTGTAACTAAATTCTATTAGTTTTTTCGTATATTAATCACTCCGTTAGCATTGCTATGAATTTTAATTTTCATTTAAGAGAATATACTTAAATATACCACTTATTTCATAATTTTGTAAAATAATTTCATGGCACTACTGAAGTTGATTTTAGAAGCACGTACGTTGACATGTGTTTGTTTTGACATATCAAATATTATTTTTACAGAACAAGGTAAGAACATAATTCAAAAAATTGTTGAATCACAAATTTTGGGTGGGGGGGGTGGCAGTGCAATGAAAATTTCAAAGATCTATAATAGCAATAAGTAAATAACCGAACTTGGTCTGAAAATATATCTTGAGATTGGATGAATAACTTCAAGCAATTATGCTCTGGCAGAGATTGTATTCCACACCTTGAGATTATTATAAGTTCATTCATGTATAAAAATTATGGATTGATGAGAAGTGGAATTATATTGGGTGTAGTTGAGCTTTACCAAATACTGAAGATCTTATATATTCAATCAAGATTTACTTGTCAGAAAATGACAAGAGTTACAAAGAATAATGTTCTCTTAAAAAAGCAGCAGAGTCTGCTCATAATTTGATGAATTATGTTGGACATTGAAGGAAACGTGCCCTTTATTGTATATAATATATAGTTCTTAGTTTTCTTAGTCATAACGTGGCAGGTATTAGAAGCACCCGCAGATCTTAGACAAGCAATTATCTTGAGACACGCAGGAACTCAACTCCATATATTGCAAAGCCTTTTATTTTCTACCCAAAAGGAAGCAACCAAGGGCTCGTTCATTCTTTAACTCGACAATGATTGACTCTTTTTTCATTAGATACACTTGCATTTAAAGGGGATTAATTGCATGATGATTTGGTGCGATCGGTGTGATTTAAAGGCTAAAAATATTTAGTTTTTGTGGTTAGATATTGTAGTCCACGTATCCATTATTAAAACATCAAAGCAAAGCTGTCTTCAACTTTTTATGGGGGATTTGCTTGTATTTTGCTAGGTGTACACTTCAATAAGTGTCTAATAAGCCACTACCAAAACAAACATACTCTGTAACCAAAACTTGACATTTTTTATTCGTCACATGGCACCCACATTGTTGCTCTTGCATCCATTTTGCCCATGTTATCGCAGGTGATTAATGAACATCCGTTAATTAATTGGTCAATTAAATTAGAGATAAGTGAGCACTGATCGATTAGATTTAGAAGCTGTTCTTGAAGAGATATTCTAAGGTGAGCACAAATCTAACATCCACTCCTACATACAATCAATAAAAATTTGACAATTAATAAAAATAAAGAAAAAATATTTATCATTTATTAGAATTAATATGATTCCTTTTAATAAGAAAAATGATGTAATTTATTTTCTTACATAACAATTTGATCCTATAAAGATATATTAAATATTTACATAATCAAAAAATCAATTTTTTGTTATCTTTTGTTTATAACTAACTAAATGAATTTTTTTCAACAAAAAAAAAAACTAAATGAATTTTTTTATAAATATACTTTATATGTAGTTTTTAATAATAATTATAATATTATTATTATTAAATATTTATATGTATTTTTAAATATATTTAATTTTAAATATTTATATCCATTTTTCTTCTGAACGTTTTTTAACTAAATCTCTTGATTTTTTAGGTGGGAACGTGACCCACCCATTTCTCTTATGCAAATTTTTTTAGTTTTTTATTTCATAAATACATTAAGCAAACTATATTATATATAATATATCAAATAGATTATTATGTATATATTTTAAAATCTAGTTATATATAAATTTTATAATACATATAAATATTTTAGAAAAACATCTAAAATTATTATTCTAGGTTTTTTTTACTGTGTTCTAGCTAGGCTTATTTTTAACAACTTATATTATGAAATTTTTAATGTTTATTTAATTAAAAATCAAGTTTAAAATCAGCATATTTTAACAAGTCTATAATAATAATAATAATAAAATATATTTATATGATTTCTCATTTAGTTAGTCACGTATTTTATTTCACATAAACAAAAAATTGAATTTTTTATTATTATATAAATATTCAATATATCTTCGTTTGATCAAATTGTTATTTAAAGAAACAAATTATATAATTTCTTTATTAAAAGGAATTAAATTAATTTTAATAAATAATAAATGATTTTTCTTTATATTTTATTATTTATTAATTTTTTATTAGTTGTGTGTAAGGATAAGATGTTAAGTTGATTCCCATTCAAGAATATCTCGTTCTTGAATCGAAATGATAGATAAGTCTTGAATGACATATAATCAAACTTGAATATCTTTGTTCCCTTCTTAATGTATATTAGGAGATGATACTGTCACCAACTCCACTACATATAATTTTTAATTATAGTATAATGCTGTCTAACTGGAGATTCGAATACTATAAAATAAAACGCCACATCACAAACAATCATGTGAACCTAAGGCCTTGGATTAATATTAGTTAGACAGACATTAAATAAGTTATGATTGGCCTGAACGGGCTAGTGTCATGTTTACAGGCGGCCATGGTTGACCAAGCAAGGAATTGATTGGACCTTTCTTGACATATCGATGTTCACTTTTCTTGCACATGACACTTCCATTTTGAATTTAGTAATGAGAATGGATGGTTATTTTAGTATATGCGAGTCCCTATATAAAGGGACCATCATGACCAAGAAAGCCAAGCAAGTAAGTTATTTACCATGAGTATTACTACTGCTATGTTTTTGTACTTAGCTCTACTTCTCTGGAGCACTTTTATGAGTGGTATTTGCCATGGGATGTCTGCTGATGATCCTAGTCGCTGGAGGTCTAGTGATGATAATGATGATTATTGTTCGTATAGAAGTTGGAGGGGTTGTGGGAGTTTCTTTGGTAAAGATGGTAGCGATTCTAAGAACGTGGGAAATGTTGCAGTTCCTACTCCTAATGGTGGAGTTGGTAGGGGTTCTGGACAAGGTGAGGGATATGGTGCAAGAGAAGGAAACAATGTAGATGGTGAAAGTGGTGTGGGATATGGTCATGGTAGTGGCTTTGGGGTTGGGGTAGGGATAGGACATGGAGGAGGAGGAGGAGGTGGAGGTGGTGGTGGTGGAGGTGAAGGTGGAGGCATTGGCAACGAAGGGCAAGGTCGTGGCAGTGGTTTTGGTGCAAGTGGAGGAGTAGGAGGCATGGGAGGAGGTGGCGGTGGTGGTGGAGGTGAAGGTGGAGGAGTTGGTAATGGAGGCGAAGG